>CM046445.1:84439509-84984509 GCA_025506515.1 Flaveria trinervia | reverse complement strand
ATGTGTGTGATTGCGGGTGGGGTTTGATTTTGGGCTATGTATGTGTTTGTTGATGTTATGGTTGTGTTTCTAAGGCTTAGGATGTATGATTTAAGCTTAAAATATGATAGGTGATGTTTGGGGACCGAATTAGGATGTTTAAGAGTGACATAGACTACCCATGCGCCTAAACAGTGGCCCATGCACCCAATAAAAATAACCCCTTAGTGTCCCATGCATTCGAACCTCATGCGCCCAAATACTACCATGCGCCTAGAAATAAGCTGAAATTTTCTAAGTGTCCAGGCACCCAGGATTCCTATGCGCCTAAGCACTCATGTGCCTGTATAGTGCCCATGCGCCTAGAATTGCCTAGAAATTACTAAGTGTTGTCCATGCACCCCAATAGTGCCAATGCGCCTGAAAGTTGCCCATGCGCCTAAGTGTTCCCCATGTGCTTGAAAGGCCATGCGCCTGTATAGTGCCCATGCGTCTAAAGACTTAGAATATTTTTCAGATTTTTTGGGGAAAAGTGAAATGTAGGCTTTGACTTGGGAGGTTCCCGAGGGCTATGTAAGTTGACTTTTTGAAGTCATAGATGATGTGATGGGCGATGTATGATAATGTATGATGGTGCTTATGCATGATGGTATGTATGATGTATGCTATGTATGTATGATGGTGCCTTGTATGGTGATGTTTGTATGTTTATATTTATGTATGTTGTTTTCCCATGGCTTTACGTTCAATGTTAATGAAAGAAATAAGAAGTATTATGTAACGTAAAATGGAAGATAATGAAAAAAGGAACGTAATGAAATAATGCATGCATTAATGAATGACTGAAAGTAAAAAAGTCTTGCAAGCAATGTGTGGAGGTTCACACCCAATGAAGGGTGTTAGCTCAACTGTGTGCGGGTTAGCTACCCCAGAAGGATGCACACTGGGTCCAATCCTTGTGATTGACCATATGTATGGGATCCTTGCCGCTTGTCCCAGGTACTGGAGTTAGCTTCGTGCATAATGTTCGAGGTCTATGAAAGACCTCAGGCCCAGTAACCAGCTTCATGCACAATGTTCGGGGTATAGCATATGGCATTGGTCCAAAATGAAAGAGAAAAGATAAATGGTGAATGTAGTTGCCCTAGGTACTGGAGTCAGCATCGTGCATAATGTTCGAGGTCTATGGAAGATCTCAGGCCCAATAACCAACTTCGTGCACAATTTTCGGGGTAATGTACATGTCATCGAAAAGTAATGAATGTACGAATGAAAGTAAGAACGTTATGTATGAAAGTAATGAAAGTGAATGATAATGACGTACGATGAATGAAAGAAATCTAACGAACGAATGATGAAGATAATAATGTTATTATCTATGTCTACGTATAATGTGTGATCATGTACGAAAGTATATCATGATTTGAAAGAAAGTAAAGGATGGTTTAAAATGAAAGTAAAGTATGTTTTAATTTAAAACTAGAACTCACTCAGCAACACTGACTTTTATGTATTTCTAGTTGGCAGGTAAAGGATGCTGAGGATGGCACGAGGTGGCTACTTGGCTCATTTTGGATGGCATCCATTTTTATAATGTTTTTGTGATGTAATGCAACAAGTATTTTGTAATTTGATAACGATGTATTATTTTGAAAAAGTTATTATAATGAAATGAAATGGATGTTTAAATGTTTCCGCTGTATGTTTTTAGTAAGTTAATACAAATATATGTTTTATGCACGATGATTGACCAGCTGTGAGTGTCCCGGGAACGGGGCTTTACAAGTTTGTCTTACAGCCAAAGTTTAAGTGAAACGGGTAAATTTTCAAATAAACCTAAACTGAATATGGGACAGAAAGGGAAGGGATGCCAGTCCGAGTAGCTGCATGCCATCAGGTATTTTCTTTAATGTTGACCAACATTATGTGCACATGTTTGTGAATTATGTGCTGTTAGTAGATTTAGATACTGATGTAGTCAGGATAGGTAATTCTTAGGGTATGGAGAGTAAAGTAAGTGGCTAATCACAACTGACCACTATAATTAGGGACTTACTATACTTGACATAAACTGAGATATTCCCTTGAATGACCGTGTTGGTGTTTTAATCTTATAGTGTGTTTAGAGGATGGCCGGTGTTAGATCATCGAAGGCTTCACGTGGTGGAGGTTGTGGTGGACGTGGTGCTGAACCACGGGTCACGAGAGGAAGGCCTAGAGCCGAAAAGGTGGTTCATAAAGAACCCGAGACCCCTCATCCAGAGAGCGAAGACGAGAGTGCTAACTTGAGAGCCTTAGTAAAGGAGGTTGTTGTGGAGGAAGAGCATCAAGTCATGCAGACGATCTTACCGTCTGTGGTGACGAAGTGATTAAGGCTATGCGGGAAGGGGAAAGAAGAGAGAGGAATAGGTCCTCAAGAGGACGCGAGCAACCGGATACTGAGAAGGTTCTTTCCATTGATAAGGAGGAAGAGGAAGAGCCTGTGCAGGAGACGACACGAGGCTGTAACTATGGGGCATTTCAAAGATGGAAGCCCCCTACTTTTGATGGTAACGGCACTGCTACTGCTGCTCCCTGGTGGGTGAGAGAGATGGAAGTTGTTCTCGACATCAGCGAGTGCAGGGAAGATCAGAAAGTGAAGTTCGCTACCCACTGATTTGTGGACTCAGCTTTGTGCTGGTGGGACAATATTGTCCAAGTTGAGGGTAGCGAGGCTATCGGAAGAATGAGATGGCCGGAGCTGAAGAAGTTGGTGATCGAGGAGTTTCTGTCCTCATAGGGAGATGGATAAAATGGAAAGGGAATTCCTGCAGCTGTAGGCGGGAACCATGACACATCAACAATACACACCAAGTTCAATGAGATGGCATGGTTGGTGCCAGATCAAGTAACACCCTTGTCATGAAAGATCAAGAGATATATCTAGGGCTTGCCGGCAGATATCCGTAGGCACATGATCGCTGCCCGACCGAGCATGTTTAGGTCGGCGGTTGATTTGGCAGGGAGGTTGTATGATGAAAGGACTGTGGTGGTGGCTGAAAGCAGCAAAAAAGGTGGTGGTGACCGGAATTGGAATGGGAAGCGGGTTGGATGTGGCGGGGCCACTCCAAGCAATAAAGGTGCTCGGGTGGATGACCGACGTGTGGTCACATCTAGTGTGGGGCTGAGAAGGTGTGGTAAGTGTAGGAAGGAACACACCGAGAGTGTAGATGGGGTTTGAACGTGTGCTTCAGGTGTGGGAAGCTAGGTGATATGGCGAGGGAATGCAAGACATGGAGGTGTTTTAACTATGGCGGGGAGGGCCATATGAGCAGGGATTGTAAGAAGCCAAGGGTTAAAGGTTCGGGAGTGAAGGAGGCTGGAGGAGAAGGGCAGAGGGCGAGTGCCAGAGCATACACAATGACGCAGGAGGAGGCTAGGACAGACCGCGATGTTGTGTTAGGTACGTTTCTAGTAAACCAAACTTTACCCTCTGTGTTATTTGATTCTAGTGCTAGTAAAAGTTTTGTTTCTGCTACTTTCTATGCTAAATTGCCTATTAGTAGTAAGAATACAGATACACACTTCGATGTAGAAACTGCCATAGGTAAGTCTACCAGGATTTCTAAGATGATAAAGGGTTGTGACATAGAACTAGAAGATCACAAGTTTCCTGTTAGATCATTTGTGATGACCTTAGGCGGGTTTGGCTTAGTCCTAGGAATGGATTGGTTGGCGGACTACGAGGTGAACATTGTGTGTGGCAAGAAGATGATTCGATTGACAGCGCCTGACGGGAGTTTAGTGACGGTTTATGGTGATTGAGTCATGACAATCCGGAAAGTGATTTCGATGGTGGTGGTGGGAAAATGCATGAGGCGTCGATGTAGTGCCTACTTGGCCTACGTAAAGGGGATGTGGACACACCAACACCACAACTAACAGACATACCAGTGGTCTGAATTTCCTGACGTGTTTCCCGAAGACTTACCAGGAGTGCCGCCTGACCACGAGATCAAGTTCCAGATTGACTTGATACCGGGTGCCCAACCAGTTGCTAACGCACCGTATCGGTTGGCTTTGACTGAGATGAAGGAGTTGATGGAGCAACTACAGGAGTTACTGGATAAGGGGTTCATTAGATCGAGTTTCTCTCCTTGGGGTGCTCTGGTCTTATTCGTGAAAAGGAAAGATGGTAGTATGAGGATGTGTATCAACTATCGTGAGCTAAATAAGTTGACAGTGAAGAATCGGTACCCCTTACCGAGAATTGATGATCTTTTTTATCAGCTCCAGGGTGCCAGATTGTTTTCAAAGATAGACCTTCGATCTGGCTACCATCAGTTGAAAGTGAAGGAGCAAGACATTCCTAAAACAGCTTTACGCACGCGTTATGGACACTACAAGTTTCTCGTTATGTCTTTTGGTTTGACCAATGCGCCAGCTACTTTTATGGACTTGATGAATCGATTGTGTCGGCCGATGTTGGATATATCAGTGATTGTGTTTATTGATGATATCCTTATTTATTCAAAGAGCGAGAATGAGCATGCCGGTCACATTCGAGAGGTGTTGGAGACGTTGAGAAGGGAGAAGTTGTTTGCTAAATTCTCCAAGTGCACGTTCTGGTTGCATGAAGTTCAGTTCTTGGGTCACGTAGTGAATCCTGAAGGGATTATGGTGGACCCGCAAAGGTGGAGGCGGTGATGCAATGGAAGTCTCCAAAGATGCCATTTGTGATTCGTAGTTTCTTGGGTTTGGCGGGCTATTATAGAAGATTCATTCAAGACTTCTGTAAGATCGCTTCCCCACTAACCAAATTGACTTGGAAGGATGTAAAGTTTGTATGGGGTCAAGCTCAAGAAAAAGCATTTGAGGAGTTAAAGGCAAGGTTGACTCAAGCTCCTGTCTTATCATTACCCGATGGAAGCGAAGATTTGGTGGTTTATTCAGATGCTTCCTACTTGGGGTTGGGATGTGTGTTGATGCAAAGAGGAAAGGTTATAGCCTATGCATCCCGACAGTTGAAAGTTCATGAGGTTAATTATCCTACTCATGACTTAGTGTTAGCAGTCATGGTCTTTGCATTAAAAATTTGGATGCACTACCTGTATGGGACGAAGTGCACCATATTCACTGACCACAAAAGTTTGAAGTACTTCTTCGAGCGTGAAGATTTGAACATGAGGCAGAGGAGATGGTTGGAGCTCATAACGAATTATGTTTGCGAGATCCATTACCATCCAGGCAAAGCCAACGTGGTGGCAGATGCCCTTAGCTGAAAGGAAAGGCCCGAGCCGATTCGGGTGAAGGCATATCAGTTGGTTATGACCTCTGATGTCATGAATCAGGTCAAGGAGTTTTAAGATGAAGCATTGAAAGAAGATCATCTTAACTCTGAAAGGATGAGAGGCTTGGTTGCAAAATTGGGTGAAAACACACTCGGTGTTAGGACTCGATTCGGGCGAATGTGGATTCCTTGTTTTGGGGATCTACGTGTGAAGATTATGGATGAAGCTCATAAAATGGGGATCTACGGTGCTACGGAGATGTATCAAGATATGAAGAAAAATTATTGGTGGCCGGGTATGAAGTGCGACGTAGTGGAGTACGTGAGTAAGTGCCTTACTTTCTTGCAAGTAAAGGCAGAGCATTAGAAGCCGTATGGGAAGATCCAACCTTTGGATATACCGGAGTGGAAATGGGAGCATATCACCATGGACTTTATTATGAAGCTACCGCGCACTGTGTGAGGGTATGATGCCATATGGGTGATAGTTGATCGTTTGACGAAGAGTGTTCACTTCCTACTGAATCGCGAGACATATTCATCCGATGGTTGGCGGATCTTTTCATCAAAGAGATTGTAACTCATCATGGTGTGCCGGTGTCTATTGTGTCTCATCGTGACACCCGGTTTACATCTATGTTTTGAAAGAAATCTTATGATGCTATGGGTACGAGGTTACATATTAGCACAACTTATCATCCATAGACAGATGGTCAGTCAAAAAGGACCATTCAGATGCTAGAAGATATGCTACGGGCATGCGTCATTGACTTTGGAGGAAGTTAGGATGACCACTTACCGTTAGCTGAGTTCTCATATAACAACAATTATCATGCCAGCATTGGTATGCCCGCTTATGAGATGCTGTACGGTAGGAGATGCAAAACGCCCATGTGTTGGGGTGATATTGGACATAAAGAGTTAGGAAGTGTCAAAGTGGTCGAGGCTACGACTAAAAAGCTGGAAAGGATTAAGGCCTTTATGAAGGTAGCTAAAGATAGGCAAAAGTCGTATGCTGATAAACGACGCGGACCGATTAAGTTCCAGGTGGGTGATAGAGTTATGTGAAGGTCTCACTTTGGAAAGGTATCATCCGATTCAAAAAGCGGGGCAAGTTGAGCCCAAGGTACATAGGGCCTTTTCGAATCATTGCTCAAGTAGGATAAGTGGCCTATAGACTAGATGCAGGACCGGTGAAGGGTGGTCACTTACAACACAACAACACAAAGAGTAGAGTAACTTAACTTAATCAAACAGTGAACTGGATTAACCACAAGTAAAGACACTAAGAACACAAGTAATTAAGAGACAGAACAACAGAGCAAGATACACAAGGAGATGGTTTTTAAGATTAAAGTATATTGCTTTCTCAATGTTCTATTACAAGTGTTACAAAGCATAAAAGAAAGTTACAAGAACATGAGATACTTATACTACATCTTACAGCTAGCCATACTTTGAAGGCCAGCTAGATAAAGTTGACTAGACACAACACAAAATCAATTGTAGAGTCAAAAAGGCAGATTGCCTTTTTGGCTTTGTGACTATGACATGCCATAGCTCACATACTTATCTATTACAAAAAGGATAAAGTACATGAAGTAGAAAGATACAGACTCAATACCTTAATGTACAGTTACCAAAAGCCTGGACCTTTTTACCAACTCATTTAAGTTGGTGACTTTACAGAGTTGCAGCGGAAAGGGGTCCAGCTTTATGGAAAAGTACATCAGATAAAGCATGTTGTTAAAAGTCTTTGGAAGAAATCTGTCTTCAAGTGTTGGCTTTGGAAGACTTGGTCTCTGAAGCTTCGGAAGACTTCATCTTTGGCTTTGAAAGATATTGGTCTTGGCTTCAAAAAATTTCACACTTATAATATTTCTGTTGCTTGTGTGAAACTTCTGAAGCATTCTTCTTCAGTACTTGTGCAGCATGCATGCAGAAACACTTTGAG
Organism: Flaveria trinervia; assembly: GCA_025506515.1. Classification (NCBI taxonomy): domain Eukaryota; kingdom Viridiplantae; phylum Streptophyta; class Magnoliopsida; order Asterales; family Asteraceae; genus Flaveria; species Flaveria trinervia. The sequence continues at coordinate 84,977,307 of CM046445.1, read as the reverse complement.
GGTTTGGTTGCTTTAGCCTCTTCATATCATTTCTACATACTCCCCTTAGGCTGATGCTACCAAAACACCTTTAACACTTCAGATATTAACAGTCCTCATTAGGATAATGACCAGCCCTTTCTTCATAAGATGATCAGGATCCTTCAGACTATCAAAGTGTCTTTTCATGTCAAAGAGATCATACAAAGGCAGATTGAACATGTCTTGCCAGTGTAGACATTCTCAATGCCATGATCTCTAATGACATGCCACCTTTCTGGATTTGTAGTGTATGTCTAGAACAAGATGGGTCTTTCTGATGCTAGAGGAGCTATTGGAATGGGAGATGATAGAGCATCCTCTGGCTGCACATCCTCAGGATGTTTTGACTCATCCTGAGGTTCAGAAAAGGATGTAGTCTTCTTCTTCCTTGGCTTTGGCTTTGAAGCCATCCTTTCCTTTCTCTATATCACTTTTAACTGAGAAGACTGGCCTGCAACACCTGATTGATCTTCATTGTGTTTCTCAGTTGGGTCTTCTTCTCTCACAGGTTCAGAAGGAGAGCGAGGTTGACCCTACTGTGGATCAGAAGATGAAGCTTGCTGAGATTCAGCGGGAGGTTCAGGTTGTGTTGTCTCTGGTTTTTCAACCTTAACCTCCACTTCAAGTGGAGCATGACTTGGAGGGGAGTGTAAGTCAATCAGCTCTCCACTCCTTATCTTCTGCTTGATCACCTTGATATGCTCATCCATAGTGGATAGAGACATGGGGCCAAGTCTCCTTCCGGAGAATCCATACAGCTTCAAGAAGCTCATCATCCTCTGCTCTCTACAGACTTCTTCATGCTCTTCTGGATGATGGCTCTTGACTTAGCAGCTTCTTCCCTTAGCTTTCTTTTGGTTGTCTTTCTTTCCTTGACTATCTCAAGTTCAAGTTGTTTGAGATACTCAAACTCAACATAGTCACAGGATAAGGGAAGAAGTGCTTCTACCTAATAGAGGCCTATGGCACTCAGGTAGTTGATCATCTTAGTCCTGTCTTCTTCCTTATCTACCTGAGGTTCTTGTTGAACCACATCCTCATATGCAGGACTTTCTTGAACGGGGAGAGAGTAGGCACATGCTTGTACAATCTTTTCTTTCTTCTATCTTTTTTGATTTGTACCAGTAGCTCTGCATCTTCTACCTCTTTCTTCTCCTTTGACATTTCCAAGTCAACCAGTTCATTTGGTTCCTCCAAGGGGAGAGAAATGACATTGTCTATGTCATAGTTCCTTGTCTACAAGTAGTTTATCCTAACTGTCCTTAACTCATCATTCTAAGTATCTGGTCTGGGGGTAGCCCTGATAGCAGACTCCATGAGTCTTGCAGACTCAGAAAAGGAACTTTCTCCCTTAACTTCCTTTTCCTCTCTCTCTCTCTCCTCAATCTCCTCAGATGTCATCTTTCTTTTCCCTTTGTCACTCACAGACCTTTGTGAGTCAGGGTGGAGAGAGCTTTGGCCTTCATTGGTTGATGTAACTTCTGAGCTCTGGCCAGAGAGAGGTTGAGAAGCACCTTCACCAGAAGGTGTCTCAAAAAGGGTATGGACCACTACAGCAGTTGATGTTGATGGGATAGGCCTCTCAGGTTCTGCCACCGGGCCTTCAGTCAAGGTTTCCCCTATGAAACTAATCTTAGGGTCTGCCTCAACATCCAGTTGACCGATGGCATTGCCTGATTGCCTTAGTCTTCTTCTAAAGCTGAACTCTACAATGATCTTATCCTGGATTCTTTGAGCCATCCTGTTAGCTTTTCTTGAATGGCTTGGATTGCCAAGTGACAAGTTGACTAGATCCAGACTTTCATAGAAGTTTAAGGTGTGAAAATTGAAGATCTCTTGTTGCCCTTGAACTCTAAGATTGATAAGGGCTCTTCTATTGCTGTCATACCTCCACCTAATGATGTGATTTGAAGATGGTGGAGATGACATGGCCCTTGGTATCCCGTCCACAAACAGACTCTGTATTAAGGAGTCGATAGAGTCCATATCAATATGAACTTGAGGAAGTTGCTGAGTATGCACAATTGCAAGTGAGGATAGTGAGTCCTCAGTGTCCATACTCTCTGAAGAACTCCCAGTTTCTGTGATTGTAATGACTTTCTCCCCCTTTTTGGTAGCATCACCCACTTGCATAGGTGAGCCAGGAGTTAGGTCAATCATATCCATAGGTTCTTGTGTCCCTGGTTGAGCTCTTCTTAAAAGTCTCCCAGCTAGTTTTCCTTAAGATATGAAATCTCGATATGAAATCTCAAGTTGCTGATCATTGACCCTATTTTGCAAGGTAGTCACTTGAGATTCAAGGTGACTAACCTTGGAGACTAAATAGGTGCATGTTTTAGACGGTTTTTGCACCTTTTGTCTTATATTCCCCTCATCTTCATCAAAAGAATCATTGGGGGATGAGATGATTAGACCACAGTCCTCTCTCTCACCACCATCTTGAGGTTCTTGGCTGCTGGATTTCCTTTGCTCACTGGCAACCTCAGTTGAGATGTCAGTGGGCTGATTTGCCATGGTTGAGCTCTTAATGATGTAATCACTATAAAAAGTGAGAGCCTCTTCAATATGGACATCCTGAACAGGTTCAAGAGTGTCCACCTCAGTAGTAGGTGACTGATGTTGGCTAGAAATAGGAGCCTCAGAAGCAGTCATCTCTCTTTGAGTAGCGGAAAAGAAGAGAGAATCAAGGTACTCACTGAAACCTAGATCTTCATTAGTGTAGAAGTCAAGGTTGGGGATTGGTTGGTTTAGATCTAAAGGTTGGGGATGGTAACTGTCCCTGAAGGTTGATCACTTGAGTGTTGAGACCCAGAGTGATGGCTTAAGGCAGTTTGGCTTATGAGCTCATCAGGCTGAGCATGAGGAACCTCAACACTGATCATTGAAGTAATGGGAGTGGTCTGCTCCTCAGGAGAAGTGGGAGCTATAGTGTCCACTTCCGTTTGTGTGGATGAGTGTATAGGGGCCGACACAAACTAAATAGCCTGAACTTGACCCCCTGAACCATTCCATGGACAATGAAGGAGAGATCCTCAGGAATTTGGTCCCATCCATCATGCTTTTTTGATAAGTTGTGGATAACCACATGGAGCAGGAATTTCCACTAGGATAAAAGCATGGTAAAGTTCGGGTCATTTCTATGATGAGGGTTGGCCATTTGGAGAGAGCTTAGGATGAAGAAAGATGAAAGAAAGTGATTTCAGAGAAATTTGGGATTTTAGGTTTGGAGGAAAGAAGTAGATGAGAGAAAGAGGGGGAAACCATTGGGTTTATATGTGAAAAAGGATTTTAGATAAAGTTTAATGAAAAAGGATAAACTTTGAAATCCGAATGTCGGTCCCACCTCTGAAAAAGTAGTTTACTTTTGCTCAAAAAGTAGTTTTCTTGGACGTCAAAAAGCTTCCGAAGGTAAATTATCCTCGGAAGTTTTAATGAAAAGGCTTCCGAAGCTAAAATGACTTCGGAAATTTTCCTAAGAGTTGTGAAAATTTTGCTTCGGAAGAAAATTTAAGACTTGAATGCTTTGTCTAGAAGAACAAAGCTTCCGAGAGTTAATTTGCTTCAGAAGAAAATGGTCCCTGAAAACAGATAATTGTCTGAGATACGTACTTAAGCTTCGGAGGATATTTCAGAAATTTCTTCCCAAGGTAAATTTCTTAGACAGTTATTTATTTTGAAGGCATGTTTTTCTTTCGAAGATAAAAGTATATCTTCCAAAGGATAAAAATTTTTCAGAAATCTAAGGAAAGTCTTCAAAAAGATTTTCATCCAAAGAAAACAAGAGCTTATGGAAGTGATGAACTAGACAATTTAGGACACACATATTTTAAGAAATAATAAGAATTAGTTTTAAGAAAAACCTACTCAAAGTTTATCAACCCAATAGCTGATACAAGATATTTAAATCTCTGCTCATCAAAAGCTTTTGTAAACAGATCAGTATATTGTTCATTTGTGTGGACTTTGACTAGTTTAATTAACCCCTTTTCATAATTATCTCTTATTAAATGATACCTGATTTTGATGTGTTTGGTCCTTGAGTGATGCACATGATTCTTTGTGATTGAGATAGCACTATTGTTGTCTATTTAAATGGGATTCTCCTTGAAGTTTAACCCGTAGTCTAGCATCTGATTCTGAATCCAAAGCTCTTGAGCACAACAGCTTATAGCAGCAATGTATTCAGCTTCAGAAGTTGATGTAGAGACACAGGATTGTTTCTTGCATTCCCATGAGACAACCCTTCGACCAAGAAACTGACATCCCCCAGATGTAGACTTTCCAGCCATGTTGCAACCACCATAATCACTATCTGTATAAGTATACAGATTAAAGATAGGATTCTTAGGATACCATAGACAAAGATTTGAAGCACCTTTAAGGTATCTTAGAATCCTTTTGACAGTGATAAGGTGAGACATCTTAGGGTTGGCTTCATATCTTGCATAGATACAAGTGGCAAATATAATATCAGGCCTGCTAGCTGTAAAATACATAAGAGACCCAATCATAGCCTTGTATAAGTGTTCATCTACACACTCCCCCTCAAGATCAGTCCAAGGGAGTGGTTTCTAGCTATGGGTGTCTTAGCAATCTTACATTCAGACATGTTGAACCTCTTGAGTATCTCTTGAACATATTTTGACTGATTTATGATGATGCCATTTTCAACTTGCTTCACTTGAATTCCCAGATATAAATTGAGTTCCCCCATGGCACTCATTTTAAATCTATCCTTCATCAGCTTTTCAATGTCTTTATAGAGCTTTGGATTAGTTGAACCAAAGATGATGTCATCCACATACACTTGAACTAGCAATATGTCATTTCCCTGCCCTTTGATAAAGAGAGTTCCATCTATAATACCTCTCCTGTATCCATGTTTGCAAAGATACTAAGATAGAGTCTCATACCACTTCTTGGGTGCCTGATGCAGCCCATAAAGAGCTTTGTCAAGCTTGCAGAAATAATTAGGATGATCAGGATCTACAAAACCAGGTGGTTGTTTGACATACACCTCTTCATCAATCACTCCATAGAGAAAAGCACACTTCACATCAAGTTGAAAGACCTTAAAGTTCTTGGATGCAGCAAATGCCAGGAATATCCTAGCAGCTTCCTGTCTTGCTACAGGAGCAAAGACATCTATGTAGTCAACTCCTTCTTCTTGTGTATATCCTTAAACAAGCAGCCTCACAAGATTTTTTAAAAAAGTTGGTAACTAAATCAAGATCAAAAATCAATCATGACCAGAACCAGCCACACAGGGTGTGTATTCATTAAAAGTCACATTAGCTGACTCCTCAACAATTCTATTTTTGAGATTGTATACTTTGTAAGCCTTAGCTTGGGAAGAGTATCCAATGAAGTGTCCATCATCTGATTACTTAGCAAATTTGGAAATTTGATCCTTGGTATTCAAGATTATGCAAGGACATCCAAATGACCTGAGAAAACCAATGAAAGGTTTCCTCTTGTGCCAGAGTTCATAAGGAGTCTTGCCATGAGTCTTAACTATTAAAACTCTATTCTGCACATTGCAGGCAGTGTTGACTGCCTCTGTCCAGAAGGTGATTAGTAAATTAGAGTCAGACAACATGGTTTTTGCAGCTTCAATTAGTGTCCTGTTTCTCCTCTCAGCAACACCATTTTGTTGAGGAGTCCCGGGAGCACTGTATTGTCTTGTAATACCCTTTTCATCACAAAATGCATCAAGGATTTGGTTCTTGAATTCAGTTCCCTGATCACATCTTGTGATTTTGACCTTGTGATCAGATTGATTCTCAATCTTTAAGATGAAATTCTTTAGAATCTCAGGAGTCTCATCCTTAGTTCTAAGGAAGAAGACCCAAGTGAATCTTCTAAAGTCATATGTGATCGCTAAACAGTAAGAGGTCCTTCCTAGACTCATTACACTGGTGGGGCCAACGATATCCATATGGAGTAAGTGTAGGGGTGTAGTGATGGAGTTTCTTTCCTTAGGCTTGTAAGATACCTTATGTTGCTTCCCTTTCAGGCATGCAACACAATGGTCATCACTTGAAAACTCTTTCTTTGGCATTCTAGTTACCAAATCATTCTTAATCAATTTATTCATGTTCTTAAAGTTTACATGGCACATTCTTTTATGCCATAGGAAAGACTCATCACTATTAGCTTTAGACAGCAAGCATGAAACTTCTCTAGACGGAGATGTTTCTTGTAGATCCATCTTCTACATGTTCTCTCTCCTGGGGGCTCTAAGTGGAATATGCTCATACGGAATGACCACCCCAGGCTTGAGAACAATGCACTCATGCTCAGTAAAGAGCATGTTATGACTCTAATCACAAAATTGGGATACACTCAAAAGATTGTACCGAAGCTCCCTGACAAAGTTTACCTTTTCAATGTTGAGCTTACCATTTGTGACCTTGCCCCTTCCAGAAATGTAACCACCTTCATCTCCTCCAAAAGCAACTGGCCCTCCATTAATCCTTGCAAAGTTCTGGAGTAGTGACCTATTGCCTGTCATGTGCCTGGAACAACCACAGTCAATGATCCAGACAATTTTTTGTCTTGAGTTGTCCCTGCACAAAGAAAATGATTAGTTACATTTGTAAACCCAAGCCTTACTTGTCTTGGGCTCACTAAGAGAAACAAAAGGTAATGCAACAGTAATAGATCCTATTGTTGTGCTTTGAGGATCTTGAGCTGTTGTGGATGGAGAATTTTCAGTCACTTGGTCTTTCTTAGACTTCCACACCACCTTCGGAAGCTTGAACTTGATCTTCAACACTTTGAAAGCTTTTGAGACGTTGGAAGTTTTGAAGACCGGGCCTTCGGAAGATTCTACAAACACTGCAGCAGACTTCAGTGCTTCGGAAGTATTCCTTCCTTCCGAGACCAACTTTTCTTCCGAAGGAAATTTTCCACTTGCCTTCTTCTGAGTTTTGGAGCTTTCGAACGAAACAGATTTTCCTTCTGATAGCAAAAGCTTTTGTAGCTCTGATACCAAATGCAGTACCATTGAAGGGCGGTCACTTACAACACAACAACATAAAGAGGAGAGTAACTTAACTTAATCAAACAGTGAACTGGATTAACCACAAGTAAAGACACTAAGAACACAAGTTATTAAGAGACAGAACAAATGAGCAAGATACACAAGGAGATGGTTTTCAAGATTGTAGTATATTGCTTTCTCAATGTTCTATTACAAGTGTTACAAAGCATAAAAGGAAAGTTACAAGAACATGAGATACTTATACTACATCCTACAGTCGGCCATACTTTGAAAGCCAGCTGGATACAATTGACTAGACACAACACAAAATCAATTGTAGAGTCAAAAAGGCATATTGCCTTTTTGACTTTGTGACTATGACATGCCATAGCTCAGATCCTTATCTATTACAAGAAGGATAAAGTACATGAAGTAGAAAGTTTACAGACTCAAGACCTCAATGTACAGTTACCAAAAGTATGGACCTTTTCACCAACTCGTGTAAGTTGGTAACTTTACAGAGTTGCAGCGGAAAGGGGTCCAGCTTTATGGAAAAGTACATCAGATAAAACATGTTGTTAAAAGTCTTCGGAAGAAATCTATTATCAAGTGTTGAGCTTCGGAAGACTTTGTCTCTGAAGCTTCGAAAGACTTTCTCTTTGGATTTGGAAGATATTGGTCTTGGCTTTGGAAGATTTCACACTTAGAATATTTATGTTGGTTGTTTGAAACTTCCGAAGCATTCTTCTTCAGTACTTGTGCAGCATCCATGCAAAAAGTACTTGTACAACATGCATGCAGAAAGACTTTGAGGGTATGGTTGCTTCAGAATCTTCATATAATTTCTACACTTTGTGACTCAAGGTGGAGAGAGCTTTGGCCTTCATTGCTTGATGTAGCTTTTGAGCTTTGGCTAGAGAGAGGTTGAGAAGCACCTTCACCGGCAGATGTCTCAAAAAGGCTATGGATCTCTCAGCAGTTGATGTTGATGGGACAGGGCTCTTAGGTTCTGTCACTAGGCCTTTAGTCAAGGTTTCCCCTATGAAACTAATCTTAGGGTCTGCCTTAACATCCAGTTGACCGATGGCATTACCTGATTGCCTTAGTCTTCTTCTAAAGCTGAACTCTGCAATGATCCTGTCCTGGATTCTTTGAGCCATTCTGTCAGCTTGTCTTGATTAGCTTGGATTGACAAGTGGCATGTTGACTAGATCTAGACTTTCATAGAAATTCAAGGTGTGAAAATTGAAGATCTCTTGTTGCCCTTGAACTCTAAGAATGATAAGGGCTCTTTTCTTGTTGTCATACCTCCACCCAATGATGTGATTTGAAGATGGCAGAGATGACATAGCCCTTTGTATCCCTTCCTCAAACAGACTCTGTATTAAGGATTCTATAGAGTCCAAATCAATATGAACTTGAGGAAGTTGCTGAGTATGCACAATTACAAGTGAGGATGGTGAGTCCTCAATATCCATACTCTCTGAAGAACTCCCAGGTTCTATGATTGTAATGACTTTCTCCCTCTTTTTGGTAGCGTCACCCACTTGCATTGGTGAGCCAAGAGTTAGGTCAATCACATCCATAGGTTTTTGTGTTCCTGGTTGAGCTCTTCTTAAAGGTCTCCCAGCTAGTTTGTCCTTAAGATATGAAATCTCAAGTTGCTGATCATTGACCCTGTTTTGCAAGGTAGTCACGTGAGATTCAAGGTGACTAACCTTGGAGACTAAATAGGTGCATGTTTTAGACATTTTTTCCACCTTTAGTCTTAGATTCTCCTCATCTTCATTAGAAGAATCATTAGGGGATGAGATGATTGGAACAGAGTCCTCTCTCTCATCACCAACTTGAGGTTCTTGGCTGCTGGATTTCCTCTGCTCATTGGCAGTCTTAGTTGAGATGTCAATCGGCTAAGTTGCCATGGTTAAGATCTTAAAGATGGAATCACTTTCAAAAGTGAGAGCCTCTTCCATATGGACATCCTAAATAGGTTCAGAAGTGTCCACCTCAGTAGGGGGTGACTGATGTGGGCTAGATAGAGGGAATTCAAGAGTGCTCATCTCTCTTTGAGTAGGGGGAAGAAAGAGAGATTCATGATACTCACTGAAGCCTAAGTCTTCATCAGTGTAGAAATCAAGGTTTGGGAGAGGTTGGTTTAGATCCAAAGGTTGGGGCTGGTAACTGTCCTCTGAAGGTTGATCACTTGAGTGTTGAGACTCAGAGTGATGGCTTAAGGTAGTTGGGCTTATGAGCTCATCAGGTTGACCATGAAGAACCTTAGCACTAATCATTAAAGTAATAGGAGTGGTCTGCTCCTCAGGAGAAATGGGAGCTCCAGTGTCCACTTCTTCCTATGTGGGTGAGTGTATAGGGGCCTGTACAGACTGAATAGCTTGAGAAGGGGTTCGATTGTATTTTCTATGGTAGGTGAGGGTGATTTGTGGCTGTTGAAGTGGTTGGGAAGTAGAAGGTGTGGGTTCAACACTAGCTGGTGCTACTAGGTTGTCACCTTGAGTAATGAGCTTTAACATTTTTTGGACCAGGGCTGTTTCTACCCCAGAGAAGCCAACAGTGGGCTTTCTTAGTATTTTAAAGATGTCAAGCTTCATCTATCCCAATTTAAGAATATTACATGTTCCCCTTAACTATGAGCCCAGTTCACAGCTAAGAATGTATTAAACATATCTAGGGAACATGTAATACTTTAAGGAGTCCAAGTTTGCAAGCAGATTAGTATAAACAAACTATGAATACCTGAACTTGGCCCCCTGAACCATCCCATGGACAATAAGGAGAGATCTTCAGGAATCTGGTCCCATCCACCATGCTTGTTTGATAAGCTATGGATAACCACATGGAGCAGGAATTTCCATTGGGATAAGACCTTTCCTTTCCTAAAGGTCTTAAAGAGTAGTGTCCCTCATAGCCCATATGTGCGAAGGACTGGTTAATAGCTTCTTTGTGAAAGAACACCTCACCTTCTTCATCATCCAGCTAAAAATGCATGTTGATGATGGCCAGAGTGATAAATATTGTTCTACCCGGCACTATGGCAGACAGTGCCTTCTCCCCATCCATGACGACCTCTTGGAAAATCTTCCAAAATTCTAGCAAATGATCCTCATAAAGTGGAGGATCAATGGTTAAGGAGGTGAAATAGTTCGACAGAGCTAAGAAACGGCAAACCTCTGAGAAATAAAGATCTTTCTCAGAGCTTAACATAGCAACCTGGTTATGTTGCATGTGTAACTGCATGGTAAAGTTTGGGTCATTTCTGTGATGAGGGTTGGCCATTTGGAGAGAGCTTAAGGATGAAGAAAGATGAAAGAAAGAAATTTTAGAGAGAAATTTAGGGTTTTAGGTTTGGAGGAAAGAAGCAAATGATAGAAAGAGGGGGAACCGTTGGGTTTATATGTGAAAGAGGTTTCAGATAAAGTTTAATGAAAGAGGATAAACTTTGAAATCCAAATGTCAGTCCCACCTCTAAAAAAGTAGTTTACTTTTGGTCAAAAAGTAGTTTACTTTTGGTTAAAAAGTAGTTTTCTTGGAAGTCAAAAAGCTTCCGAAGGTAAATTATCTTCGGAAGTTTAAATGAAAAAGCTTCTAAAGCTAAGATGACTTCGGAAGATTTTCCTAAGAGTTGTGAAAATTTTGCTTCGGAAGAAAAAAATTAAGACTTGAATGCTTTGTTCAAAGGAACAGAGCTTCCGAGAGTTAATTTGCTTCGGAAGGAAAAGGTCCTTGAAAACACATAAGTGTTTGAGACAAGTATTAAGCTTCGAAAGATATTTTAGAAGTTTCTTCCGAAGATAAATCTCTTAGAAAGTTATTTGTTTTGAAGGCATGATTTTCTTCCCAAGGTAAAAGCATATCTTTCGAAGGATCAAAATTTTCAGAAATCTAAGGAAAGTCTTCAAAAAGATTTTCATCCAAAGAAAACAAGAGCTTATGGAAGTGATGAAATAGACAACTTAGGACACACATATTTTAAAAAATAATAAGAACTAGTTTTAAGAAAAACCTACTCAAAGTTGATCATCCCAATAGCTGATATTAGATATTTAAATCTCTGTTCATCAAAAGCTTTTGTAAACAGATCAGCATATTGTTCATTTGTGTGAACATTGACTAGTTTAATTAATCCCTTTTCATAGTTATCTCTTATTAAATGATACCTGATGTTGATGTGTTTGGTCCTTGAGTGCTGCACAGGATTCTCTATGATTGAGATAGCACTGTTTTTGTCTATGTGAATGGATGTCTCCTTGAAGTTTAATCCATAGTCAAGCATCTAATTCTAAATCCAAAGCACTTGAGCACAGTAGCTTGCATCAGCAATGTATTCAGCTTCAGCAGTTGATGTAGAGACACAGGATTGTTTCTTGCATTGCCATGAGACCACCCTTCCACCAAGAAACTAACATCCCCTAGATGTAGACTTTGTAGTCATGTTGCAACCACCATAATCACTATATCTGTATATACATACAGATTAAAGTCAGAATTCTTAGGATACCATAGACCAAGTGTTGAAGCACCTTTAAGGTATCTTAGAATCCTTTTGACAGTGATAAGGTGAGACATCTTAGGGTTGGCTTGATATCTTGCACAAATGCAAGTGGCAAACATAACATCATGCCTGCTAGCTGTAAGATAGATAAGAGACCCAATCATAGCCCTGTATAAGTGTTCATCCACACACTCCCCCTCAAGATCAGGTCCAAGAGTGTGGTATCTAGCTATGGGTGTCTTAGCAATCTTACAATCAGTCATGTTGAACCTTTTATGTATTTCCTGAACATACTTTGACTGACTAATGAAGATGCCATCTTCAACTTGCTTAACTTAAATTCCCAGAAAGAAATTGAGTTCCCCCATGGCACTCATTTCAAATCTATCCTTCATCAGCTTCTCAAAGTCTTTGCAGAGCCTTGGATTAGTTGAACCAAAGATGATGTCATCTACATATACTTGAACTAGCAGTATGTCATATCCATGTCCTTTAATGAGGAGAGTTCCATCTATAGTACCTCTTCTGTATCCATGTTTGCAAAGATACTGAGATAGAGTCTCATACCACTTCCTGGGTGCCTGATGCAGCCCATAAAGAACTTTGTCAAGCTTGCAGACATAATCAGGATGATCAGGATCTGCAAAACCAGGTGGCTGTTTGACAAACACCTCTTCATCAATCACTCCATAAAGAAAAGCACACTTTACATCAAGTTGATAGACCTTGAAGTTCTTGGATGCAGTAAATGCCAGGAATATCCTTACAGCTTCCAGTCTTGCTACTGGAGCAAATACATCAGTGTAGTCAATTCCTTCTTCATGTGTGTATCCTTGAACAACTAGTCTAGCTTTATTCTTGATGATAAAGTCTCTATCATCCTTCTTGTTCCTAAACACCCATTTGGTTCCAATGGTAGTCTTCTCATGAGGAAGAGGCCAAAGGTTCCAAATTTTCTGTCTTTTGAATTAAAGCAGCTCCTCTTGCATAGCTTCAACCCAACTTCCATCGTTTAGATCCTCATCGACTTTCTTTGGCTCTATCTAGGATAAGAAACAAGAGTGAAGACAAACATTTCTTCATGGGTTTGTCCTCTTGTTCTTATCCCAGAGACAACATCTCCAATGATGTTTGTAGTGGGATGAGACTTGTGGATCCTAAGCTGAGAGATCACAGCAAGTTGTTAAGAGAAATCTAAATTGAGAAATTTAAATCTGGCTTTGATGTTTCTCCCACTACACCAGCACACTTATCAAGAGAAACTTGATCCAAGGAGTGTGTAACATCATTGATGTTGTCATCTATGGAGTGGTTATCAGCATTAAGAAATTCTTGATCACTATCACCACTACCATCATTGTCTTTTGCATTTGAAGTATCTTTATCTGATTGTGGAGCCTCTGAGCAGGAATTTGAAGGCATACCAGATGTATCAGCGTCATTGTGGTGCTGATAAAAACTTCATTTGCATAAGTAGTTCCAACTGGAGCTGAAGATTTATTACTTGAAGGTCTTCTCAGCTCAAATCTTGGATCAGGATAACCTAAATTTAAGTTTTCTACAAATCCTAAAACAATCTCACAAGATTTTTTAAAATAGTTGGTAACTAAATCAGAACCAGCCACACAGGGTGTGTGTTCATTGAAAGTCACATTGACTGACTCCTCAAGAATTCTAGTTTTGAGATTGTGTACTCTGTAAGCCTTAGCTTGGGAAGAGTATCCAATAAAGTGTTCATCATCTGATTTCTTAGCAAATTTGGCAATTTGATCCTTGGTATTCAAGATGGTGCAAGGACATCCAAATGAGCTGAGAAAACCAATGAAAGGTTTTGTCTTGTGCCAAAGTTCATAAGGAGTCTTGCCATGAGTCTTAACTACTAAAACTCTGTTCTGCACATAGCAGGCAGTGTTGACTGCCTCTGCTTAGAAGGTGATGAACAACTTAGAGTCAGACAACATTGTTCTTGCAGCTTCAATCAGTGTCATGTTTCTCCTCTCAGCAACACCAATTTGCTGAGAAGTCCTGGGAGCATTGTATTGTCTTGTAATACCTTTTTCATCACAAAATGCATCAAGGATTTGGTTCTTGAATTCAGTTCCCTGATCATATCTTATGATTTTGACCTTGTGATCAGATTGATTATCATCTTTATAATGAAATTCTTTAGAATCTTAGGAGTCTCATCCTTAGTTCTAAGGAAGAAGACCCAAGTGAATCTTGTAAAGTCATCTGAGATCACTAACAGTAAGAGGTCGTTCCTAGACTCATTACATTGGTAGGGCGAAAGAGATCCATATGTAATAAGTGTAGGGGTGTAGTGATGGAGTTCCTTTCCTTAGGCTTGTGAGATACTTTACGTTGCTTCCTTTTCAGGCATGCAACACAATGGTCATCACTTGTAAACTCTTTCTTTGGCATTCCAGTTACCAAATCATTCGTAATCAGTTTATTCATGTTCTAAAAGTTTACATGGCACATTCTTTTATGCTATAGGAAAGACTCATCACTATTGGCTTTAGACAGAAAGCATGAAACTTCTCTAGAGGGAGATGTTTCTTGCAAATCCATCTTGTACATGTTCCCTTTCTTGGGGGCTCTAAGCAGAATATGCTCATGAGGAATGAGCACCCCGGGCTTGAGAACAATGCACTCATGCTCAGTAAAAAGCATGTTATGACTCTGATCATAAAATTGGGATACACTTAGTAGATTGTACCCAAGCTCCTATACAAAGTTTAACTTTTCAATGTTGAGCTTACCATTTGTGACCTTGCCCCTTCCAGAAATGTAACCGCCTTTATCTCCTCCAAAAGCAACTTGCCCTCCATTAATCCTTTCAAAGTTTTGGAGTAGTGACCTATTGCATGTCATGTGCCTGGAACAATCACTATCAATGATCCAGACATTCTTGTTTGTCTTGAGTTGTCCCTACACAAAGAAAATGATTAGTTACATTTGGAAACCCAAGCCTTACTTGTCTTGGGCTCACTAAGAGAAACAGAAGGTAATGTAACAGTAATAGATCCTATTGTTGTGCTTTGAGGATCTTGAGCTGTTGTGGATGGAGAATTTTCAGTCACTTGGTCTTTCTTAGACTTCCACACCACCTTTTGAAGCTTGGACTTAACCTTCAATAATTCGGAAGCTTTTAAGACTTTGGAAGTTTTGATGACTGGACCTTCGGAAGATTCTGCAAACACTACAGCAGACTTCAGTGCTTTGGAAGTATTCCTTCCTTCCGAGACCAACTTTTCTTCCGAAGGCAATTTTCCACTTGCCTTCTTCTTAGTTTTGGAGCTTTCGAAGGAAACAGGTTTTCCTTCCAAAGCTTGAATCTTCTTGGAAAACTTGGAAGTCCTTGTCTTGGTCATGTGAAGAGTACCTTTAGGATTGTATGGACAATCCTTAGCAAGATGAGCAGTACTTTAACACATGTCACACTCCATTTTCTTCTTCCCTAGAGCGTTCTGCTAGGAACAAGACTGACTTTGGCCACATCCCTTCTCCACTCTCACCTTTGCAGATGCTGAGATAGTCCTTTTAGGCTGAGGACTGTTTTTGTAGTTGGATGTTCCAGATTGTGTGGTAGTGGTATACAATAGATCAGGCTTCTTCTTGGTACTAAGTTGATTTGAACATAAACTAGAACTCTTAGCAGAAGAGTTTAGGTTGATGTCATCAGTCTTTACTACTTCAAACCCTACAGAGATAAAAACTTGTTTATGCTTAGAGTCAAAAGTAGCCTTGATCTCTTTAGCATTCCTAGCTTTTCTTTTGCTCTTTCTGTTCAAATTCTTTCTCATTGACTTGGTCATCACAGTCTTCTTCTTCTCCTCAGAAGGATAGTGGCCCTTCTTAGAATCCTCCTCTTCACTCTTCTCAGAGGAATTCTTCACTATCACTTTATCATCCTCTTCACTTAAGGGGTCTATGAGAGGAAGCTCATCTTCACAAGTTCCACACCTGGGTGATCTTACAGAAGGATTGTGTGTGGAGGAGCTATCTCATTAGATCCTAGTTCCTGCTTGTTTTGATTGCACACTTTGTTGTGCAGGGATGAGGATATCATGTTCTTGAAGGTCTCTTCTTCAAGAACACACTTTTCTGCCTTGGCTTTGTTGATCACAAGCTCAACCTGGCATTCAGTTAACTTAGAATGTTTAAGGACTCAAGATCATATCTCACTTCCATGTTATAGGACTTGTACTGTTAACTTTAGCAATCCATTCAGGGGTATAGAGATGTTCCAACACCTTGGTTTCATCATGATCTGCCATCAGTGATTGGTTTGGAGAAGCATCTTCCACCTAAAAGCTCCAATCAAAGCCTCCTTCTTCAACAGCAACAGCAGCTTGCTGCTTTGGCTTCTCATTCTGGGAAGCTTTATCAATGTAGTTTGGTCTGGGCTGTGCTTGGCCACTATTTGTTCTTGGTGCCTTACACTCCCTAGCAAAATGGCCCATCAACTTACAATTGTAACACTTGACTTTGCTTTTGTCTAACCCAAACTTTCCACTAGTTGCATTGTTGGGGAACTTCCTTCCAGTTCTCTTGTAGAACTTCTTGGCTCTATAGTGAGAAGAACCATATGCTGGACTATCTCCATGTACTCTAGATCATCTGGATGGATACATTCCAGGTCTTCAAGGGTGAAAAGAAAGCTGCCACAACTTTCATCAGAAGACACAAAGGCTTGAGAAGAACTTGTCTCTTGGAATGGGCTTCCTTGAGTGTAGTTCTCCCTTGGTGTCTCAAGGAAGGTGATGAAAGGACCCTTTGGTGAATTGTCAGGGTAGCATATGAGATGATGTTGGGGTTCTATGCAATCCCTTTCAACCACATGAAGGGCTGAACCCATTTGATTGTTGGAGTTGCCAGATGAACCTTGCATGTTCATCTCCATCTGGTAGCCACTGAGAATCCCATACAACTCTGTCAGAGTAAGAGTTTTCAGGTTTTCAATCCTCTTGATAACCACACAGTAGTGTGTCCATTGCCTAGGAAGTGAGGACATAAACTTCCTTACAATGTCTCTGTTCTCAAGAGCAACTCCTCCATCCACTAGGGTATCCACTATCTTAACATACTTGAAGTATTGTTGAGTCATGGTTTCACCTGATTTAAAGGTGAAGTTTTCAAACTGCTGCTTCAAGAAATCCTTCTTGTTCTCCTTTGCTTCAGAGGAACCCTCATACATCAATTTCAATGCATCTCACAACTGCTTAGCTATTTTGCATTTCTTGAAACCTCTATATATAGAGTTAGAAAGAACAGTCTGACGGACTTCATGGCCTTCCAGTCAATCTCTACTCTCTTTCTGTCTTCATCTGAGTAGTCAGCCACAGCCTTGGGGATCATACCACCCCCAGTAGCAAAAAGGGTGTATGGTATGTAAGGTCCATTCTTAACAAACTCCCACATTCTTGAGTCAAGAGACCTGATGAAACCTTCCATTCTTAGGCACCAGGTATCAAAGTCTTCAAGATTGATCAGTGGGGATTTTTTCATGGTTCCAGTTTCTATATCAGTTTTGGAAATAGTTGCCATTTGAAAAGTTGAGTATTTGTGTGTGTGTGAGGGATCTTAAGATGGTCAGATCTTATATCAAGAGCCTGGAAAGCTTTGATACCAAATGCAGGACCGATGAAGGGTGGTCACTTACAACACAACAACACAAAGAGGAGAGTAACTTAACTTAATCAAACAGTGAACTGGATTAACCACAAGTAAAGACACTAAGAACACAAGTAATTAAGAGATAGAAAAATAGAGCAAGATACACAAGGACATGGTTTTCAAGATTGTAGTATATTGCTTTCTCAATATTCTATTACAAGTGTTACAAAGCGTAAAAGAAAGTTACAAGAACATGAGATACTTATACTACATCCTACAGCCGTCCATACTGTGAAGGCCAGCTGGATACAATTGACTAGACACAACATAAAATCAATTGTAAAGTCAAAAAGGCAGATTGCCTTTTTGACTTTGTGACTATGACATGCCATAGCTCACATCCTTATCTATTAGAAAAAGGATAAAGTACATGAAGTAGAAAGAGATAGACTCAAGACCTCAATGTATAGTTACCAAAAGCATGGACCTTTTCACCAACTCATGTAAGTTGGTGACTTTACAGAGTTGTAGCAGAAAGGGGTCCAGGTTTATGGAAAAATACATCAGATAAAGCATGTTGTTAAAAGTCTTCAGAAGAAATCTGTCTTCAAGTGTTGGCTTCGGAAGACTTTGTCTCTGAAGCTTCAGAAGACTTCATCTTTGGCTTCGGAAGATATTGGTCTTGGCTTCGAATGATATTGGTCTTGGCTTCGGAAGATATTGGTCTTGGCTTTGGAAGATTTCACTCTTAGAATATTTATGTTTCATGTGTGAAGCTTCCGAAGCATTCTTCTTTAGTACTTCTGTGCATGCATGCATAAAGACTTTGGTGTTTGGTTGCTTCAGCCTCTTCATATAATCTCTACACTAGAGTTACCGGATAAGTTAAGTGGAATCCACCCAACATTCTTGTTTCTCATCTGAGAAAGTGCTTAGCAGACGAGGATATGATTTTACCACCGGAAGATATTGAGGTAGATGAACGGCTCAATTATGTGGAGCAACCAGTGGCGATCATTGATCAAAAAGTAAAGAGGTTAAAGATAAGGTGATTCCTTTGGTGCGTGTACAGTGGAAGCACAGGAAGGGATCCGCATCTATGTGGGAGACGGAGGAAGAGATGAGACAGCATTACCCGTGATTGTTTGAAGAATAACAGGTTTCGGGGATGAAACCTATATAAGGGGGGTGGACTTGTAACACCTGGTTATTTTAAAAATCAAAGAACGGAAGAATAAAGAGAAGGAAAAGAAAGAAAGAAAATAAAGCCCAAGTAGAGGGACCAAATATGTCAAAAGGACAAAAAGTTTCAAAGTTGGTGAATAAAGGTGATGGCCGCCCATCACCCTCTCTTCACACATATCTTCGGATATTTTTAGAGAGAGAAAGAAAGAGAGCAGAAACTCTCGAGTGTTGAAGAAGAGAAGAAGGAGATTGAATTCAAGGTAAGAATTCTTGGTTTTGTGATGTTCTTAACTGGCCTTAGCCTCGGTTATATGCTTATGTATGTTTGTATGTGTTCGTGTGTGTTTTGGTGGGTTTCTAGGCGGTTGAACTCAATTGCAAACGGGTTTTTTAAGAAGTCATAACCAAAGGTTGCTAAGGTGAGTTCTAGGACCCCCTTTTTACTCGTTTTTAACTGCTTTGGGGCTGGAAATGCATGTATGAACGTTTTTATAAAGTTGGGTTCTTATACCCGTATGTGTGTACATGTGTGATTGCGGGTGGGGTTTGATTTTGGGCTATTTATGTGTTTGATGATATTATGGTTGTGTTTCTAAGGCTTATGATGTATGATTTAAGCTTAGCATATGATAGGTGAGGTTTGGGACCGAATTACAATGTTTAAGAGTGACACAGACTGCACATGCGCCTAAACAGCGGCCCATGTTCCCAACAGAAATAACTACCTAAGTGTCCCATAAACCCAATAGAAATAACTGCCTAAGTGTCCCATGTGCCCGAACCTCATGCGCCCAAATAATACCCATGCGCCTAGAAATAGGCTGAAATTTTCTAAGTGTCTAGACGCCCAGGATTCCCATGCGACTAGGCACTCATGCGCCTGCATAGTGCCCATGCGCCTAGAATTTCCTAGAAATGACTAATTGTTGTCCATGCGCCCAATAGTACCAATGCGCCTGAAAGTTGTCCACGCGCCTGAAAGTTGCCCATGCGCCTGAAAGGTCATGCGCTGAAAGGCCATGCGCTTGCATAGTGCCCATGCGCCTAAAGACTTAGAATATTTTTTTGATTTTTGGGGGAAAAGTGAAATGTAGGCTTTTACTTGAGAGGTTCCCGGGGGCTATGTAAATTGACTTTTTAAAGCCATAGATGATATGATGGGCGATGTATGATGATGTATGATTGGTGCTTATGCATGATGGTATGTATGATGTATGCTATGTATGTATGATGGTTCCTTGTATGGTGATGTTTGTATGTTTATATTTATGTTCCTTTTTATGTATGTTATTTTCCTGTGGCTTTACGTTCAGTGTTAATGAATGAAATGAAAAGTATTATGTAAGTGGAAGATAAAGAAAAGAGGAACATAATGAAAGAATGCATGCATTAGCGAATGAATGAAAGTAAGAAACTCTTGCACGCAATGTGTGGAGGTTCACACCCAATGAACAGTGTTAGCTCAACTGTATTCGGGTTCGCTACCCTAGAAGGATGCACACTGAGGTCCAATCCTTGTGATTGACCATATGTATGGGATCCTTACCGCTTGCCCCAGGTACTGGAGTCAGCTTCGTGCAAAATGTTCGAGCTCTATGAAAAACCTCAGGCCTAGTAACCAGCTTCGTGCACAATGTTTGGGGTATAGCATATGGCATTGGTCCGGAATGATAGAGAAAAGATAAGTGGTGAATGCACTTGCCCTAGGTACTGGAGTCAGCTTCGTGCATAATGTTCGAGGTCTATTAAAAACCTCAGGCCCAGTAACCAGCTTCGTGCACAATGTTCGGGGTAATGTACATGTCATCGGAAGGTAATGAGCGTACGCATGAAAGTAAGAAAGTTATGTATGAAAGTAATGAAAGTGAATGATAATAACGTACGATGAATGAAAGAAAGTTAACAAATGATGTGTACATTATTTTCACATCGTATGTCATTATCATTCACTTTCATTACTTTCATACATAAATTTCTTATTTTCATTCGTACGATCATTACTTTCTGATGACATGTACATTACCCCGAATATTGTGCACGAAGCTGGTTACTGGGCTTGAGATCTTTCATAGACCTTGAACATTATGCATGAAGCTGAATCTAGTACCTAGGGCAAGTACATTCACCACTTATCTTTTCTCTTTCATTCTAGATTAATTCCATAGGCTATACCCCAAACATTGGGTACGAAGCTGGTTACTGGGCCTGAGGTCTTTCATAGGCCTCGAACATTATGCATTAAACTGACTCTAGTACCTAGGGCAAGCGACAAGGATCCCATACATATGGTCAATCACAAGGATTATACCCTAGTGTGCATCCTTTTGACGTAGCTAACCCGTTCACAGTTGAGCTAACACTCTTCATTGGGTGTGAACCTTCATACATTGCTTGCAAAACTTTCTTACTTTCATTCATTCATTAATGCATGCATTCTTTCATTTCATTCCTTTTTTCGTTATCTTCCGCTTTACATTACATAATACTTTTCATTTCATTCATAAACATTTAGCGTAAAGCCATGGGAAAATAACATACATAAATAGGAACATAAACATACACATAAACATACAAAACATCACCATACAAGACACCATCATACATAACATACGTCATACATACCATCATGCATAAGCATCAATCATACATCACATCGAAAATCGCACATCACATCATCTATGACCTTAAAAAGTCAACTTACATAGCCCCCGGGAACATCCCAAGTCAAAGCCTACATTTTACATTTTCCCCAAAATCATAAAATAGTTCTAAGTCTTTAGGCGCATCGGCACTATTCAGGCGCATGGCCTTCTGGGCGCATGGGGAACGCTTAGGCGCATGGGCACTATTGGGGTGCATGGGCAACACTTAGTCATTCCTGGGCAATTCTAGGCGCATGGGCACTATGCAGGCGCATGAGTGCCTAGGCGCATGGGAATCCTGGGCGGATGAACACTTAGTAAATTTTAGCCTATTTCTAGGCGCATGACAACTATTTGGGCGCATGGGGTTCTGGGCACATGGGAACATGTAGGCAGTTATTTTCAGTTGGGCACATGGGCCACTGTTTAGGCGCATGGGCAGACTAAATCTCACTTAATCATCATAATTCAGTCCCCAATCATCATTTAACATGTTTCTAAGCTTAAATCATACATCCTAGCCTTAGAAACATAATCATAACACCATCAAACACATACATTGCCCAAAATTAAACCCCACCCATAAACACACGCACATACACACATACGGGTATAAAACCCAACTTTCATAAAACGTTCATGCATGCATTTCTAGCCCCAAGCAGTTTAAAATAAGTAAAAAAGGGGATTCTAGAACTCACCTTAACAATCTTTGGTTATGACTTTTTCAAAACCCGTTTGCAATTGAGTTCAACCACCTAGAAACCCACCAAAAACACACGCGAACACATATAAATACACATAAACATATAACCAAGGCTAAGACTTGTTAAGAACATCTTAAAATCTTGAATTCTTACCTTGAATTCGACTTCCTGCTCTTGTTCTTCAAAAAAACCAAGAGTTTTCAGCTCTCCTTCACTTTCTCTCCATAAAAACCCGAATGATGTGGGTGTGTAGACAACATGGGCGGCCATGCCACCTTTTACACCCACTTTTCAAAAATTTGTCCTTTTAACACTTTTTACGACTCAACTAGGGTAAAATGGTGTTTCTTTCTTTTTCTTCACTTTATTCTTTCTTTATAACTTTAAAAGAATAACCGGGTGTTACAAGTCCACCCTCCTTATTTAGGTTTCGTTCCCGAAAAATGTTATTCCTCAAACAATCGTGGGTAATGCTATCTCATTTCCTCTTCAGTCTCCAACGTAGACTCAGATCCCTTCCTGTGCTTCAACTATACACCCACAAGAGGAACCACTTTATTCCTTAACCTCCTCTCCTTATGATCAATGATCGCCACTAGTTGTGCCACATAATTGAGCCGTTCATCTACGTCAATATCTTCCGGTGGTACAACCATATCCTCGTCAGCTAAACACTTTCTTAGATGAGATACATGGAATGTTGGCTGAATTCCACTTAACTCATCTGGTAACTCTAGTCTATAGGCCACCTTCCCTACTCGAGCAATGATTCGGAAAGGCCCTATGTACTTGGGCTCAACTTGCCCTATTTTCTAAATTGGATGATACCTTTCCAAGGTGAGACTTTCAACATAACTCTATCATGCACCTGGAACTCAATCAGTCTGCGTCGTTTAACAGCATACGACTTTTGCCTATCTTTAGCTGCCTTCATGAAGGCTTCGATCATTTCCAGCTTCTCAGTCGTAGCCTCCACCACCTCGACGCTCCCTAACTCTTTATGGCCAATATCACCCCAACACACAGGCATTCTGCATCTCCTACCGTATAGCATCTCATAAGGGGGCATATCAATGTTGGCATGATAATTGTTGTTATATGAGAACTCAGCTAATGGTAAGTGGTCATCCCAACTTCCTCCAAAATCAATCATGCATGCCCATAGCATATCTTCCAGCATCTTAATCATCCTCTCCTACTAACCATCTGTCTAAGGATGATAAGCCGTACTAATATGTAACATCGTCCCCATCACATCATGGAATTTCTTCCAAACTTTAGATGTAAACCGGGTGTCACGATCGGACACAATAGACATCGGCACACCATGACAAGTTACGATCTCCTTGACGAAAAGATCAGCCAACCTCTCGGATGAATATGTCTCGTGGATCGGTAGGAAGTGGGCACTCTTCGTCAAATGATCAACTATCACCCATATAGCATCACACCCCCGTGCGGTACATGGTAACTTCATAAAAAAGTCCATGGTGATGTGCTTCCACTTCCACTCCGGTATATCCAAAGGTTGGATTTTCCCATATGGCTTCTGGTGCTATGCCTTCACTTGCAAGCAAGTAAGGCACTTACTCACATACTCTCCTAGGTCATGCTTCATACCCGGCCACCAATAATCTTTCTTCATCTCTTGATACATCTTTGTAGAACCGGGATGAATGGAGTATCGAGTCTTATGAGCTTCATCCATAACCTTTCCACGTAGATCCCCAAATCGAGGAATCCACATACACTCGAATTGGGTCCTAACACCGATTGTGTTTTCACCCAATTCCGCAACCAGGCCTCTCATTCTTTAAGAGTTAAGATGATATTCTTTCAATGCCTCATCGTGAAACTCTTTGACTTGCTTCATCACATCAGAGGTCATGACCAACAGGTAAGCCTTCACCCGAATCGGCTCTGGTCTCTCCTTTCGGCTAAGGGCATCCGCCACCATGTTGGCTTTGCCCGGATGGTAATGGATCTCGCAATCATAGTCTTTTATGAGCTCCAACCATCTCCTTTGCCTTATGTTAAAATCTTTGTGCTCAAAGATGTACTTCAAACTCTTGTGGCCAGTGAATATGGTGCACTTCGTCCCGTATAAGTAGTGCCTCCATATCTTTAACGTAAAGACCATGGCTTCTAGCTCCAAGTCATGAGTGAGATAACTGACCTCATGAACTTTGAACTATTAGGATGCATAGGCTATAACCTTTCCTCCCTACATCAACACACATCCCAACCTCGAGTAAGAAGGACTTGAATAAACCACCAAATCTTCACTTTCATCGGGTAATAACAAAACAGGAGCTTGAGTTAACCTCATCATTAACTCCTCAAATGCCTTTTCTTGAGCCTGACCCCATACAAACTTTACAACCTTACGGGTCAACTTGGTTAGTGGAGAATCGATCTTAGAGAAGTCTTGAATGAATCGTCTGTAATAACCTGCCCAAAGCAAGAAACTACGGATCTCGGATGGTGTCTTTGGTGACTTTCATTGCATTACCGCCTCCACCTTTGCAGGGTCCACCATAATCCCCTCAGGATTCACTACATGACCCAAGAACTGAACCTCGCATAGCTAGAATGTGCACTTGGAGAACTTGGCATACAACTTCTCCCTTCTCAACGTTTCTAGCACCTCTCGAATATGATCGGCATGTTCCTCCTCACTCTTAAAATAAATCAATATATCATCGGTAAACACAATCACTGATTTATCCAACATCAGCCAACACACTAGATTCATCAAGTCCATAATAGCAGCTGGCACGTTGGTTAAACCGAATGACACAACAAGAAACTTGTAGTGTCCATAACGCGTGCGAAAAGATGTTTAAGGAATATCTTGCTCCTTCACCTTCAACTGATGATAAGCAGATCGAAGATCAATCCTCGAGAACCAACTGGCACCCTAGAGCTGATCAAAAACATCATCAATTCTTGGTAAGGGGTACCAATTCTTCACTGTCAACTTATTCAGCTCACGGTAGTCGATACAAATCCTCATACTACACTCCTTCATCTTCACGAATAAGACCGGAGCACCCCAAGGAGAGATACTCAGTCTAATGAATCCCTTATCAGGCAGCTCTTGCAATTGCTCCATCAGTTCCTTCATCTCAGTCGGAGCCAACCGATATGGTGCCTTAGCAATAGGTTGGGAACCTGGTATCAAGTCAATATGGAACTCGATCTCACGGTTAGATAGCACTCCTGGTAAGTATTCGGGAAACACGTTCGGGAAGTCACATACAACCTGTACGTCGGACAGTTGTAGTGTTGCCATGTCCACGTCCTTTACGTAGGCCAAGTAGGCACTACATCCACACCTCATGCACTTTCCCGCCACCGGCATCGAAATCACTTTCGGGATCGTCGTGACTCGATCACCATAAACCATCACTGTATTCCCATCAGGCTTTGTTAATCAGATCATCTCCTTGTGACACACAATGTTCACCTTATAGTCTACCAACCAATCCATTCCTAGTACTAAGTCAAACCCGCCTAAGGTCATCACGAAGGGTCTAACAGGAAACTTATGACCTTCTAATTTTACATCACAATGCTCTATCATCTCAGAAATCCCGGTAGACTTATCTGTGGTAGTTTCTACATCAAAGGGTGCATCTACACTCCTACTACTAAGAGTCAGTTTAGCACAGAAAGCAACATAAATAAAAATTTTACTAGCACCAGAATCAAATAACACAGCGGCTAAAGTTTGGTTTACTAGAAACGTACCTGACACAACATCGGGGTCCGTCCTAGCCTCCTCCTGTGTCATTATGAATGCTCTGGCACTCGTCCTCTACCCTTCTCCTCCAGCCTTCTTCACTCCCAAACCTTCAGCCCTCGGCTTCTTGCAGTCTCTACTCATGTGGCCCTCCCCGCCATAGTTAAAACATCTCCCCGTTTTGCACTCTCTTGCCATATGACCTGGTTTCCCACACTTGAAGCACACATTCAAACCCCACCTACACTTGCTGGTGTGCTCCTTCCCACACTTGCCACACCTCTTCATCCCCGCACCGGACGTGACAACACGTCGGTCATCCACCCGTGCACCTTTGTTGCTTGGAGTGGCCTCGCCATATCCAACCCACTTCTTGTACTAATTCCGGTCACCACCACCTTTCTTTCTGACTTCAGCCAGCACCACTGTCCTTTCATCATACAACCTCCCTGCCAAATCAACCGCCGATCTAAACATGCTCAGTCGGGTAGCGATCATGTGCCTACGGATATCCCTCGGCAATACCTAAATACATCTCTTGATTTTTCGCGATAGAAGTGTCACTTGATCTGGCACTAGCCATGCCATCTCATTAATATTCATGGTGTATTACTGATGTATCATTGTTCCCGCCTCCAGCTGCAGGAAATCTCTTTCCACCTTATCCATCTCTCTATGAGGATAGAACTCCTCAATCACTAGCTTCTTCAACTCAGACCACTTCATTCTCCCAATAGCCGGCTACCCTCTCCTTGGACAATGTTGTCCCACCAACATAGAGTCGCATCCACAAACGAGTAGGTAGTGAACTTCACCTTCTGGTCTTCCTGGAACTCACTAATGTCGAGTACCGCCTCCATCTCTCGCACCCACCGGTGAGCAGTAGCAGCAATGCCATTACCATCAAAAGTAGGGGGCTTGCATCTTTGAAATGCCCCATAGTTACAGCCTCGTGTCGTCTCCTACACAGGCTCTTCCTCCTCCTCATCATCATCAGAGAGAACCGTCTCAGTCACAAGTTGCTCCCGTCCTCCCGAGGACCCATTCCTCTCCCTTCGTTCTCCTTCCCGCATGGCCTTTATCACCTCTGTCACTACAGACGGTAAGATCATCTGCATGACCTAATGCACCTCTTGAACAACAATCTGCTTCACTGAGGCTCTCAAGTTAGCACTCTCCTCCCCAGCCTCCGGACGAGGGGTCTCAGGTTCTTCATGAACCACCTCTTTGGCTCCAGGCCTTCCTCTCGTGACCCGTGGTTCAGCACCACGTCCACTACGACCTTCACCACATGAAGCCTTTGATGATCTACACTGGCCATCCACTAAACACATTATAAGATTCAAACACTAGCACGGTCATTCAAGGGAATAGCTCCATTTATGTCAAGTATAGTAAGTCCCTATTTACAGTGGCCAGTTGTGATTTGCCACTTACTTTACTCTTCATACCACAAGCATTACCTATACTGACTACATCAGGTGCTAAATCTACTAAAGGCACACAGATCAGATAACATGTGCACGTAATGTTGGTTAACATTAAGAAAACACCTAATGGCACGTAGCTACTCGGACTGATATCCCTTACCTTTCCGTCCCATTCTCAGTTTAAGTTTAGGTTTCTTTTGAAAATTTACCCTTTTCACTTAAACTTTGGCTCTGATACCAACTTGTAAGGCCCCGTTCTTGGGACACTCACAGTTTTTCAATCATCACACATAAAACACATATTTTTATTAACTTAAATAAAACATTGCAGCGGAAACATTAAATCATATATATCATTTCATTATAAATGCTTTTGCAAGTTAATAAAACATTCATTTCAAAATATTGTTTGTTCGCATTATAATACAAAAGCATTAAACAAAAGAATGTCATCCAAAAGAGCCAAGTAGCCTCTCTGTGCCATCCTCAGTAACCATTACCTACCAACTGGAAACACATAAAAGTCAGTGTTACTAAGTAAGTTCTAGGTTTAAATAAAACATACTTTATTTCCATTTAAAACTATTCTTTACTTTCATACATGATCACACATCATACGTACACATAGATAATATCATTATTATCTTCATCATTTGTTCGTTAACTTTCATTCATTCATCGTACTTTATTATCATTCACTTTCATATATAACTTTCTTACTTTCATTCGTACGTTCATTACTTTTCGATGACATGTACATTACCCTGAACATTATGCACAAAGCAAGTTACTGGGCCTGAGGTCTTTCATAGACCTTGAATATTATGCACGAAGCTGACTCCAGTACCTAGGACAAGTACATTCACCACTTATCTTTTCTCTTTCATTCTGGATCAATGCCATAGGCTATACCCCGAACATTATGCACGAAGCTGGTTACTGGGCCTAAGGTCTTTCATAGACCTCGAACATTATGCATGAAGCTGACTCCAGTACCTAGGGAAAGCGGCAAGGATCCCATACATATGGTCAATCACAAAAATTAGACCCCAGTGTGGATCCTTCCGAGTTAGCTAACCCGCACACGGTTAAGCTAACACCCTTCATTGGGTATGAACCTCCATACATTGCTTCCAAGACTTTCTTACTTTCATTCATTCATTAATGCATGCATTCTTTCGTATTGTTCCTCTTTTCATTATCTTCTACTTTACGTTACATAATAATTTTCATTTCATTCATAAACATTGAACGTAGAGCCACGAGAAAATAACATACATAAATAGGAACATAAACATACACATAAACATACAAAACATCACCATACAAGACACCATCATACATAACATACATCATACATACCATCATGCATAAGCATCAATCATACATCACATCATACATCACCCATCACATCATCAATGACCTCAAAAAGTCAACTTACATAGCCCCCGAGAACCTCCCAAGTCAAAGCCTACATTTTAAATTTTCCCCAAAATCAGAAAATATTTCTAAGTCTTTAGGCGCATGGGCACTATTCAGACGCATGGCCTTCTGGGCGCATGAGGAACACTGAGGCGCATGAGGAACACTTAGGTGCATGGGGAACTATCAGGCGCATGGGTACTATTGGGGCGCATGGGCAACACTTAGTCATTTCTGGGCAATTCTAGGTGCATGGGCACTATGCAGGCGCATGGGAATCCTAGGTGCATGAACACTTAGTAAATTTTAGCCTATTTCTAGGCGCATGACAACTATTTGGGCGCATGAACACTTAGTAAATTTTAGCCTATTTCTAGGCGCATGACAACTATTTGGACGCATGGGGTTCTAGGCCCATGTGAACACTTAGGCAGTTATTTTCAGTTGGGCACATAGGCCATTGTTTAGACGCATGGGCAGATTAAATCTCACTTAATCATCATAATTCAGTCCCCAGTCATCATGTAACCTGTTCTAAGTTTAAATCATACATCCTAAGCCTTAGAAACATAATCATAACACCATCAAACACATACATTGCCCAAAATTAAACCCCACCCATAAATACATGCACATACACACATACGGGTATAAAACCCAACTTTCATAAAACGTTCATACATGCATTTCCAGCCCCAAAGCAGTTTAAAATAAGTAAAAAAAGGGTTCTATAACTCACCTTAACAACCTTTGTTTATGACTTCTTCAAAAGCCGTTTGCAATTGAGTCCAACCGCCTAGAAACCCACCAAAAACACACGCGAACACATTTAAACACACATAAACATATAACCGAGGCTAAGGATAGTTAAGAACATCTTAAAATCATGAATTCTTACCTTGAATTCGACTTCCTCTTGTTCTTCAAAAAAACCCGAGAGTTTTTAGCTCTCTTTCACTTTTTCTCTCTAAAAACCCGAATGATATGGGTGTGTTGACAACATGGACGGCCATGCCACCTTTTACACCCACATTTCAAACATTTTTTTCCTTTTGACACTTTTTACCCCTCAACTTGGGTAAAATGGTGTTTTTTCTTTTTCTTCACTTTATTCTTTCTTTAATAACATTAAAAGAATAACCGGGTGTTACAACCTTCTGGGTTGTTGTAGTCAATACTTCCTGTTATGTGCAAAATAGAGTTTTAGTGGTTAAGACTCATGGTAAGACTCCTTATGAAATTTGGCACAAGAGGAAACTTTTTATTAGTTTTCTCAGCTCATTTGGATGACCTTGCACCATCTTGAATACCAAAGATCAAATTGCCAAGTTTTCTGAGAAATCAGATGATGGAAACTTTTTTGGATACTCTTCCCAAGATAAGGCTTATAGATTATACAATCTCAGAACTAAAATAGTTTAAGAGTCAACCAATATGACTTTTAATGAGCACACTCCCAGTGTGAAAGGTTCTGATCCTGATCCATGATTTGAGCTAAGAAGACCTTCAAGCTACACATCTTCAGCTCCAGTAACAAATCTTGCAAATAATGCTTCTACCAGCACATCAATGAAAAATCTGTTGATGCTTCTGGAGTGCCTTCAAATTCAAGCTTAGAGGCACACAACTCAGAAGAAAGAGCTTTAAATGTTGGAGAGCATGTTGGTGGTGACAATGATCAGGAATTTCTTGATGATGATAACCACTCCATTGATGATAATATCAATGATGTCACACACTCATTGGATCAAGTTAATCATGATAATTGTGCTGATGTGGAGGGTGAATCCTCATTGCCAAATATAAATTTCTCTAATTTAGATCTGTCTAAGCAACTTCCTGTGATTCCTCAACTAAGGATCCACAAGTCTCACCCTTCCACCAACATCATTGGAGATGTTGATACAGGGGTAAGAACAAGAGGACAAACCCATGATGCAAATGTTTGGCTTCACTCTTGTTTCTTGTCCCATATAGAGCCCAAGAAAATTGATGAGGCTCTAAATAATAGAAGTTGGGTTGAAGCTATAGAAGAAGAGTTATTTCAATTCAAAAGGTAGAAGTTTAGAACCTATGTCCTCTTCCTCATGGGAAGACTACTAAAGGAACCAAATGGGTTTTCATAAATAAGAAGGAAGATAGAGGACTTGTCATCAAGAACAAGTCAAGACTAGTTGTTCAAGGGTATACTCAAGAAGAAGGAATTTACTACGCAGATGTCTTTGCTCTTGTAGCCAGACTTAAAGCTGTCAGGATATTCCTAGCTTTTGCTGCATCCAAGAACTTCAAGTTTTACCAGCTTGATGTCAAGTGTGCTTTTATTTATGGGGTGATTGATGAAGAGGTGTATGTCAAACAACCACCTGGGTTTGCAGATCCTGATCATCCTGATTATGTCTGCAAGCTTGATACGGCTCTTTAAGGGTTGCACCAAGCTCCAAGGAAGTGGTATGAGACTTTATCACAGTATCTTTGTCAGCATGGCTACAAGAGGGGTACTATTGATGGAACTCTCTTCATCAAAGAAACAGGAAATGACATTATGCTACTTCAAGTATATGTAGATGACACTATCTTTGGGTTAAATAATTCAAAGCTTTGCAAAG
The DNA here is from genome assembly GCA_025506515.1 of Flaveria trinervia. Lineage (NCBI taxonomy): Eukaryota > Viridiplantae > Streptophyta > Magnoliopsida > Asterales > Asteraceae > Flaveria > Flaveria trinervia. The sequence continues at coordinate 84,946,435 of CM046445.1, read as the reverse complement.
ACTTTGAAAAGCTGTTGAAAGACAGGTTTGAAATGAGTGCTATGGGGGAACTCAATTTCTTTTTAGGAATTCAAGTGAAGCAAGTTGGTAATGGCATCTTCATAAGTCAGTCAAAGTATGTTCAAGACATACTTAAAAGATTCAACATGACTGATTGTAAGGTTGCTAAGACACCCATAGCCGGAAACCACTTCCTTGGACCTAATCTTGAAGGGGAGTGTGTTGATGAGCATCTCTTCAGGGAAATGATTGGGTCTCTTATGTACCTCACAGCTAGCAGGGCTGATATCATGTTTGCTACATGTATATGTGCAAGATATCAAGCCAACCCTAAGATATCACACCTAATCACTGTCAAAAGAATTCTAAGATATCTTAAAGGTGCTCCATCACTTGGCCTTTGGTATCCAAAGAACTCTGACTTCAATCTGTATACTTATACAGATAGCGACTACGGTGGCTGCAACATGACTGCAAAGTCTACATCAGGGGGTGTCAATTTCTTGGTGGAAAGATAGTCTCTTGGCAATGTAAGAAACAATCATGTGTATCTGCATCAACTGTTGAGGCTAAATACATTGCTGTTGCAAGCTACTGTGCTCAAGTGCTTTGGATTCAAAATCATATGATGGACTATGGATTAACTTCAAAGAGACTCCCATCCACATAGACAACAACAGTGTTATTTCAATCAAAGAAAATCATGTGCAGCACTTAAGGACAAAGCACATTAATATCAGGTATCATTTAATTAGAGATAACTTTAAAAAGAAATTAATCAAACTAGTCAAGGTTATCACAAACGAATAATATGCTGATCTGTTTACCAAAGCTTTTGATGAACAAACATTCAAATATCTTATATAAGCTATTGGGATGATTAACTTTAAATAGCTTTTCTTAAAACTTAATCATGTTATTTCTAAAACCGTGTGTCCTAAGTTGTCTATTTTACCACCTTCATAAGTCCTTGTTCTCTTTGGAAGTAAAATCTATTTAAAAAACATTCCTTAGTTTTTTGAAAATTTTGATCTTTATCCTTCGGAAGATTTAAAATTACCTTCAGAAGAAACTTATGTCTTAACAAACAAATATCTAGGTTTACCTTGAGAAAAAATTACTGAAATATCTTCTAAAGCTTAAAATCAACTAAATACTTGTATGTTTTATAAGAACAAATTTTCTTCCGAAAGCAATTTTCCTTCGGATGTTTTTATTCTTCATAGAATAAATACTTTGAGTTTTAAATCTCTTTTGAAGTAAATTTTCAAAAATCTTTGAAATATCTTCCGAAGTCAATTTGCCTTTGGAAGCTTTTCTTCAAGAACTTCCGAAGCAAAATAACATTCGGAAGATTTCTCGACTTCCAAGAAAACTACTTTTTCAGAGGTGGGTGTGACAGGATCAGTGATCACAAGTTTGATGTATCAGAATATAAAGCAGCGGAATACAAACACGAATTAGACAAATTGTAGCAAGCAATCGATATTGTAAGCGTTGAGATCGCATACGGTTATAGGGGAGTATATGAATTCTGATTTCTAGGAATGTTTATAGATGTAGAATATTTCTAATCGAATCAATCAATCATTCCATTCAATTGCTCATTCACTCACGATTACAATAGGTTGTCACTCCTTATATAGAGTGCAACAGTCACTGCTGTTATCACGGAAAGTGACAACTGGCAGATCCAATACAGAAATAACTAATTCTTAACAAACTACTGAAATGTTCACAACTACTGAGAACATATCAGCAAGTTAAGTACAAAATATAAAACTACTGAAACTACAACGACTGAAGAACAAGCTCTTCAGTCGTTTTACAAAACTACTGAAACAAAGAAAATAAAACTACTGATATCACAACTACTGAAGAAGTACTCTTCAGCAGTTGTGACAAACTACTGAGGCTTCAGTACTTGATCTTCAGACTTTGACCTTCAGCGTTTCATCAGCTGATGACTTCAGTAGATATCATCAGCTGATGTCTTCAGTCTTTGTCTTCAGACTTTGTACATCAGTTGTTGATCTTCAGCACTTGTGAACTCTTCAGCTGTTGTACTTCAGTACTTTGGTCTTTCAGCTTCAGCACTTGTGTTCTTCAGCTGTTGTACTTCAGCACTTTGGTCTTCAGCTGTTAAGGTCTTCAGCACTTGATCTTCAGCTGTTGAAGTCTTCAGCACTTGTCAAACTACTGATGAGGCTTTCAGCAGTTGTTGTGATACCGTGTGGGACTTAGAGGTTTTCTGATCTTGGCTCATTGGTTCTTTTGGTCCAACAAACTCCCCCTGAACCAATGCAGCCAAAACCTCTAACTTATTTATACTCCCACTTATTGATGGCAAAAATGTTGGTCTTTTTCCTTCTTGATCAGTAGAGAAGATGACCCATGTACGCTCCGGCCTGGGAAGAACCTCAAATATTTGTTTGGCAGAGTATGAATGGGAACTCTGTTTTGGGGAACTGGACACAGAGTTGTTATCCCATTCATGAGATTCACTTCCCCATAATGAGTCTGTACGACTCTCTTGTGTAGGCCTCAAGGAAGGTGATTTGTTCCTCCATGGTTAGCTCTTCAGCACCTCCTTCAAACAATGATTCCGGCCCATAATACTCAGACAGGTATTTGGCCTGTTTCCCATTCTTTAGCTCCACAGTTGTTATTCTGTAAGCAACTCATCCGGGTGATTACCCTCTAGGAACAACTGGAGCTCATTTTTCCTGACTTCCTCAAGCCTCTTGTAAACTAACCCCTTTTTCACTATTTTGTTTTCCAGCATCTTCTGAGGGGTTAGATTAGCTTTGTAGGCCTTCTTGAAGTCTTCTAGGATTTCCCAGGGTGAAACTACAAAGACCAGAGAGATCACTTCATCTACGATCTTTTTCACCTGGCCAATGTATCTCCGAGGTATATTGTTCTTATGAATTCTGTGAGAGACCCTGGGATCAGGCCAAATCCTCACTCTTTCCTTTTGATATTGAAAGGTATGCCTGAGAGTGTAAAGTCTGAGGGCTTGCTCCTTCATATTGATGATGGAAGATGTGGGCATAAGCTTTGTCAACTCTCTTCAGCAATTCCTCATCATGCTGTTTATGAAGCTCTTCTTCTTCTAGCTTCACTTTAACCATTTGTCTCTGGACTTCAGGAGTAATTGCTGAGGAGTGACTTGTGGCCTTAGGCAACTGAATCACAGCTGATAGCGGCAGCCTGTCTTCATCATCTTCTTCATCTTCTTCTAGCCTCAATATCCTTCTCTTCTTCTTCAAGGGTATATCATCGGCTATGGGTTTTGAGGGTAAGGGAGTTGGTTTGGTGGGTTGTGTTTTGGGTGGTTTTGGTGTGGGAATGTTGACAGGCTGTGCTAGCATCCTTGAGGTGAGTGTGGCTTTTGATTGCTTTGCTAGCTCAGTCCTGCTCCCAGCACCCACTTCATTCAAAGCTTCAATAACAAGCCCCTTAGTGTATGCTTCAGACGAACAGATCTTGGTGGTGATTGCCAAGATACTGTCCCTGGACCAAGCTTTGATCTCAATCATTGATCTTCCAAGATATTTTGCAATAAATCTTATCATGATTTCTAGCCTTTCTCTTTCTAACACTTCATAACTTGCCCATCTATTCTGGATTTCTTCAATCTCTAGTCGTCGAATCTCAGAGTCAAGTTGTTGGTCATGACCTTGCCTGAACAGCTGATCAATGATGTTGTCCATTGATCTACTGTGTTCGGCATCAGCCTCTTTTATCAGTAGCTCCAAGGCTTTATCTTCAGCAATGTGCTCATCAGCACCTTTCTTTCGCTTGTAGGTGAGCATTGGTTGCTGTTCTTTATCCTTTTGGGCTTGCTTCGCTTCCTTCTTTTCCTCGGATCTTTTCCTCTTCTGTTCTTTCACTGCAGGACTCTCCCCTTTTTGGTTGCATTGGAGGAAGGGTTGAGACCGCAGAAAGAGTCTTGTGGACAGCAGCATCAACCAGGGCTGTAATGTTGAGGAAAGCCTCTCATCAAGGGCTTTGATCACTATATCAGTGATTATGGGGGTGATGAGAGGGAGGGAATTTTGGAGGCAGCACCTATTTGCTCAGGAGGGTTCTGTTCCTGAGAAGTAGGGCCTGAAGCAGAGGCGGGTGGTTGATTTTGGGGTGGCTCTGTGTTTGGGAAACCTTCAAGGGAAGGTGCCATCTGTGGGTGTATGATGGTGGCAGATGGACTTGCATCCTGAGACATCTTGGCCAGCAGCTCTTTGAGTCTGCTAACCTCATTTCCTCTAGAAGCTGGTCATTTGAGCAACTCATCATAGAGAAGCTCAGGTCATCATGTGTTGGTACTGGGGACTTCCAGCCTCAGGACAATGTCCATCATCAGCTGTTGCCTCTAGGGAGGTCTTAGCAATGTTACCAGCCTCACTCTGGTCATGTGCTGAGTCAGAGGAGGTGGCAGCCTCACTAGATATTCTAAGCTCCTTCTCTACACCAGGAGATAGAATTGGGAAACCCCTGTGCTGTGGGTTCTCAGATGCACTGTGTTCCTCCCCCTCAATTGTAGAGGTATTCCCAGTAATAAGTGGTTTCTGGGGAGGGGGTGAGGAGTGCAATTGAGTCAGCACTTGAGCAACTATTAAAGTTGGGCTGTGAGGGGCGGTTGTTTGGGGTACAGGGGTAGAAGCAGTGTGCACCTGGGGTGGATGGTGCTCTTCAATGGCAATCTCCTCAAGTGAGGAAGATCCCAGATAAGTAGGTGCCCCTTGGGTTGCTGCAGGCTCCTGTTGAGAGGAAGCCTGCGGCGCTGTGGCTGGAGGAGTCATGGTATCCACTAGGGGGTTGGACTAGTGGATATATCCTGCGTTTGTTGTGCAGGAGCATCCTCAGGGGACTCAATTCCCTGAGTAGCCATTTTGGGTTTCTTTTTGGTGAGTTTGGTGGGGACATTGGATTTGGAGGTGGTGGCTGTGGGTTCCAGCTGCGTGGGTTTTCGCAGCTTGGCAGCCAGTTTGAGTGTCCGGTCGGAGTTGTGCCGGGAGTATACTTCTGGCAAAACAGCCGTAGCAGGGACTCCCAAGCCAACAAGTCCCTCAGCATTAAGCTGGTCTATTATAATGGCCATTATGAACCGTGGATAGAGTATCCAACGGTTGGCAGTTAGTTTTTGAGCCATATCTTTGAGCTCTGAAAATATTAATTCTGAAAAATTCAGTGGTTGTTGCTCAAGGATAGAATACATTACCTGCTGCCATTGGTGGACATTTGATCCCAAGACGATGTCTTAGGGGCCAAACATACATTGACCATGTGAAAGATCAGGCGCTCAGCGTCATTAAAGTGTTTCTTCATGATGGTGGTGGCACTGAGATCACCTTGATATCCATGCTGAGCAAATGATAGATCTAGGGTGCCCTTCGGATATCCAGCAGGAGAGGTAGCATCACTCAGTTGAAGAATTTTACGGATTGTTGCAGGAGTAATCACTACTTCTTTGTTGTTGACGACTGACCGGAGGGATGTGTGTTGCTCTCCTCAGTAGTGACATTAACGTTCATCCAAAATTGGTTCAAGGATTCGGTATGTAAAACGGGGTTCAGAAGGAATGCCTTGTTGTATTGGGACTGAACCATAAGATCGATAGCAGTATCGAACTTAGTCCAGATCGGCGATTTTGTGAGGTAGGCAACACAGTTGTGTCGCGGTTTAATTTGCATAGACGCCATGGAAATTTTTTGGAGAGGAACGTTAGGTTTGAAGAAGATAAAGCATGGAGAGCTCAGGTTAAGGGTATTTATAGGGTACGGGTGAGGAACGACTGAAGGATGTGGTGTTAGTCATCAGTAGTTTTAACGACCGTTGACATGGTATTATCCTTTCAGACGTTGAAACAGCTGAAGTCGCGGTGTTAGGCATCAGTAGTTTAGAAACTACTGAAGACCGTGGTTTTGACTTCAGGTGATTGAAACAACTGAGGACATGGTGTTTGTCATCAGTAGTAGTTATGAAACTACTGAAGACAGTGGTTTGTCATCAGCTGTTGTAAACAACTGAAGACTTGGTATTGGTCATCAGTAGTTATAAAACTGCTGAAGACGTGGTTTTGCTTCAGTTTTAAAATGAAACAGCAGTGGTACAAACGACTGAGGAGAAAGTTCTCTTCAGCTGTTTTCGTCAATTCTTAGCTTTTCAGCTGTTTCAAACTGTCCTCAACACATTCATCAGTCTTTATGGCTGATTTCAGTTGTTTCATAGGACATCAGTACTTATCTGTTTTTACTGAATGCAGTAGTTATGACTGCATCAGTAGTTGTAACTACTTCAGTAGTTTAGAGCAGATGAAGTACTTCAGTACTTGTGAGAACTTTTAGCCTTCAGTAGTTATAAAAAGTACTGAGGTTAAAAGAGCTCATCAGTACTTATATGTGACAGGCACTCATGATCATCAATATGAATTACTGAGATCATCAGTAGTTGTCACCTATTCTAGCTGCAGCATACCAAGCCTTAACACCAGGTTTTGGAAAGTTGAACTATCCAAAGGCTTAGTAAAAATGTCTGCAAGCTCATCAGCACTGGGCACAAACTTAGGATCAATCAGACCTTTTTCAAAACAATCTCTTATAAAATGATGTCTGATCTCTATATGTTTGGTCCTAGAGTGCTGGACTGGATTTTTGACAATGCAAAGAGCTGAAGCACTATCCATTAACAATGGAGTCTTAGTCTCTGTAATGCCATAATCCAAAAGTTGGTTTTGAAGCCAGAGTACCTGAGATGTACAGCTTGCAGCAGCAATGTACTGCTTCCGCAGTGGATGTAGCAACTGAGGTCTGTTTCTTGCTCTGCCAAGAAATCAAGCAGTTGCCTAGGAATTGACATCCACCAGAAGTTGATTTCCTGGTCAACTTACACCCTGCATAGTCACTGTCAGAAAAAGCAACTAATTACCAGAATGTCTGGTAGAGTACCATAAACCTAGAGATGGAGTGCCTTGCAGATATCTAAAGATCCTCTTGACTGCAATCAGATGAGACTCTTTAGGTGCAGCCTGAAATCTAGCACAAACACATGTAGCAAACATAATATCTGGTCTAGAAGCTGTTAAATACATCAAGGACCCAATCATACATCTGTAAAGTGTTTCATCAACCACTTTACCTTTCTGATCTGAGTCCAGTTGTGTGGTGCTGCTCATGGGAGTAGAACAGGGCTTACAGTTTTGTAAATCAAACTTTTGCAAAAGATCTTTTGTATATTTGGATTGATGAATAAAAATTCCATCAGCCTTTTGTTTGATTTGCAACCCCAGAAAGAACTGTAATTCTCCCATGGCACTCATTTCAAACTTCTGTTGCATCAACTTTGTAAAGGCATCACACAACTTTGGATCAGAGGATGCAAAAATGATATCATCTACATAAATTTGAACAAGTAGATTATGTGCCAGCTTTCTTAATAAATAAAGTCTTGTCAATGGAGCCTCTAGTGAAATTGTTTTCCAGAAGAAAGTTTGATAATGTCTCATACCAGGCTCTGGGAGCTTGTTTTAACCCATAAAGAGCTTTATCAAGCTTATACACCCAATTAGGATGTTTGTGTCCTCAAAGCCTGGAGGTTGACATACATAAACCCTTCTTTAACTTTTCCATACAAAAATGCACTTTTGACATCCATTTGAAAGACTTTAAGTTTTTGATAAGCAGCATAAGCTAAAAACAATCGAATTGCTTCCAGTCTGGCTACAGGGGCAAAGGTTTCATCATAATCAATACCTTCTTCTTGTGCAAACCCTGAACAACCAGTCTGGCCTTGTTCTTAACAATAAGCCCATTTTCATCAGTTTTGTTCCTAAACACCCATTTAGTGCCTATTGCACACTTACCTGGAGGTAGAGGAACCAGTTCCACACTTGCTGTTTCTTGAACTGAAGAAGCTCAAGCTGCATGGCATCAACCCATCCATTGTCCTTTAAAGCAATGTGATAATTCTTTGGCTCTTGCTGACTGATGAAGAGAGCATAGAAGCAGAAATTTGACAATGACTTCTTGTTGATACACCAGCAGTGATATCACCAATGATTTGAGACATGGGGTGATTCTTCAGATCTTGATACACAATGAGATCTGTGCAAGTGTTTGTAGCCGGTTCAGCAGCAACAGATGGTGATGGTGAATCATTTCCTTGAAACCAATCAGTGGATGGTAATTCAAAGGAAGTTGAATTCGAAGAAATCTCATCAGCATTTGTTGTGGATGGTGCTACTGGCGCTACAGGAACATCAGGTCTAGTTGAATCAGGCAGCTGATCACTAAACCTGAAGAGGTGAGTACTGCAATCATCATCATCATCAGCAGTACCACCAGGTGTGAACTGTTGACAGGAGCAACAGCAGGAGTTTGATAAGGAACATATTGCAGTATGTCCAGATCAAATAACTCCACAGGACTTTGTGGAATCTTGTCCTTTGGAGATTCATTAAACTTAACATGTAGAGTTTCTTCAACAATCTTTGTTCTGCAGTTGAAGACTCTGTATGCCTTGCAAGTAGATGAATAACCAACAAAGTATCCTGCATCCACCTTAGGATCAAATTTGTGGAGTTGATCCTTTGTGTTGAGATAAAAACAGGGACACCCAAATGCTTTGAAAAATGAAATCAGTGGAGCCAAATGATGGAGAACTTCATATGGAGTCTTCATCAACCTCTGATTTACTAAAACTCTATTTTGCACATAACAAGCTGTGTTGACAGCTTCGGCCCAAAAGGTCAATGGCAAACCTGAGTCAGCCAGCATGGACCTTGCAGCTTCAATGAGGGTCCTGTTCTTTCTCTCCACTACTCCATTTTGTTCCGGAGTCCTTGGAATGCTGAACTGCCTTTTGATTCCCTTTGAGAGATAGAAGTCATCAAGTGTATGATTTCTGAACTCAGTTCCATTATCACTCCTAATACACTTGACTGGAAGGGAATACTGCTTCTCAATGTACAGCACAAAGTGGATAATCTTCTGAGCAGCCTCATCCTTTGAGTGTAGAAAGAAAGTCCATACAAATCTGGAGTAATCATCCACAATTACCAGACAGTATTTCTTCTTTGCCATGTCATTACTCTCACAGGACCAAATAGATCCATATGCAGTAATTGCAAGCAGGCAGTGGACTTGGACACTTCAATAGGAGGAAATGAGACCTTGTGCTGTTTTCCTTTAAACAAGCAGTGCAAGTTTCACACAGTGGAACTCCTTATTGGTAAGCCTCTGACTAAACTATTGTGGCTAAGCTGATTCATTTTTGAGATTAACATGACCAAGCCTCCTGTGCCATAGTTTAGATTCTTGAAAAGAGGCTTTGGAAAATAGGCAAGGATTGCCTTTGAGATCTATCTTCTTAGAGAGATCTAAGGCATACACTCTTCCTGTCCTGTTGGCTTTCAGGAGAGTGTGATCATCCAACACCTTGTCAATCAAGGGCAAAACTTTGGATGACAGAATCCTACAGTTTTGACTTGTGAAAAGGGCAACATGGCCTTATCACACATTTGACTGACACTCAAGAGGTTGTACTTGAGATTTTCCACATGATTAACATCATCAAATTTGATTTCTCCATTGGAGACAAAGCCCTTACCGATGATGTAACCCCTAGCATCATTGCCAAAAGAAACAAATCCCTTCTTTCCTTGAGAGTAGTCATGAAGAAGAGAGATGTTCCCAGTCATGTGCATGGATCCCCACTGTCTACATACCAGATGCTATTTTGGCATGTTGAAGAAACCTGCAATAATAAACAATCAGTTAGTTTTAGAGACCCAAACCTTTTTGGTTTTGGGCCTGGTCTCATCAATAGATGGTAAACTAGCATGTTTATTTGTAACAACAGCCTGAGAGAGGAAGAAGATGGTGCAGAAGAGGAGTCCTTTGGCTTAGACCCTTTTTCTGTGGTTTCAACATAGGAGAATCTAGTTGGTTAACTCTACCCAACAGATGTTGTACCATCATCACCAGCTGTGTCTGATTTTGTGATAAAGCTTTCAGCTCATCAGACACTTGCTAGTGGAGTTAGATAAGGTCCTATGTTGCACCTTCTTCTTTTGAGCACCCTCAGCTGTCACCTGTTTAATCCTTCCTTTTTGGATTGCTTTAAGGACTTAAGGGTTACAGGATTTGATGTTGCTGATACAAATGTGGTCTCAAACTCAGTTTTCATTTTTACCATTTTCTCATTAATTTCTTCCTTTGTTTGAGTTTGGAACCTCTTTTGTACCAACAATCATCTGTAAGATGATTGAACAAACCACATACTTCACATGGTTTCTTCTCATCTTAGGTTGATCATCAACTAAAGATGGTGAAGCAACAGAAGACTTGTTCTCAATGCTTTGAAGCATTGGTTGCTTTCTTGACAGCATCTTTAGTAGTCTTCAAACTCTTTCTACTGCCAGTTTTTCTCTTCAGTACTGACAGCAGTTGAAGTTTGAACTTCAGGAGTTGAATCCTGCTCTCCAGTCTTTCAGGACCTTCAGGATTGACTCCTGAGTTGATCAACTTATTGATCATGTGAATGTCAGCATTTGGACCATCAACATCAGCTGATAGGTTCAAAGAGGACTTGATACTGACTGCTACTTCTGATTGTGCTGTATCAGAAGGTAGATCACATGACTTGATGGATTGGTTATCACTCTCACCATCAGATTCTACCTCTGCTCTTGGGGTAAAATCTGTAGGTGGAGCAGTGTGATTGTAACCAATTCAAACTTCACATTTGAAGCAGATTGCTTACTAAGAAGCATTTCAAAACCTTTGCATGATTGTACCCATCTATCACACTCGACCTGGGTAACTGCAAGGGTTTCTTTGAGATCTTTGTACTTCTAAAAGTACATCTTCTCTAGCCTTATCATCATATTTTGCAATTCAGTTATAAAACTCATCATTTTTATCTTTGAGCACAAACTCAAACTCAGCTTTGTTTTTGGAAATTACTTGTTCTAGCTCAATGTTCTTATTAATTAAAGCTACATTTGCTTCTCTAATGGAAGCAAATGCTGCTATGCATTGTTCAGAACATAATTTGGCTTTTGCCTCAGAGGATACCTGTGATACCTGTGGTGTAGAGGCATTGGAGGATGAAGTATCAGCAGACTCCAAAGCCATAAGAGCTAGATTCCCAAAGGGACTGTCACCACCATGTTGACCAGCACCTGAGAACAGTTGATCATGACCAGACAAGTCATCTGGTAAACTGCTCCAGTCAACAACTCCTGGGGTGAAGAAGCTGTGTTGTTGAGATGAAGGTTGTTGATGAGATAGGGAAGGCTGAGGTTCTGGTAATGCATGAGGTTGTGGTGTCATAGGAACTGAACTTGACTTGACTGTGGCATGTAATAACAAGGGTACTGATAAGGCATTTGACCCTGAGGAACAAAATATGCGGAGATTGTTGTTGAGGATGATGACTAGATGTGACAGGATGTTGCCCCTGTTTTGTTGACTGTTGCAGGAAAGTCACAAAGGGTGCAGTAGAGTTTGAACAGTTGATCTACACTCTCTTGCAAAGTGTCCAAGCCGTTGGCATTTGTGACACCTCAACTTGCTCTTGTCAAAACCAACTTTGGTTTTGCCAGAGAGTCCTGGGAATTTTCTTCCAGTTCTTTTGTAGAACTTCTGAGATCTGATATTTATCAAGGCCATTTGGCTCAAAATATCCATCTCTTCTAAGTCATCATCAGCAATCCCCTTGAGATCATCCATAATGAAACATAAATTGTCATTATTACCTCCAGTAAACTGACCATCACACTTACAAATGCAGAATTAGAAGTGCTCGAAGAGAATTAATATGCTCATCATACTGGCATTCAGATGCAGCATATTCTGACTCATGACCCACCAAGGCAGTGTTGCCTTGTATAAAGTCTTCAGTGAGCTTTCCAGATGAAGACAGCTTTCTCTTCTGTTCTATCTCTCTCCAAAGTGAGCAATTCCCATGGAGTTGGGTGAGAGATAGTTTGTCCAAACTTGCACTGGAGCGTAGGACAATAGTATATGTGTCCCATCTCTCAGGCAGTGATCTGAGAAATCTGTTATTCATCTGAATATTGGTGTATTCAAGTTTGACCATTTTAGTTCAGAGATCAAACAAGAAAACCGCTCATATTGTTGAGTCAGTGTCTCACCCTTTCTATGAGAGAATGTCTCTATTGTTGGCAAGAATTTCTCTATTATTGCCAAGACCTCATCTGTTCCTCAAATTGTTCTTTCAAAGCAATCCAGAGGTCATGGGCAGTTTCATGATGCATTAGCCCAGAATAGATTTCATTGGGCAAAGCCATGGCCAGAATTCCATGGGCTTTTGCATCAATCTCAAGCAACTTTTTATCCTCATCTGAGTATTGCTCCCTCCTCTTCGGAACCATTTGATTGGTTTCCGGGTTATTCACCATAGGCTTGTGTGGACCATGTACCACAGATGTCCAACACCCTGCGCTGTTAACAGACAGGTGATGGAGCATACGTCTTTGCCCATATGTTATACTCATTCCTAACCAGCATAGGAGGCTTGGTTGAGGAACCAGTATTGTGAGGATCATTGGAGGGAGTGGTCATTTTCAGTTCAAAAACAGTTTAGTTCAAGTTTAAAAAGAGTTAGACAAACCACAACAAACTCAATGAGAACCAAGAAAAGATCTCAGGATGAATGAGCAGAAATACAGAAAAATTCAATCTCTATAACGTTTCTTGCAAAAACAAAAGCTAATTCAATCAAACTTGGATCTTGAATAGCAGTTTCAATGATCAATTATTAGATCGATCAATGATTAACTGCTCTGATACCATTTGACAGGATCAGTGATCACAAGTTTGATGTATCAGAATATAAAGCAGCGGAATACAAACACGAATTAGACAAATTGTAGCAAGCAATCGATACTTGTAAGCGTTAAGATCGCATACGGTTATAGGGAGAGTATATGAATTCTGATTTCTAGGAATGTTTATAGATGTAGATATTTCTAATCGAATCAATCAATCATTCCATTCAATTGCTCATTCACTCACGATTACAATAGGTTGTCACTCCTTATATAGAGTGCAACAGTCACTGCTGTTATCACGGAAAGTGACAACTGGCAGATCCAATACAGAAATAACTAATTCTTAACAAACTACTGAAATGTTCACAACTACTGAGAACATATCAGCAAGTAAGTACAAAATATAAAACTACTGAAACTACAACGACTGAAGAACAAGCTCTTCAGTCGTTTTACAAAACTACTGAAACAAAGAAAATAAAACTACTGATATCACAACTACTGAAGAAGTACTCTTCAGCAGTTGTGACAAACTACTGAGGCTTCAGTACTTGATCTTCAGACTTTGACCTTCAGGCGTTTCATCAGCTGATGACTTCAGTAGATATCATCAGCTGATGTCTTCAGTCTTTGTCTTCAGACTTTGTACATCAGTTGTTGATCTTCAGCACTTGTGAACTCTTCAGCTGTTGTACTTCAGTACTTGGTCTTTCAGCTTCAGCACTTGTGTTCTTCAGCTGTTGTACTTCAGCACTTTGGTTCTTCAGCTGTTAAGGTCTTCAGCACTTGATCTTCAGCTGTTGAAGTCTTCAGCACTTGTCAAACTACTGATGAGGCTTTCAGCAGTTGTTGTGATACCGTGTGGGACTTAGAGGTTTTCTGATCTTGGCTCATTGGTTCTTTTGGTCCAACAGGGTGTCAACCCCGACCGATTAGCGGAATCATCGAAGGTCCGAATGTGAAATGAGTATTCAAGCACATGGGAACTAAATAAATTGGATAATATTAAATACCATTTCATTGAAAAATATAGACAATTAAGTCATTATAATTACACAAGATTGATCAAACAACAACATAAGATGTTTAACTAACTAAGTCCAAGTCCTATATGGCAGAAGAGTTCACAAGTGCAATCCATGAAACATGTTAAAAATAAAAGGGCAAATTTTGAAAGTTGGTGGAGTTTCCAGGTTAAGAAAATAAATCTATATATATATATATTATATATATATATATATATATAAGATTACCAAGTAGCAATTCATGTGTAATGGTTATGAATTATGCAAGTTATAGAACACAATAGTACAATCAACCTTGACAAGATTAGATTACAAGTTTATAACGATTAGCTAATTGTACTTAATTACCATGATGAAAAAAGTCATAAGTCATAAGGAGTGGCAAACATCGGCTTAGCACCAAATAGGCTTGTCAGGCGTAGATCTATGACGTCGTCAGGCTAGGAAATAGTTAATAATTGTCAAATAATTGTATCTCATATAATACTCATAATAATACCAATAATCATGACAAAAAGGTAAAGATGAATTTCATGTTCATTTACAAGTACCAAGATGTTTATATGTGTAAGTTTATAAAGTTAACATGTTTCACCCCAAAAGGTGTGAAATTAAGTAAAAAGGGACATGGAGAACTCACATGGAAAACTCACAAGTATAGTGACAGTTGTAGAGTACATAAGAAAGCTTGGATGTCAAAAGTCAAAGGTCACGTCCTAAATGATAAAAAATAACTTGAGGTCGGAATTCATTACAAGAAGTTAGGAAGTTTAGAAAATTCTAAAAAGCAAAAGGTAGATTAAAAAAGGATCATTGCATCAATTTTAGATTCTTGACAGAATGTTTGGTATGTGTTTGAACGGGTTTTAAAAATAGCAAACGGTTTCATAAAATTATGAAAATTTATACTTGACTAGTTTAAAGTCTCAGGACAACTTTCGTACAAAAACATTTTTATAAAAAGATCATTAAATAGGTCAAATCAGCAACACAAGGCAGAAGGTGCTGAAATGCGCACTTATCTTGTGAAGGTTATTGTTGAGTTGTCCGATTGAGTTTGAAGACGTATAAACTATCTTTAAAAAGGTAATTCAATGAAATTAATATTGGAGTCAAATTTTATTCATATTTAGTTTGTTATGATCAAGTTATGGTCAGTTGAAGTCAGATTATATTCTACCAAAATTATAGTAAGGCACTTATGTGCACTTTTAAAATTGTTTCAGCATGAAACGGGTTAGAACAAATTTATTATATTGATATATGATATATTAGACTCATTTGATTTATATAAAAATATTACAATACTTCGGCATAACCATCAGTTAGGGAAATAATATTCTGGAATACCCGAATGCGGCGGCATAGCCTTCCATATGCAAACGGGATTCTTTGTTTACGTTAGCTTGATTTAGGAATGTTAGTGATTGTTATAAGGTTAGTGAATGTTAGAAAGTTATAATGAAATGATAATAATCCAATTAAAAGAGATTTAGTAAAACAATGAATAAAAGTAAGAACATAAAGTCATGAGACCAATTGGATGTTAGGATGATTAAAACAATATAGAAATTATAATATAAAAACAATATAAGATTACCTTAGTATTAAAAGATTCTTAAAACTACTTGTAAAAGAAAATTTTTTAATATTGATTATAACCAAAAGATGATAAAAGGTTTGTGTGAGAGCTTTTTTGAAAATGAGCAAATGAAAAGTAAGGCCTAAGCCGTGCTTTTATAGTTAAGGTTAGGAGGATGTTATGAATGGTGTTAATGATGAGTTAAAAGTCTTTTAAAAGGGGGTTATGATTTTGAAATAAATATAAGATTAAATAAAATAAATAGATAAAAGAATAATTACAATTTAAACTTTTAATTTATTAAAACCTTAATTTTAATTTAATCAACTTACGTTCTTATAAATCCCTATAAATTTTATAAAACTTGTACTTTATAATTTGATTATTTTTTTAATAACTAAAATTCATAATTACTAATAAAACTTTATAAGTTTATTAAATTCATTTTATAACTTTATAAGTTTTAATAAGTCTTTTCTATTTATTATTTATTGTAAAATGATAAATAAAGATTTATACTTTTATGAAAAAGATTTATTTATAAATAAATAAATTATTATTCTTTGTTTAAATAATAAAATGAATAAAAAATTTCAATATTACTTAAATTGCACATTTAACATGTTTGATTCAATAAAATAAATAATAAAAATTTAAAATTAAATCTTCCATCGTATGAAAGTTCAAAGTAAGTTCAGGTTTGGTTTCTTAATTTTGAAATTCGGTGGATGTTACAGTGAGACGACTTCTGGATTTCAAAGTTTATCCTCTTTTATTACTTTGTCTCAGATTCATTTGCACTATTTCTCTAACCTAAATTCACCCAAACCGCCTTGTTCTTCATCTTCCTTCACCCCTAAGATTCTCAAAATGGCCAATCAAAATCTCCAAAACAACCCTGATTTCTCCATGCAACTTCACAAGCAACACAACCAGGTTGCTCTGTTGAACTCTGAGAAAGATGATAGTTTCTCAGAGGTTTGCCATTTTTTGGCTCTGTCGAACTACTTCACCTCCCTTACCATTGATCCTACTCTCTATGAGGATCACTTGCTTGAATTTTGGAAGACCTATCAAGAGGTCATTATGGATGGGAAGAAGGCACCGTCTGCCATAGTACAGGGGAGGACATCTTCATCACTCCAGCCATCATCAACAATCATTTTTAGCTGGATAATGAAGAAGGTAAGTTGTTCTTTCCAAAGGAGGTTGTCAATCATTCCTTTGAGCAGATGGACTATGAGAGAGATTTCTCTGTAAAGACCTTCATGAAAGGGAAGGTCTTATATCAGTGGAAATACTAGCTTCATGTGGTTATCCACAGCTTGTCCAACAAGCATGGAGGGTGGGACCAGATTCCTAAGGATCTCTCTTTCATAGTGCATTGAATGGTTCAGGGGGTCAAGTTCAGGTACTCTCAGTTTGTTTATACAAATTTACTTGCAACTTCGGACTCCTTAGAGTATTACATGTTTTCTAGATATGTTCAATACATTCTCAATTGTGAATTGGGCTCACAGTTGAGGGTAACATGTAATATACTTAAATTGGGATAGATGAAGACCAACATCTTTAAAATCTTGAAGAAACCAATTGTTGGCTTCTCAGGGGTAGAAACAGCCCTTTTCCCCAAAATGTTAAAGCTCATTACTCAAGGTGACAACCTAGCAACACAAGCTAGTGTTGAACCCACACCTTTACCTCCTAACCACCAAAAAGACCTCAAATCACCCTCACTTACAAAAGAAAATCCACACGAACCCCTGCTTAAGCTATTGAGTCTACGCAAGCCCCCTTACACTTACCCATACAGGAAGAAGTGGATACTAGAGCTCCCACTTCTCCTGAGGAGCAAACCACTCCTATTTATTCAAGGATCGTGCTGAGGTTCCTTATGCTAAGCCTGATGAGCTTACAAGCCTAACTGCCTTAAGCCTTCACTCTTGGTCTCAAACTCAGGTGAACAAGCTTCAGGGGACAGTTACCATCCCCAGCCTCTAGACTTAAACCACCTAATTCCTAAACTTGACTTCTATACTGATAAAGACTTAGGTTTCAGTGAGTACCATGAGTCTCTCTACTCCTCCCCTAGTCAAAGAGATATTAGTGCTCCTGAGTCACCTATGTCTAGCCCACATCAGTCACCTATTACTGAGGTGGATACTTCTGAACCTATTCAGAATATCCATATGAAAGAGGCTCTCACTTCAGCAAGTGATTACATCATTCAGACCTCAACCATGGTAACTCAGCCCATAGACACTTCAACTAAATTGTCAATGAGCAGAGGAAAACCAACAACCAAGAATTTCATGCTGGTGGTGAGAGAGAAGACTTTGGTCCAATTCTCTTATCCCCCCGTGATTATTTTGATGAATATGATGGGAATCTAAGGCTAAAAGTGCAAAAACTGTCAAAAACATGAACCTGCCTAGTCTCCAAGGTTAGTCATCCTGAATCTCAAGTGACTACCTTGCCTAACAGGGTCAATGCTCAACAACTTGAGATATCTTATCTTAAGGAAAAACTAGCTAGGATACCTTTAAGAATAGCTCAAACAAGAACACAAGAACCTGTGAATGTGATTGATCTATCCTCAGCCTCATCTATGCAAGTGGATGATGCAACTAAAAAGGGGGAGAAAGTCATCACAGACACAAAACCTTGGAGTTCTTCAGAGAGCATAGACATTGAGGACTCACCATCTTCACTTGCAATTGTCCATACTCAGCAACTTCCTCAAGTTCACATTAATGTGGACTCTATAGACACCTTCATTCAAAGTCTTTTTGAGGAAGGTATTCCAAGGTCAGTGTCATCTCCACCTCAAGGAACTTCCAACTACAACATAGGGTGGATGTATGATGCAAACAGAAGAGCCCTTATTCTTCAAAGAGTTCAAGGGCAGCAAGAAGTCTTCAATTTTCAGAACTTGAACTATTATGAAGGTCTTGACTTGATAAACATGCCACTTGTCAATCCAAGCTAATCTAGACAAGCTGATAGTCTGGCACAAAGGATTCAGGACAGAATTACTAAGGCAGACCCTAAAGATTAGCTTCGAAGGGGAAACCTTGATTGAAGGCCCAGTGGTAGAACCTAAGAGCCCTGTCACACCTATAGCTACTTTAGTAATTCATTCCTCAGTGAAGCACCCATTGGTGAAGGTGTATCACAACCTCTCTCTAGCTAGAGCTTGGAAGCTACACCAAGCAATAAAGGCCAAGCTCTCTCCACCCTGAGTTACAAAGGTCTGTAAGTGACAAAGAGAAAAGAAAATTGACTACTGAGGAGATTGAGGAGGATGAGAGAGAGAGAGGAAGTGGAAGCTAAGGGGAGAAAGTTCCTCTGGGTCTACAGGATTCATGGAAGCTGCAATCAGGGCTGCCTCTAGACCAAACATTCATGATGATAAGTTGAGGGCAGTTACAATTACTTATGTGCAAACTAGGAACTATGACATTAATATGATTATATCTCTCCTCTTAGAGGAGTTTAATGAACTGGCTGACATGAAATTATCAAGAGAGAGGAAGGAAGCAGAGGATACAAAATTACTTCTCCAAATCAAAAAGGAGAAGATACAAAAGATATTGTACAAGCATGTTCCAACTCTATCACCAGTTCAAGAAAGTCCTGCACAAGAGGCTGTGGCTCCACAAGGACCTCCGGTAGAAACAGAAACTGATAAGATCAATAAGATCAACAACTGAGTGTCACAAGCCTATACCAGGCATCTGCACTTCTTCCCTTGTCCTTGAGTACATAGAGTTTGCGTATCTCAAATAGCTTGAGTTTCAAGTACTCAAAAAACAAAAGGCAACAAAAAGAAAAATGAGGGAAGATGTTGCAAGGTCAAGAGCCATCATCCAGAAGAGCATGAAGAAGTCTGCTGATAGACAGAGGATGATGAGCTTCTTGAAGTTGTATGGATTCTTCAAAAGGAGACTTGGCCTTATGTCTCTATCTACAATGGATGAGCACATTAGGGTGATCAAGAATAAGGTCAAAAGAGGAGAACTTGTTGACTTACACTCCCCACAAAGTTAGATCCCTCAAGAAGTGGAGGTTAAGGTTGAATCTTTTGAGACACATAAACTGGACCTCCTGCTGAGCTTTAGCAAGTTTCATCTTCTGATCCACAACTGAGTCAAACTCCCTCTCCTTCTAAACCTGTGAGGGAGGAACATCCAACTAAACAAGACAAGGCTGATCAACAAGGTGTTGCAGACCAGTCTTCTCAGTTAAAGTCATCAAAGAGGAGGAAGAGGATGGCTTCTAAACCATAGTCAAAGAAGAGAAGAAGTCTAAACCATCCACCTCCATACCTCAGGGTAAGTCAGATCAACCTGAGGGAGTGCATGAAGAGGCAGCCTAATCAAGTCTAATTCAAGTGGATCCTCTTGCTTTTGAGAGACCCATCTTATCCTGGACCTTCACAACTAATCCAGAAAGATGGCATGTGGTTATAGATCAAGGTGGTGTAAATGTATACACATGGCAAGATCTATTCAATCTACCTCTGCATAATCTCTTTGAGATGAGAAAATACTATAAAAGCCTGAGTGATCCTGACCATCTAATGAAGAAGGGCCTGGTCATCATCATGATAAGGACTATCAACTGATGAAGATCTTCAAATGTTTTGGTAGTATCAGCCTAGAGGGAGTTTGTAAGGATTCCAATAAGTCTGATGCAGTCAACTGATGAAGATCTTCAAATGTTTTGGTAGTATCAGCCTAGAGGGAGTTTGTAAGGATTCCAATAAGTCTGATGCAGTCAACTGATGAAGATCTTCAAATGTTTTGGTAGCATCAGCCTAAATTGCATGTTAGTAGTAAGAATATAGATACCCCCATCAATGAAGAAACTGCCATAGGTAAGTCTAGCAGAAGTTCCACCTAACCACGAGATCAAGTTCCAGATTGACTTGATACCAGGTGCCTAACCTGTTGCTAAGGTACCGTATCGGTTGGCTCCGACTGAGATGAAATAGTTGGTGGAGCAACTGCAAGAGCTACTTGATAAGGGGTTTATTAGACCGACTATCTCTCCTTGGGGTGATCCGGTTTTATTTGTGAAGAAGAAAGACGGTAGCACAAGGATGTGTATCGACTTCCATGAGCTGGATAAGTTCACAGTGAAGAATCGGTACCCCTTACCAAGAATTGATGACCTATTTGATTAGCTTCAAGGTTCCAATTGGTTTTCGAGGAAAGATCTTCGATCGGGTTACCATCAGCTAAAGGTTAAGGAGCAAGATATTCCTAAAACAACTTTTCGCACACGTTATGGACACTACGAGCTTCTCGTTAGGTCTTTTGGTTTGACCAACATGTCATCTACTTTTATGGACTTGATGAATCGAGTGTGTCGGCCGATGTTGGATAAATCAGTGATTGTGTTTACTGATGATATCTTGATTTATTCCAAGAGTGAGGATGAGCATGTCGATCACATTCGGGAGGTGTGGAGACGTTGAGAAGGGAGAAGCTGTATGCCAAATTCTCCAAGTGCGTATTCTAGTTGCGCGAGGTTTAGTTTTTAGGTCATGTGGTAAATCTCAAGGGGATAATGGTGGACCCGACAAAGGTGGAGGCGGTGATGCAATGGAAGTCACCAAAGACACCATCCGAGATTCATAGTTTCTTGGGTTTGGCGGGCTACTACAAAAAATTCATTCAAGACTTCTCTAAGATAGCTTCTCCGTTGACTAGATTAAACCGTAAGGATGAAAAGTTTGTATGGGGTCAAACTCAAGTAAAGACGGAGCATCAGAAGCCGTATGGAATATCCAACCTTTGGATATACCAAAGTGGAAGTGGGAGCATATCACCATGGACTTTATAATGAAGCTGCCGTATACCGCGCGAGGGTATGATGCCATATGGGTGATAGTCGATCGTTTGATGAAGAGTGCTCACTTCCTACCGATTCGCAAGACATATTCAGCGAGAGGTTGGCAGACCTTTTCATTAAAGAGATCATAACTCGTCATGGTGTGCCAGTGTCTATTGTGTCTGATTGTTACACCCGGTTTACATCTAAATTTTGGAAGAAATTCCACGATGCGATGGGGACGAGGTTACATATTAGTACGGCTTATCATCCTCAGACGGATGGTCAGTCGGAAAGGACGATTCGGATGCTGGAAGATATGCTTCGGGCATGCGTCAATGAATTTGGAGGAAGTTGAGACGACCACTTATCGTTAGCTGAGTTCACATATAACAACAGTTACCATGCCAACATCAGTATGCCACCTTATGAGATGTTATATGGTAGGAGATGTAGAACACCCGTGTGTTGGGGTGATATCGGCCATAAGAGTTAGGGAGCGTCGAAGTGGTCGAGGCTACGATTGAGAAGCTGGAAGGGATTAAGGTCTTCATGAAGGCAGCTAAAGATAGGCAAAAGTTGTATGCTGATAAAAGACGTAGACCAATTGAGTTCCAGGTGGGTGATAAAGTTATGTTGAAGGTCTCACGTTGGAAAGGTATCATTTGGTTTAGAAAGTGGAGCAAGTTGAGCCCAAGGTACATAGGGCCTTTTCGAATCATTGCTCGAGTAGGAGAGGTAGCCTATAGACTAGAGTTACCAGATGAGTTAAGTGGAATTCACCCGACATTCCATATATCTCACCTGAGAAAGTGTTTAGCAGATGAAGATATGATTGTACCACTGGAGGATATTGAGGTAGATGAACGACTCAATTACGTGGAGCAACCAGTGGCGATCATTGATCAAAAAGAGAAGAGGCTGAGGCATAAAGTTGTAAGGCCCCATTCCCGGAAGCCTCACAGTTGGTCAATCATAGCATTTAAAACATTAAACATTACCACTAAACAAGCTTAAGCAGTATAAATAATTTATCAAAAACCATTCACTTCATTCAAAACATTGTTGTTAAGCAATACATCATCATATACTATTTACAAAAGACTTGTTTATATGCATTACAAAACAACAGCAACACAGAGTACGAATGGATGTCAGACTTTCCTGCCGAGTAACTTCACCCTCGTGCCATCCTCAGCAATAATTACCTGCCAACTGAAAATGTATAAAAGTCAGCATTGCTGAGTGAGCTCTAGTTTTATAAGTGATAAAATACTTTCTATATGTTCTATAAGAAAATACTCTTTTCTGTAAAATACAACTCTGTACTGTATATGCGAGCACGCATCAACTATATGAACAAATATTGTTCGTTCTCTTTACTGTAGACCTTGTCTATTCTGTAAACTTTTATCTTTATGTTTCACTTTCTGTATGGACCATTAAGCAATACCCTAACTATATGCGCGATGGAAAACGGGTGATGGGCCATCTATATCCCTCGAAAAGGTCAACTATATCCCCCAAAAGGGTCAACTGTATCCCTCGAAAGGGTTCTGTGTACTATGTACAAGGCCAACCCAATCACCCAGGGCATGCTGCAAAGGTCCTGCCAATCACAATTGACTGACCCTGTGTGCATAATAGGGTAGCTAACCCGCAGCACAGTTGAGCTAATGACAACATGGTTGTGTACCTCCTGTAAGCTTGCAAGACTTTTTAATATTTTCATTAATGTTCCTCTTCTTTCTTTATTGCTCTTTCACTTTATTATTACGATATACTTTACGTTACGATAATAACATACCACGTAAAGTCACATACTATAAGTAATAGTAATAATAGCAATAACAATAATAAGGAACAATCATAATCAATCATATCATGCATGAAAGAACATCATTAATCAGCCCTTAGTCAACCTCGGTCAAAACCCTAAGGCACAGACTCCCAGAAAAATTCTGTAAAAATTTCTAAGTCTTAGGCGCATGGGAACTATTTGGGCGCATGAGCCCTGTTCGGGCGTTTCATCACTATGTAGGCGCATCAGCCAATACTTAAGCATTTCCACTTTAGGCGCATGAGCTATTCAGCCGCATGGGCACTATTTGTGCATATGAACACTTAGACGCATGAGTAATTCAGGCGCATTGACACTTAGGTGCATGGGCCACTTGGGCGCATGGGCACTATTTGGGCGCATGGCCCTACACTTAGTCGTCCAACTAACATTTCTATACGCATGGGCCACTGTTCAGGCACATGGGTTGTACTTTATCATTTCTAAGGTAATCTTAGGCTCATGGGCAACTGTTTGGGCGCATGGATTACAATTAGTTCTTTCTAAGGCATTTTCAGGCGCATGAGCCTTATCTAGGCGCATGGACCTTCTGTTCAACTTGTTTCCGGTATGTTTTCAACCCAATCATCAAATCCATCTGTTCTAAGCTTAATGTGGCTATTCTAAACATGAATAACCTATAAGCATTCAAGAATCACATTCATTCATGCATAATACATACGGGCATACATACTCAAACATTTGAAAATCTTATGCATACATTTTCAGCCCCAAAGATGTTTGAAAACAAGTAAAAACCAGGGTCTAGAACTCACCTGGTGCAACTTGGGTGTTCTTCCTTTTTACCCGCTTGCTATGAGTTCAAAACACCTAGAAACAACATCCAAAGACACACACACACAAGCACAAACACAACCCATAAGCATACAAACACATAACCGGGACAAAACCCGTCATAAATATGCAAAAACCACAAATTCTTACCTTGAATTCGATTTCTTCTTTTCTTCTTCTTTAAAACCGAATTCTGCTCTTCTTCCCTTGTTTCTCTCTCTAAAATGACCGAAAATTGGGTGTAGAAAAGGTGATGGGCGGCCATGCCACCTTTATCACCAACTTTTCTAAAGTTTTGTCCTTTTGGACACTTTTGGTCCCTCCACTTGGACCTTATTGCCTTTCTTGCTTTTATTCTTTTTATCTTGGCTTTTAAAAATAACCGGGTGTTACAAGTCCACCCCCCTTATATAGGTTTCGTCCCCGAAACCTGTTATTCCTCGAACAGATGGGGATAATGCTGCCTCATCTCCTCCTCAGTCTCCCATGTAGACTCGGATGCACAAGAGGAACCACTTTATTTCTCAGCCTCCTTTCTTTACGATCGATGATTGCCACTGGTTGCTCCACATAATTAAGCCTTTCATCAACTTCAATATCCTCCAGTGGAATAATCATGTCTTCATCAGCTATGCACTTTCTCAAATGAGATACATCGAATGTCGGGTGAATTCCACTTAACTCATCTGGTAACTCCAATCTATAGGCCACCTCTCCTACTCGAGCAATAATTCGGAAAGGTCCTATGTACCTTGGGCTTAGCTTACCTCGTTTCCTGAATTGGATAATTCCTTTCCAAGGTGAGACCTTCAACATGACCCGGTCACACACCTGGAACTCAATTGGTCTACGTCGTTTATCGGCATATGACTTCTGTCTATCTTTAGCTGCCTTCATGAAGGCTTTGATCCTCTCCAGCTTCTCGGTCGTAGCCTCAATTACCTCGACGCTTCCCAACTCTTTCTGACCAATGTCACCCCAACAAACGGGTGTTTTGCATCTCCTACCGTATAGCATCTCGTATGGTGGCATACTAATGCTGGCATGATAACTATTGTTGTACGAGAATTCAGCTAACGGTAAGTGGTCGTCCCAACTTCCTCCAAAGTCAATCACACATGCCCGAAGCATGTCTTCCAACGTCTGTCCTTTCTGACTGACCATCAGTTTGGGGATGATAAGCCGTGCTAATATGTAACCTCGTCCCCATGGCATCGTGGAATTTCTTCCCGAATTTAGACGTAAACCGGGTGTCACGATCGGACACAATGGACACCGATACACCATGACGAGTTACAATATCCTTGATGAACAGGTCAGCCAACCTCTCGGATGAATATGTCTCACGGATCGGTAGGAAGTGAGCACTCTTCGTCAAGCGGTCAACAATCACCCATATGGCATCGTACCCCTTCGGAGTACGTGGTAGCTTTGTGATGAAGTCCATGGTGATGTGCTCCCACTTCCATTCCGGTATATCCAAAGGTTGGATCTTCCCATACGCCTTCTGATGTTCCGCCTTCACCTGCAAGCAAGTAAGGCACTTACTCACATACTCCGCCACATCACGTTTCATACCCGGCCACCAATAATCTTTCTTCATGTCTTGATACATCTTTGTGGCACCAGGGTGAATGGAGTATCGAGTCTTGTGAGCTTCATCCATAATCCTCACACGTAGATCCCCGAAATGAGGAATCCACACCCGTCCAAATCGAGTTTTAACACCAAGTGTGTTTTCACTCAATTCCCCAACCAGACCTCTCATTCTTTCAGAGTTTAGATGATCTTCTTTCAATGCCTCATCCTGAAACTCCTTGACCTGCTTCATTACGTCAGAGGTCATGATTAGTTGGTATGCTTTCATGCGAATCGGCTCGGGCCTCTCCTTCCGGCTAAGAGCATCGGCCACCACGTTGGCTTTGCCCGGATGGTAATGGATCTCGCAATCATAATCCTTTATAAGCTCTAACCATCGCCTCTGCCTCATGTTCAGATCTTTTTGCTCGAAGAAGTACTTCAAGCTCTTATGGTCCGTGAAAATGGTGCACTTCGTTCCATACAGATAGTGCCTCCAAATCTTTAGTGCAAAGACCACGGCCGCTAGCTCCAGGTCATGAGTAGGGTAACCTCATGAACCTTCAACTGTCGGGATGCATAGGCTATAACCTTCCCTCTTTGCATCAGTACACACCCCAACCCCGAGTAAGAAGCATCAGAATATACCACCAAGTCCTTGCTTCCTTCGGGTAATGACAAGACAAGAGCTTGAGTCAACCTCACCTTTAACTCCCTGAACGCCTGTTCCTGGGCTTAACCCCATACAAACTTTACATCCTTTCGGGTCAACTGGGTCAGTGGAGAAGCGATCTTGGAGAAGTCCTGAATGAACCTTCGATAACAACCCGCCAACCCCAAGAAACTACGAATCTCGGATGGCGTCCTTGGAGACTTCCATTGCATCATAGCCTCCACCTTAGCAGGGTCTACCATAATCCCCTCTGGGTTTATCACGTGACCCAAGAATTGAACTTCGGTTAACCAGAACGTGCATTTGGAGAATTTGGCATAGAACTTCTCCCTTCTTAAGGTCTCTAACACCTCCTGAATGTGATCGGCATGCTCCTCCTTAATCCTTGAATAAATCAGGATATCATCAATAAACACAATCACTGATTTATCTAACATTGGCTAACACACTCGATTCATCAAGTCCATAAAATCAGCTAGCGCATTGGTCAGACCAAATGACAAAACAAGGAATTCATAGCGAACGTAGCGCGTACGAAAAGCTGTTTTAGGGATATCTTGCTCCTTTACCTTCAGCTGATGGTAACCAGATCGAAGATCTATCCTTGAAAACCAACTGGCACCTTGGAGCTGATCAAACAGATCATCTATTCTTGGTAGGGGGTATCGGTTCTTCACTGTTAACTTGTTCAACTCTCTATAGTCAATACACATCCTCATACTACCGTCTTTCTTCTTCACAAATAGGACCGGAGCACCCAAGGGAGAGATACTCGGTCTAATGAACCCCTTATCGAGCAGCTCTTGCAACTGTTCCATGAGTTCTTTCATTTCTGTGGGAGCTAATCGATACGGTGCTTTGGCAACGGGTTGAGCACCGGGTATCAGGTCAATTTGGAACTCAATCTCGCGATCCGGTGGCACGTCAGGTAAGTCTTCCGGGAATACGTCTGGAAAGTCATGCACAACTGGTACATCAGATAGTTGCGGTGTTGGCGCGTCCACATCCTTCACGTAGGCCAAGTAGGCACTACATCCACGCCTCATGCACTTTCCCGCCACCGCCATCGAAATCACTTTCGGAATCGTCGTGTCGCGATCACCATAAACCGTCACCTCATTTCCGTCAGGCATTGTCAATCGTATCATCTTCTTGCGACACACAATGTTTGCCTCATAGGTTGCTAACCAGTCCATCCCTAGTACTACATCAAATCCACCTAGGGGTATCACGTGTAACCTAGCAGCAAACCTATGGCCTTCTAGTTCTATGGCACAGTCCTCTATCACATCAGTATTTCTAGTGGACTTACCAATAGCAGTTTCTACATCGAATGATGCACTGACCTTTCTACTAATAACAGGAAACTTAGCACAGAAAGTAGTAGAAATAAAACTCCTACTAGCACCAGAATCAAACAATATAGAGGCACAAGTTTGGTTTACCAAAAACATACCTGACACAACATCGGGATCAGCTCTGGCTTCCTCCCGGATCATGGTGTAAGCTCTAGCACCTGCACCTCTACCCTCCTTCCTCCGGCTTCTTCTTCTCTGCCCCAGAGCTCTACACCCTCGGCTTCTTACAGTCCCTAGCGATGTGGCCAGGCTGACCACACCTGAAGATACGTTCATCCCCATTCTGCACTCACCAGTATGCTCCTTTCCACATTTGTCACACCTCCTCAGCCCTAATCCAGATGTGACCACACGTCGATCACCCACCTTTGCCACCTTCTTGTTTGGAGCAGTTCTACCATGTCCAAACTGTCTTCCATTCTAGTTCCGACTACCACCATTCTTCTTATCCACCTCAGCCACCACCACCTCGCGTTCATCATATAATCTGCCAGCCAAGTCAACTGCCGACCTGAAAGTGCTCGGCCGGGCGATAATCATATGCCTACGGATATCCGCCAGCAGCCCCTGGATGTATCTATTAATCTTACATGACAATGGTGTCACTTGATCGGCACCAACCGTGCCATTTCATTGAATTTTGTAGTGTACTGCTGGTGTGTCATCATTCCACCTCCAGCTGCAGGAAGTCTCTCTCTACCTTGTCCATCTCTCTATGAGGGCAGAATTCCTCAATCACTAGCTTCTTCAGTTCAGGCCATCTTATTCTTCCAATGGCCCTGCTACCCTCGGCTTGGACAATGTTGTCCCACCAGCACAAGGCCAAGTCCACAAAGGAGTGGGTAGCGAATTTCACCTTTTGATCCTCATGGCACTCACTGATATCGAGGACAACCTCCATCTCCCATACCCACCGGTGAGCAGCTGCCGTAGTGTCGAAAGTAGGGGGCTTGCATCTCATAAACGCCCCATAGTTACAACCTCGAGTCGCCTCCGCCACAGGCTCCTCTTCTTCCTCCTTCTCGTCATCAGAGAGAACCGTTTCCGGCTCTGGTTGATCCCGTCCTCCCAAGGACCTGTTTCTTTCCTTTATTTCCCTATCCTTACGGCCTTAATCACTTCGGTCACCACAAACGGTAGAATCGTCTGCATGACCTGGTGAACCTCTTCCACTGCAGCCTCCTTTACTGAGGCTCTTAGGTTGGCGCTCTCGTCACCACCCTCTGGATGAGGGGTCTCTGGTTCTTCATGAACCACTTTCTCTACTCTAGGTCTCCCTCTCTTGGGTTGCAGAGCAGCACCATGACCTCCACCATGAGAGGCCTTTGAAGATCTACCTCCAGCCATCATCTATAAGCACACTATCAGATTCAAACGCTAAAACGGTCATTCAAGGTAATGCTCAGTTTATGTCAAGTATAGTAAGTCCCTAATTACAGTGGCTAGTTGTGATTAGCCACTTACTTTACTCTTCATACCCCAAGCATCTCCTATCCTGACTTAATCAGTATCTAAATCTACTAAGAGCACATAATCAAATAGCATGCGCACATAATACCGGTTAACATTAGGAAAAGACATACCTAATGGCACGTAGCTACTCGGGCTGACATCCCTCCATTTGTCCCATTTTCAGTCTAAGTTTAGGTTTTAAAAGTTTATTTTAACCCAATTCTCTTAAACTTTGGCTTTGATACCAACTTGTAAGGCCCCGTTCCCGGAAGCCTCACAGTTGGTCAATCATAGCAATTAAAACATTAAACATTACCACTAAACAAGCTTAAGCAGCGGAAATAATTTATCAAAAACCATTCACTTTATTCAAAACATTGTTGTTAAGCAATACATCATCATAGACTGTTTACACAAGACTTGTTTATATGCATTACAAAACAACAGCAACACAGAGTACGAATGGATGTCAGACTTTCCCTGCCGAGTGGCTTCACCCTCGTGCCATCCTCAACAATAATTACCTACCAACTGAAAATGTATAAAAGTCAGCGTTGCTGAGTGAGCTCTAGTTTTATAAGTAATAAAATACTTTCTATATGTTGTATAATACTCTTTTCTGTAAAATACAACTCTGTATTGTATATGCGAGCACGTATCAACTATATGAACAAATATTGTTCGTTCTCTTTACTGTAGGCCTTGTCTGTTCTGTAAACTTTTATCTTTATGTTTCACTTTCTGTATGGACCAGTGAGCAATACCCAACTATATGCGTGATGGAAAACGGGTGATGGGCCATCTATATCCCTCGAAAGGGTCAACTATATCCCCCGAAAGGGTCAACTGTATCCCTCGAAAGGGTTCTGTGTACTATGTACAAGGCCAACCCAATCACCCAGGACACGCTGCAAAGGTCCTACCAATCTCAATTGATTGACCATGTGTGCATAATAGGGTAGCTAACCCGCAGCACAGTTGAGCTAACGATAACATGGTCGTGTACCTCCTATAAGCTTGCAAGACTTGTTAACATTTTCATTAATGTTCCTCTTCTTTCTTTATTGCTCTTTCACTTTATTATTACGATATACTTTACGTTACGATAATAACATACCACGTAAACTCACATACTATAAGTAATAATAATAATAGCAATAACAATAATAAGGAACAATCATAATCAATCATATCATACATGAAACAACATCATTAATCAGCCCTTAGTCAACCTCGGTCAAGACCTAAGGCACAGACTCCCAAAAAAATTCTGTAAAAAATTCTAAGTCTTAGGCGCATGGGAACTATTTGGGTGCATGAGCTATGTTCGGGCGTTTCATCACTATGTAGGCGCATCAACCAATACTTAAGCATTTCCATCCTATATATGATACTTGTGATATATGATAT
Organism: Flaveria trinervia; assembly: GCA_025506515.1. Lineage (NCBI taxonomy): Eukaryota > Viridiplantae > Streptophyta > Magnoliopsida > Asterales > Asteraceae > Flaveria > Flaveria trinervia. The sequence goes on along the minus strand of CM046445.1, from coordinate 84,916,085 downwards.
AAAAATGGCTATCTCCATCCTATATGAAGTTAATTTTGTTTAATTTGGTAGCTTTAATGTGTTCTTCGTCCTAATTAACAACGCAATATATCTGTAATTCTCTAATTTGTTTTAGGGAGGAAATGACTTCTGTAGTTCTATGTATTAGTGTTAGAACTATGATCATATAATCAATACACAATTATTTTTTCATACTAATAAATGATATGTTTTTTTATAATGATACCATCTTTATTATTTTAGGCTCAAACATAGATTGTTTCAATAAATATCTTAAAAAGGATGAAACGATAAATAACAAACCTTTGATTACTTAATCTTCCAATCCCATTATTTTGATAAAGAAGTTAGAAAAGAAGATAATAAAAATCTTCATTTCATAATTTTCACTTCCTTTCATAATTTTCACTTCCTTTAACTAAAAAACAAAAAAGTACAGATCTTTTCTAGCCTTTCTTTTATTTATATTTTCACTTCTCTCTTTAAAAAAATATTCAAACACTTGAAGTCTATTTGGTATGTGAAATGGAATAGATGGAACAATGAAATAGATAAAAGAAATGAGATGGACAAAATAAATAAAATAAGACATTAAATTCCATTAGGGTTGTTCAAAATCAGATATCTGAAATTTTCGGATTATAAAAATCACTATCTATATCTGTATTCGAAAATTTGAATACGGATACGGATAGTAATTCAACATTCGAACTTCATTTTTTTATATTTGTTTGCAATAATTATATATAGTATTATAATATTAATTAACAAAACCAACACACATTGAAAAAGTCCCAAAATACACTATCAAAGTCCAACCAAAAAAATATAACCATTTAACATTTAAAAAACTAACAAAATATATATTTTTAAGTATACGAATATCCGAAATATTCAAATCAATATCCGAATTTGAATTTTCAAATATTTAGGATTTATATTTTGGATTTTCAAATCGAGTTCTTGAATTCAGATTTTTTAAACACCCCTACATTTCATTTTCTTGTTTGGTTATCCTATGAGAATAAAATGAATCATTAGTTTATGTTATTTGTTAAATAGTAAAAGAAGAAGGAATAGACTACAAAGTGATTACGGTGATGGTTGATGGTGACTGGTGGTGGTTCCAGGTGTGGTGGATGGAAAATGATAGTGGCTGGTGGTGATGGATAGCAGTCAGTGGTGGTGATGGCAGCTAGTGGTTACATGTGGTGATGGTGGTGGCCGATGATGATGATGGTGGTGGTGGTGGTGGTGATCGTGATGGTTGGTAGTGGTGGCTGATGGTGGTGGACATGGTAATGGTGTTGGTTGTTGGTGCCTGGCAGTGGTGGTGGCAACTATTAGTGGTTATTGTCGTGGTGGTGGTCGGTGGTGGTGGCAGTGGCTAAGGATGAAGAAAAGAATTGAATGAAAAGAACGATGAAGAGAATGTGTGGATGGGATGAATTTGGTACATTTAGAGAGAATTAGATTACTTAGTAAGGGTTCATTTAATTTTCTTCATCAACCAAACATCTTTTTTTATTCACTACTAGTTAGAAATGTCCGCGCGTTGCGGCGGTACGGTTGTTGCATGATTTTTTGGGAATTCGATTTTAGTCGGTTCGGTGCGTTATGACGTAAATTAAAAAATCAAAATATAATTATTGAAAAAATTGAATAAAAGAAAACAATTACGTATATTACAAAAGTTTTTAAGACATTATATTATCCCAACAAGAATAGTAAAAACATGGGTGATATTTATGGTCGGAAATCACTTATTACCTAAATTTTACGAAGGTTTATTTTATAAATGTAGGTTAGAGTTTTATGATCATCGGAGTTAGCTTTTGGTGGTGATTTGTATATACCAAAGAAAGTTAATGGAGAAATTATCACCACAAATTACCATTTTGATTGTTATTGAGTTTTTAACAACTGATAAAAAAAAGGGAAGAGTGATTAGTGCTCAATCACAATATATAAACGGCATTGAAAGTAAATGGCGATTTTGTTTGACCACGTGTATATGTTTTAGCATTTGTATTATAAGCAATCATATATTATACTTTATTGTAAGGATATAAATAAAATAAAATAATTAATTTTTTGAAATTTAAGCATTACTTTTCATATAAGTGTCTTAATTCATATGTAAAATTATCATTCTATCATCCTTTCACCTTTATTAAAAAAGATATAGATAAATATTAAAATTATTAAACTTATAATAATATGCCTCTAGAAAAATATTAGTATTATAGTTATTATAAATATAAAGATTTATATAAGTTATATACTTAAATATTTAAATAAAATAATATACTAAATTAAAATATTATTTAGTTGTAAAAATATAATTAGTAAATATAAATTAAATTAATAAGATAAAATTTAATGAAGTGAATTAAATAATATCATATTATATTAATAATGTTTATTAAATATATGAAAGAGACAAGGGCAAAAATGTCAAGTTTTATAAAATTTAATGGATAACTTACCGTATTACCCTTAAAGTGTCTTAAAATTTTAATCAAATCTCTATTTTACCCCTCTTAAATGTGATACACTCATTTGTACATGTTGCTTTAAAACTTGTAATTTTTACAAAATTACATCTCTATCCAAAGAGATGTATTATATAGTAGTATAGATGAGTAGTTCATTTTATTTCAACTTTTATTTTTATATATCAAACGCTACCTTGATGTGGATTATGCTTTCCTTTCATGTTACATTTACTTTATTTCAAAAAAATATTCTATTGTAGTAATTACCCAAACTATGAAAACTCTAAAAATAAACATTACCATAGACATGCCTAGAGAGTTTCAGATTTAGCTTCTTCCTCTAATCAACGAATTAGATACAAAACAAAAATAATGGGTTGTTTTAAATCAATAATAGGTTTAAATCATTAAAAAATAGTAAAATAACTAAAGGGAACATACAAGACCGTTTATGCGTATTGTACAGGGCTTTACTACACACCTACGTCGTGCTTCCATCTGCTTTCTTAATTTACATATGTAAGGATGAAAAGTTACATTTAACACCCAAATTTGGTTATATCTACTCTTTACACCATATACTTATCGATTTGTTTTTCTTTTTTTGCACACTCACAAATTTTTTGCTTATTTTTTATTATAAATCTAAAATCTTAATGTTTTATAAAATTCATTCGTATCATTCCAACGTGTTTATTTTATGTATGTTTAAATATATATTTAATTTAAAAACGATTTGTATGTCATATGCACAAGTCATCGACGCTCAATTGTAACACCTGGTTATTTATTTATTTTGAAGCCGACGAAGGAAGAAAAAGAAATAAAGTCCAAAGTCGAATGACCAAACTCGCAAAGGGGAAGAAACTTGGATGAGTGGGGGTATAAAAGGGGGAGGCAGCCCACACCCTCCCCCACACTCACCATTTTTCGGATTTGAGAGAAAGAAGGGAGAAAAGTGGTCTCAAGCTTGGTTCGGGTTGATTCGAGCGTGGAAATCGTCGTGTAGCGGGTCAAATCGAACCTCTACTTCTCGGTGTGGTTTGTGTGAGTTCTAGGACCCCTCTTTTACCCGTTTTTGAATGATTTTGGGGCTGGAACACATCTGAAATCAGGTTTTGGTATGTGTGTGTTTGACCCGTTTGTGTATGTGTGAGTATGTGTATGATTCATTTGGGTCTTGCTTTTGAACTTGTATGTGCTTGAATGGTATTGTGGTATGCATTCTCAGGATTTAGAATGGTTGATTTAAGCTTAGAATGGGTTTAGATGAGCTTAGAGGTCGAAAATGGCAGATTGGGTTCGAGGGTGAGCTTTATTCTGCACAGCTAGGGCTATGCGACCGAATGGCATGCCAGTCGTACGACTGGGTCCATACGCATGCCAGTCATGCGATTAAAGGTCAATCGCATGTGAGACGTACGACTGAGGCCCATACGCCTGCCAGTCATGCGACTGAGAGTCAATCGCATGGGGAGTCATGCAACTAAAGTTCCATCCGTATTAGCTCCATTCGCATAGGACTCATCCGCATTGAGTCCATCTGCATGAGGTCCATTCGCACAATTGGGTGTTCATTCGCATGGGTGTTCATCCGTATTGGTCCATTCGCATGATGTTCAGTCGCATGGAGGCCAGACGACTGAAGGGTGCCCATACGCCCAAATAGGGTTGTTGTACCCGAGGAAAAGCATAGTTTAATGACTGGCTTTCGGGGGAAAATGCAGATGTAAGTTTTGACGTGGGAAATTCCCGTAAGTTCATGTAAGATGACTGTTGAGGCCTTAGAGGGTATGTTGGGCATGATGATGATGTTGCATGATTATGCATGTTATCTATGTATGATGTTGCCCTGTATGACGATGACTGTGTATGTCATGTTCCTTATTATGATGTATGTTTATCTTTCCTGTGGCTTTACGTATTATGACATGTCTATTTTTATCGACCTTCCGATTAAATTTTGAGGGTGTCCTTTTTCTTATATTAACTTTCAAATATTATCAACGGTTTTTCACAACGTATGAGTTTGTGACAATTTTGTTGTTTATATAAAGTTTACTTTTTGACCTTTAATGCACATGTTTGTGGCAATGTGATAACGTTTTTTCTTTGTGTCCTTGTCAACTCAAGGTTATTCGTACTAATAAAACCTTAAAATAATCAATATGATGATATTACATAAATTAAATTCAGAAATATTAAAAAAACTTAGAGTCATTTGTATATGTTGTGTGTATACATACTATAAAAGAGAAAAACCTTAGAAAAATCTAAAAAGACACTAAGGAAGCGTTTGGTTGAAAGAATAGAATGAAATGGAATAGAATGAAGAAACTAGTATAGTTTTCAAGTAAAATTATATTTGAGTGGGTAATGAAATGTAAAACACAAGAGAATATTTCACCTCAATTCCCTTGGTTATGGATTTCAAAATCCTTTCACCTAAAGAGGGAATTTGAAATCCCACAACCAAGGGAATTGAGATGAAACATTTACTTGGGTTTACATTTTATTACCCACTTAAACATAATTTTACTTAAAAAGTATATTAGTTTCTCAATTATATTCTATTTCATTTTATTTTTCCAACCAAACGTTCCCTAAAAAATGACACATGCTTTAAAGAAAGTAATGTAACGTAGTCCAAAAAAGCTAAATGACAAAAATAGTTGAGCGAGCCTCCAAAAAGGAATTAAAGAACTTAAATGCCATGCTCCATGTCTAAAACGACTTGTTAAAATTGACAAGCATTTGAAAAATACAATGTTCAAAATAAGTCTGTTGAAAATTAAGGCTATAACACCATAGAAAAAAAAAATTCAAAGGTCATGTTAAAACTAATATTCTAAGGGAAAAACACCATGTATAAAATTGCTAAAACGCCATGTGTAATGGCTTCCTGATTTTAAACAAAAGTTTAACAATGATTTTTGAAAGAAAAATAAATTTTAATAACCCGAACTATCACGTATTAACCGATAAGATATCTATAATTTTTTAATTTCTCCACTTTTAAAACATACAATCATAAGCCCTTCTGTTCCTTTTACAACCATTCAAAAGACTCATCTTTCTCCCCAAACATACAAAATTCAATCTTATTTCTTCATCATTCCTTTGATTTGCAAGATTTATGTCCCGTGTTTTCATCTTCACTTAAGTTTTGATCGAAGTGTCTACATGCCATCAAGTCATCTATTATTCTTGCTAAAACGTAAGTCAAGCATTCTATATAAAGAATACCAATAATAATGTTCCTTCGCAACCATCTATTATTAGATATATGTTATGATGTTATATGTTCTTAGAAATTCGAAAGCAAATGTAAGTGAAACAAATCGAATTCGTTATGTTAAGGGATTGCAGAAAAAGCATCAAATTCGAAGCTAATTGAAATGATGCCAAAGTCATATAAAACAGCATCTCTTTCTTAAAACGAACCTAAATCTTGACTTTTTTTTCTCTTCAATGCTTTAAAATTCGCAAATGCAAAATTCATATTGGTTTTATAGAAGACGTAATCCCGCTTGTACAAAGTTTAATGGGTTCATCAGTATTCCAAACAAAACTTGTATTAAGCCAAGATTTTTGAATTTCGACCGGTCACTGCTTTTGACCACTGTAAAAAGAAAGGACTTGATAGCATTTATGCAAAATAAAAGCAAAAGGCCAACTTCTAACAAGAAGTTTGGGTTTTGTCTGAATAGGTTCGGCCCGGGTTGAACAAGTTTAGAAACACTCCAATATTTTGGAAGGGTACATATGGGAGGGGACTTCACATTAAGCCTTTTTCAACTACTGTTTTAGTCTCAACTGTACCAACATTTTTGCTTTATTACCCCCACAAAAAGATGAGTGCTTGAGACCTCGCTCGGTCAAGTCATCGTTCGTGTGTTATAGCTAGTTATAACAAACTGCTACCGTATAGAAGATGAAAAAAGCACAGGAAAACTGGTTAAATGCAGTAAGAAAGTATATACAAAGTCACCATGACCATATTCCAAATCAATATTTACACCACATGCAAACTGTTGGTTCACATTTGCTACATTTAAAAGATGGTGAAATGAATCTATTCCTCACCTTTCTTCAGCAATAACATCAAGAAAACCAGTTGAATCTCACAGCCTTTTGTGCATACTTGGCCACAACTTCATGGTTAAATTGCCTTCATGCACTAACCACTTCGAGCAAGCTTGTTGGTGAGCGGACTTTATTATAATCTGGAGGTAAATCGTCTAAGGTATGCTGATAGACCGTTTTTTGTACTTGCTTTTAGCCAAATTCAAAAGGAAATCTGTAAAAATATGCTCATATTCTGGCATTTTACCATACCCTGAAAGTGTAACATCCAACCGTTTCATAAGGTCAAAACTCAGGTACAAAAGATATTTTAGAAGTAGCATGTGGATCAGTATTTGAAAAGCATAATTTACCAGGAAAATAGTTTATATCGATTACATAAAACCGATTCTTGGTTCCATGCTCACGAATCATATCCAAGTTGAACAGATGAAGCCCCTGCGCCAAACAGAGTATAAATAATAAACAAAATTAGTAAGACGAATATATTTTGGCCTCAGGGTTTAATTACCCAAAATAGCAACTTATTTTGGGCAATTCTACTTTTTATTTAATTTCTGTTAGAAAAGGGGAGAGATTCTTAAATACCAGACGACGACGAAGTTCTCTAGCAAGGCGTTCAAGCAAGGGCCGTGGAGGAAGCTCTGCAAGAGAATATAGAAAACAGATCAGGTTATTATGTACTTCAACATCAACAATTAGTGCCTTTCTAAAATTTTCACGAGGCAAAGCCGCGATGATTTACCGCCGATACATGGGTCTAAATCTGCATCATCTGCTGACTGTGAAGCAGATGAGACCCTTGGAAACCGAAATACGCCAACAGTTCTTGACAGCTCACGCTTGCTCACATCAGGTAAAGAGAAACGCCTAACGACCTTAATTGCATCCCCAACAATGTACACTTTGAACAAAACACCTCCTAAAATCACATCATAAACCATTTTAGTTTAAACATATCCACATAGGGATGATTTAATATATACCCCCCTCAAAACTTGGTATAATATTATAATCACCCAAATAAAAAATATTATTATTGTATATACCCATTATCAAATTTATGACATTTATATCCTTCCCTTAAAACTTGCATTAGGATCAATTTAGAGCGTAAGAAGAAAGAAAGAGGTATCATGGTCATATTACAAACTGTATTCAATTAAACAGGTAAACATAGAATTTAAAGCATTTTAGATGGGTATATATGATATTAATATTTGTAGTAGCATAAATACAATATTATGCAAGTATTCAGGATATATATGAATCTGACCCTACAACATAAGTAAAAATAATTAGGACATAAGTTAATTGCAATTAAATACCATGGTTAACAAACTCTTGAAGAACAAGGGAGGCTCTAGTTTTGCAAGGGAATACTCATCAAAAGCCAGTGATAGCTCATGTGACTTTGCAACCAACGGCTTTGCAACTGCAACGTGCATGAAATTAAGATTATACTAACAGAGATTACAATAAAACATAACTAAATTCCAAATAAGTATATGAACATACCAAGAGGAAAGACTAATCCTGCCTTCTTAACAGCATTAGAGATGGATGATGGATCATTTTCAATTACCAATTGTTTTGGGACACCTACTGTACCTGCATCGTGTGCTAACATTTGAGAACAAATTCTTTTGATAACTTAAAACTTATATAAATGAACTTTGGTAAAAAAAATTTACCATATGCATCAGAAAAGTCCAGATCAGCTACAACCTGAAGCATAGATTGTCTATTGTGAAGATGTTGTATGGCATCTGGAGGATCAAGAACTGTAACTTCTGGATGTGTCAGCCGATAATCCTACAAAAATAAAAATCAACCAAATGTAAGCTTTAATTTATAAATAAAATATTGTATAACTTTTATTATTGTAGAATATCACGTATAAAACAATAAGTAACATAACAATCGTGGTTACATAAAAACTCATAGTATTTAATTTATAATATAATACATTTTATTTCTTATTATTGTATAACATCAACTATAAGCAAAAGGTAACAAAACAATGGTGGTTACATAAAACTCGTAGTATATAACATAAGTCAGAGAATCAATGATGCATTTATAAACAAAAGTAAATCTCAAACTACATATAAGTATATTTTTCTATTGAAATATGTTTTCAACAAATTTGTTGTATCTTTTCCTTTGTAATCTCAAACTACATATGACTGTCATATAATATAAATAGCTGAACTAATCTTAGTTTTGATCATGTCTAAAATGTTTTACAAACAAGATAATAAAAGCTTATTTTAGAAAAATAATAGTAGAAATCAAACTAAAGATCATTTACAGTTAAAAGTTACTTAAATATCAAATAAATATTTATTTTAACGAAAATGATACTTAATAAAATACGTTTGTTTCAGTATAAGAGGTATATTTTAATAACAAGTAAATATGGAAATTTTGTAATAGAACAAATATACATACTTCAAAAGTTAGTAGCATAAAATTGTTAAAATTAATATAAATATGTATTTTTAAGGTCAAGGTAGAGTTTGGTACTTGGATTTGGCTTAACTATGTCATATACTACCCTAAAAACAACTCATTAGCAAGTCAACTTAACTAGGTCACATAAAGAGAAAACCCAGTGCATAAGGCTCCCTCATGTGCAGGGTCCAAGGGTGTCGGACCAACTTGGGCATGATGTTTGCATCCTTGTGCAGCATTTCTACAAGAGGCTGGTTACATGACTCGAACCTGTACCCTCCAAGTCCTATGGCAGTAAACTTACCTTTGCTCCAAGGCTCGCCCCTAAAAACAACTCATTTGTGAGTCAATTAAGTCTGTAGCTTAGGGCCTTGTTAACCAAGCTCAGGGTAGCAAGACAATCAAGTTTAGGGTATCAAAATGAATTTTGGCCGATTTTCAATATTATATTTATTGTTATGTGTATATGATGACTAAAATATTACAACAACATTATACGTGGTACTGCAATAAAGATGATGGTTAAGGTGACCAACCTCTAGTATTTGTTGCCATTCCTTCCCAGACATCTGCCCAACAAAGAATTAAATCAAAAACATCAGCTTATCAAATATAAAAAATATTTTTAAGAAAGAAATGAAAATAGAATGAAAAATTCACCATTGTAGATGACATATGTATTCAGACCAATATTGAAGAATAGCCGCACTGACCTTATGCAACACAATGTCAAAAGGACCTTGATCTGAAAGAGGCCTTGTATGATCAATAGGGACAAAATATATCCCCTTATTCCTGCAAGCATCACAACCAAGATTGCAATAAATTAGTTTATTGTGAAATTTTAAATCGTGTTAACTAAAATTGTGGCTTGATAAAGATTCATATTTGAAGAAAGTCCAATCTGACCCAGTCTAAGAAAGCTAATCTAAAGAGAGAATATTAAAATTGTAGATATATCTGTGTATTTCTTAATCACCTACATCACAAATGACCACTTATACTAAGTGATTATCTTCCTAATAAACTCAACTGATTTAACCACCTAACTTACTCAAGACAACTAACTCAACATTTAAAGAAAATCTAATCTAACATAGTCTAAGAAAGCTAATCTAAATCGACTCAATATTATTTAATCTTAACAATATCACCTAAAAACACAACCATAAATGATGCACTTCAATTATCGCACAAGATACTCAAAACAGTTATTTCTCACACGTCATCTGTAGGTTAACCTTCCGGCTGTTAAAATTTTCTATTAACAATAATATTTACCTAATATTATCAATGATGAAGTAGGTGAGCTCTATTATGACCCAAAAAGTTCTGAATCTAGTGTCGAATGTCAAACAGGTATATGAATATTCACAAACAAGAATCTTTCTAGAAAAGTATAAAAAACCCACTATCCAATGGATGTGAAATTTATACCCAAAAAAATTGTTCCTTACACCAAAAGGTACAACCACTTTAAAGTTACAGTACCAATCACTAAAACAATGTAGTTTGAGTTGTGTGTAAAAGCAACAATTTTAGGTGCACATATCACCTCATCACTGTCCAACAGGTAACAAAATTCAATCTTTAAGAAATCAGAACACATCAAAGCCATATCAGCACATAAGAAGGAAAAAAAGTAAAATTATCATTGAAATCAAGAAATAGGATTAGGGTTTTCTTAATTTAATCAATTGGGATAAATCGGAAAGCATGATCCACAAATTACCTAGCCAAACCTTCAAATTTTGGCTGCAAAAAGCTCTTGATCTTCTTCGATGTAAGAGCATAACCAACAACCACCACCTTCTTCAAATTCTCTTGAAACCCTAATTCAACGATCGACCCACAGTTACTACTCGATTCCATTTGCCTCTCCTCTTCGCTCTCGTACCCAATCATCTCCTCCTGCATCAACCTCATTATTCGAAACCCAACAAAAGAACCCAATATTTCTTGAAAATTCGATCGAAATCGGACCCCAATCGGTTCTTATGACTGTTTATAAACGAATCAACGAGAAATGTCGGAAGAAATATCGGGGATTTCAGGGTAAAGCGACAAAGATTGGTGATTTAAAGGGGTAGATATCAATATATCATAGAAATGAAATGAAATGAATTGAATGTGAGATGTTATGTGTAGTTGTGGTGTATATATAGACAAAGAAACCCTAGACCTCGGAAGATGTCCACTTGCTTGATTGTAGTTCTATTTGGCATGCGATGGTGAATACCCATTATCATGTTTTGTACATTTATGATGTGGGTGACCCCATTTTGGCATTTCTTGATGTCATCAAGAATCATAAATTCTCACCCACTCCTTTTTGTTGATGTTGGGGCTTTTTAATATTCCGTTAGTTTGAGTTTTAAAACATTAGTAGACTAGTAAGACGCCAACAAAGCGTTATAACCTAGAATATGAAAAAGAAAACGGAGAACGTAAGCAATCTAAGTAAGACATGTTACTAGTCTTTATTTTGTAATTGATCTAGTTAAATAAAAAGAGACTGATTTTCTTTGAATTTTTCAAATAGTACAATTCTCTGACATCTTCAAAGGGGACAAGTATTCGTTCTAAATAGTAATGTGTTTCATGTCTTTTAAATCCACCAAATAGATGAGGGTTTATCTCATCTTGTTTCGGTGTTTAAGCGTTGAACTATTGTAAAGCAAGAAAAGAAGATCCAACTTGTTAAACGAGATGAGTGTAATAGATCACTCCAAGAACCGAGCCAAACCCATACAACATTCGAGAGGTTACAACTAAAGAAGGTATGATTAACCTCTTTATCGACCTAGTCATACAAAAGCCATATAATGTAAGTGACTGACACCACTTTGCTAGAAAACAAGATACTCGAAAAGCATGATCTGGTTATGCATTATGCATTATAAAAAACAGTGAACCTTCAGCGAAATCCATTTTACCTACATACTGAAAACACCTGTCATAATGTTCCTTAGTGAATTAACTGAAAAAGTATCCAATCCCTAATCCATATTCAAGAAATGTACTAATCGAAAAATTAGGTTATTCCAATATCCTTGATCAATTGATCAACTCCACAGATTCTCTACTCATTCTCGACTCTCTTTAGATCCCAAAGAAGAAGCATGCCCACATCCTTGTTTACCCTTTTAGATGCTTTCTGCATCACTCAGCGGTGTTTATCGAATTGGATAACATAAAATTGTGGATATTTGTTTGTAACAACCAACCTCCCAGACCACTTATTTTTTCAAAAGAATGTTTTGTTTTTTCAATTCACTTACCCTTTGAAGAAAGCTACATAAGTGATGCTTGAATCTTTAAAATCCTTATAATTTTACAAATGTCAAATCACAAACATAGTAAGCTTTTTTACTGTTAGGATCGTTTTGGTACGGAGTACTAACTGATTTACGTGTATACCAAACAAAATAGTACGGAATTCTATTTGATTGGCGATCCAATCAGTGAGAACGCAAGTATAATCAATCAAAGAATGAATCTAAACATTAAGAACGATAGTAGAATAATTAACTACGATCTATGAACTTAGAACAGGTTATCTTAGGTCTCTAGACGGCTAGGGTACGATTTAGTGCATAGGGATTCGAATTGTTACGTTTTTCCACGAATTAAGTGGTATTTATAGGTTAGGGTTTTCCATTCGTGCGACTGAACCATTTGCATGGTTCAGTCGTGCGATTGAAGCATGTGGTTGATCCATCCGCATGACTGAAGATTCAGTCATGCGACTGAGTCAATCTCATGTTACAATCATGCGACTGATCCAGTCTCCTGGTTAGTCGTGTGACTGGTTCATTAGCATGAAGTATTCATGTGTATGGTCCATTAGCATGGTCCATTCGCATAAGAACTTCACACAATTAAGTTTAAGCACGTTTCTCAATCATTATTGACTAAGAACTATGTAAACAACCATAAACCTATATAGTTAGTTCAATATGCGTTATCACATAATAATCAATGAAATATTAAACATTATAAGCATCACAAACACATTATATTTCATTCATACATATTCTGTTACATATATAGAAGACATGAAAGACATTTTACATTTGAGCTCTTAAACCAGGTACACATGTATCTACAAACTCCCCATTGGACCTAGTTTACTCTATTGTCTAACATTCTTCATCAGCTCTTCAAACTTTTTGTACTTCTCCTCCTTTGTAACTCCTGCATGTATTTCGAATGCAAAGCAGAGTCTTATTATGTTTTGGAACTGGAGGGCTTGTACAATGTCTTGCGCGTCATAGAACAGTGGTCACTTGTATAAAGTGTAGACATCGCCAGAAGACAAGTTAGTTAGCCACATTGGGTCAAATACCCTGATAGTTTCCATATTTCCATCTCTGTTCAGAACTATGACCGCCTCACCTGTTCTCCAGTCATAGTACCACCACTTGAAGTGTGGAGTGAAGCCCTGTGGCATTTCCCTTAGAGGGATTCTTGACATCGTGCGTGGAGGACTCCACGTCAGCACTATTTTTGGCTTTCCAGTAATGGCATCAACTTCAGACCATCTGATATACCTCGTCGGTTGTTGAGGTTTGAAGTTGACCCACCTGGTGTGGTACTCTTTTTGTAATGCAGCCTCAAACCAACCTGACATCTTTCGTGGGTCAGCATGTAACAGCTTCAGTTTGGCCAACTGGTTGAGCTCAAAACCAGGGAGAGTCTTCAGATCATATGGGAATCTAAAGTACTCGATTCCCTTCTCCCTCTTGACAGCACATACATTTAGATCTTCAAAATAGGCCTATGCGATAATCTTGCCTGACACCTTATGATGCTTCTTCACTTTGTAGAGCTTGGTGTAGGCACTCAGCTTTGGAGCAGCGCGTTGGGCTCGGATCTCCGCAAAACATGCCGCCCATTCAGCCTTTTTGATGTTGACATCGGCATCCGACGCTTGGGCTTGATCCGGATTCTTCTCTGATTCTTGTTCTATCTGATCTAGTTTCTCGAACGTATCACTGACAAGAGTGTCACCCAAATTGGGGACTACATTACCCTCTTTATCAGCATACTTTGGATAGTGCTGGGCTGTGACGTCTTCAATCTCTATCTCGTCCACATCATTAAGCTCTTCGTCACTAGCCACGTCAACAGTAGGGGCATCTTTGACTAGTTCATCTGGATTTAGCCGAAATATCTCCACCAGTTGCTCATCAGTAAGATCATGAATTATTTCTCCTTCTTTAGGAGTATAACTCACAGACCTCCTGACAATCCCTTGCAAATCAAGTATCATAGTGAATTGAGACTTGATTTGCTGTAAGGGAGCAATATCGTACTAGTCTTGCTGAGATGGTTGATCTGCTTGATTTAAACATTTAACACATCAATCATTCGTCAATAATCAAGACAGTTAAGTAGCAAATAAATATATAAACATTAAGTACATAAGTTTAATACATGATTCAATTACACAAGATTTAATTTACATAAACGTCTAAATTTTACTTTTATCTTGAATCATGTGCTCTTCTCCAGGCGGGGCTGAGGTCGAGGCACCCTGGTCCTGAGTCTTCTTGGTGCGTTTTTCTCTAGCACGTGTGGCTTCTAAAGCAGCCGCATCGCCTCCTTCCTCATCATCATCCTTATCTTCCTCATCCCTTCTTTTATTACCTCATTCGTCTGTCTCATCCTCATCATCATCCTCATCCTCACCATCATCATCATCATCATCATCTTCTCTGATCTTCAGAGGCTCATCTTTTGATCCTTTAGCTTAAGCATGATAGACCTGTTAGATGTCTCCAGCTCCTCAATCTTCTTTGCTGATTGGGCTTTATGCTCTTTGAGTTGGGTAATTTCCTGAGCCTGCTGAGAGATCTGCTGTGATTGGGCAGCAGTTAGCTCCACTAACTGTCATAGCTGAGCAATGTTCTCGTCATCGGCAGCCAACAGCTTCAGCACCATACGATTCAGTGCTGATAGCTGTTCCTCTACCCCACTAGGAGGTAGAGATGATCCTGTGGGAATGATGGGTAGAAAGATGGTCCTGCTGGTGGCTAGTGGTAGTAGTGGTGGATGTGGTGAATATAGGTGGTGGTATGTGAGTGGATGGAGTGGTAGTAGTGGTGGTGGGTGAGGTAGTGGTAGGTGGAGGTGTGGTAGTAAAGATGGGTGGTGTAGTAATAGTGGTGGTGGGTGAGGTAGTGGTGGTGGTGGTAGCTGTGGTGGCAGTGGGGGAAGAGGCTGTGATCATCGTGTACCTCCGTCTCTTGGGCTTCATCCCGTGGGGCTGAGCCATCCTCTTTTTCCTCGAACCCCTCGAGGAGGATGCTCCCCCTAGGATGCTGGACCGAGCTGGGGTGTAGGTAGGATTAGTCATAGTCTCCCAGACTCGCCCGGGCGTCCACCAACCGCCTGAATCCCTCTTTCGGTGGCAACAACCTTGCTGCCCATCATACGAGTCAGTGGCCTCGTCCTCCTCCTCTTCCTCAGGAGGACAGAGATCCTGATGGAAACCAACTATGGTAGCATCTCCATGAGTGGGTGGTAGAGGTGTAACATCTGTAGTGGTAGCCCTAGATGAAGCGGGGCCAGAGTCTCCACCATCACCACTGTCATCATCATCTGACTCATCAGTGGGGAGCACAATCTGCTCCGTATCTGAGTCGTTGTCGTCGTGGCACCACTTCCTTTGTGACGGCGCCACATAGTCCTCACGGGCCAGATGCTCGAACAGCCGCCTGACAGGGGGTTCCACTTGCTTCCCCTTGTACACCTTCATCCTGCCCAAGGTGGTGTCGTCCATCACCTTGAACATCATGACATCCTCCTCTCCTTTGGTAGTGAAGGGAGCTTTCGGTCTATAATCATATGCATGAAGCGAGGGTACATGCAAAATCCCTCCTTGCCCTTCGCCTCGATGTTCTCCGCCAGGTAGGTGAAGATCATCCTGGAGAAGCTGAACGGATGGTTCAGCACCAACGCCACGTAGGTGTTTTGAATCTGATCCGATAGCTCATCGAATCCTCCCTTCCTGGAGGCAATGCACTTGAGTAGCACTTGGGCCAAGTACTTGAATTGGGGGCACAGGTTGCTCTTGTTGAGCACCATTGCGGTGATAGCCCCCGAGTACTTGGCCCGCAAAAAACAGCCCCGTACTATCAGTGGGTGTAATCGGGTCGGGCAGTCAGCATCGTCCCCAAACTCTAATACAGTCCTGAGATCGTCCTCAGAGATCGTCATCAGGTTTCTAGTCAGCTTGTAGAGAGACTCTAAAGTAGTTACTAGCTCTTAAATGACTCAAATGTTTCATATTTGGATTTTAGAAACATTACCCAAGAGAATCTTGAGTAGTCATCTGTAACTACATAACAGTATAAGTCGCCGGCGATGCTCTTGTACTGACTGGACCAAACAGATCTGTGTGAAGAAGCTCAAGAGGTAGTTCGATTGAATGAACTTTCTTTTCCTGATGAGACTTCTTAGTCTGTTTGCCTTTCTTGCAGGCGACACAAAAATCTGGTAATTGGAAGTTTTTGACGTTTACTCCTCGCACTAGATCATTATGGATCAAGTGGTTCATCTTCCGTGGATTGATGTGTCCCATTCTCCTATGCTAGGAGATCGAATCCTTCTCTGTAGCCTTTGATAGGAAGCACTGAACTTGATGATCCGTTGTGGAGGCCTTTGATAGATCCAAGACATAAAGATCATTATATCTTGAAGCTGACATTAAGGCTTGGTCCTCCGGGATCATATAGTCCTTTTTCAGTCAATAGCATTTCTTTTTGTCGAATACAACTTTAAATCCTTTGTCACAGATTTGGGATACAGAAAGCAAATTATTTTGAAGTTGTTGAACATAGTTTACCTTGTCAAACTTCCCTTTCTGATTTCCCACTTCCCCTTGAGTGGTGATGTAACCTCCTTTGTTTCCAGCAAATGAAACATGACCTTCTTTTATTTGTTTGACATTTGATAGGAGTGTTAGGTTTCTAGTCATGTGCCTAGATGCTCCGCTATCTACAATCTAGGTATTTATGGCAACACTATAGCGAACACCCTGCACATTCAAAGGAAATCATTAGTTAAGGTTAGGGACCCAAGCCTTAACTGGCTTGGGTGACCCCGAGACATCACACATCATAAATTCCACCCACTATCCATTTAAGGGTTAGGGAAGATCATTCGAATTCTTGTTCTCATTATCAGACATTGAACTAGATTTTTCTTTCCATAAGCCAGTTTTGTGTAAGGCCTGTTTGTGATAAACAGATGATTGGCTTATGGTTTGAACTTTATGTTCACTAAATCTTCTTGGTGGGGTTATAGAACTCCTTTTAGAAAAGCTGGGTTTAGGATCATGAAGTTCAACTTTCATCCTAGGTGTCTGATAGTAAGGACAGTTAGACGCGATGTGTCCATACTTTCCACAGTTGTAGTATGATATGTTTTCGACATGTTTGTATGACTATTTTGTAAGGCCCCATTCTCGGAAACCTCACAGTTGGTCAATCATAGCAATTAAAACATTTAAACATTTCAATTAAACAAGCTTAAGCGGCGGAAATAATTTATCAAAAGCCATTCACTTCATTTAAAACACTGTTGTTAAGCAATACATCATCATTGACTGTTTACAAAAGACTTGTTTATATGCGTTACAAAACAGCAGCAACACAGAGTACGAATGGATGTCAGACTTTCCCTGCCGAGTAGCTTCACCCTCGTGCCATCCTCAACAATAATTACCTGCCAACTGAAAATGTACAAAAGTCAGCGTTACCGAGTGAGCTCATGTTTTATAAGTAATAAAATACTTTCTATATGTTGTATAAGAATATACTCTTTTCTGTAAAATACAACTCTGTACTGTATATGCGAGCACGCATCAACTATATGAACAAATATTGTTCGTTCTTATACTGTATGCCTTGTCTGTTCTATAAACGTTTATTTTTATGTTTCACTTTTTGTATGGACCAGTGAGCAATACCCTAACTATATGCGCGATGGAAAACGGGTGATGGGCCATCTATATCCCTCGATGTATCTAACACCTCCTGATGTATTTAACATTGGCCGACACACTCGATTCATCAAATCCATAAAAGCAGTTGGCGCATTGGTCAGAACAAATGACATAACAAGGAATTCATAGTGACCGTAGTGCGTGCAAAAAGCTGTTTTAGGGATATCCTGCTCCTTCACCTTCATCTGATGATAACCAGATCGAAGATCTATCCTTGAAAACCAACTGGCATCTTGGAGCTGATCAAACAGATCATCTATCCTTGGAAGGGGGTATCAGTTCTTCACCGTTAACTTGTTCAGCTCTCGGTAGTCAATACACATCCTCATACTACCGTCTTTCTTCGTCACAAACAGGACCGGAGCACCCCAGGGAGAGATACTCGGTCTAATGAACCCCTTATCAAGCAGCTCTTGCAACTGTTCCATGAGTTCTTTCATTTCTGTGGGAGCTAATCGATACGGTGCTTTGGCAACGGGTTGAGCACCGGGTATCAAGTCAATTTGGAACTCAATCTTGCGATCCGGTGGCACGTCGGGTAAGTCTTCCGGGAATACGTCCGGAAAGTCACCCACAACTGGTAAATCAGATAGTTGCGGTGTTGGTGCGTCCACATCCTTCACGTAGGCCAAGTAGGCACTACATCCACGCGTCATGCACTTTCTCGCCACCGCCATCGAAATCACTTTTGGAATCATCGCGACGCGATCTCCATAAATCGTAACCAAACTCCCATCGGACGCAACTAATCGAATCATCTTCTTGCGACACACGATGTTTGCTTCATAGGTTGCTAACCAGTCCATCCCTAGTACTACATCAAATCCACCTAGGGGTATCATTTGTAACCTAGCAGCAAACCTATGACCTTCTAGTTCTATGGCACAGTCCTCTATCACATCAGTAATTCTAGTGGACTTACCAATAGCAGTTTCAACATCGAATGGTGCACTGACCTTTCTACTAATAACAGGCAACTTAGCACAGAAAGTAGTAGAAATAAAACTCCTACTAGCACCATAATCAAACAATATAGAGGCACAAGTTTGGTTTACCAGAAACATACCTGACACAACATCGGGATCAGCTCTGGCTTCCTCCCGGGTCATGGTGTAAGCTCTAGCACCTGCCCTCTGCCCTCCTTCCTCCGGCTTCTTCTTCTCTGCCCCAGAGCTCTCCGCCCTCGGCTTCTTGCAGTCTCTAGCGATGTGGCCAGGCTGACCACACCTGAAGCATACGTTCATTCCCATTCTGCACTCACCAGTATGCTCCCTTCCACATTTGTCACACCTCCTTAGCCCTGATCCAGATGTGACCACACGTCGATCACCCACCTTTGCCACCTTCTTGTTTGGAGCAGTTCTACCACGTCCAAACCGTTTCCATTCCAGTTCCGCTACCACCATCCTTCTTATCCACCTCAGCCACTACCACCTCGCGCTCATCGTATAATCTGCCAGCCAAGTCAACCGCCGACCTGAAAGTGCTCGGCCGGGCAGCAATCATATGCCTACGGATATCCGCCGGCAGCCCCTGGATGTATCTATTAATCTTTCGTGACAATGGTGTTACTTGATCGGGCACCAACCATGCCATTTCATTGAATTTGGTGGTGTACTGCTGGTGTGTCATCGTTCTCGCCTCCAGCTGCAGGAAGTCTCTTTCTACCTTGTCCATCTCTATGTGAGGACAGAATTCCTCGATCACTAGCTTTTTCATTTCAGGCCATCTCATTCTTCCAATGGCCCTGCTACCCTTGGCTTGGATAATGTTGTCCCACCAGCACAAAGCCGAGTCCACAAAGGAGTGGGTAGCGAATTTCATTTTCTGATCCTCACGGCACTCACTGATATTGAGGACAACCTCCATCTCCCTTACCCACCGGTGAGCAGCTGCCGCAGTACCGTTCCCATCGAAAGTAGGGGGCTTGCATCTCATAAACACCCCGTAGTTGCAGCCTCAGGTCGCCTCCGGCGCATGCTATTCTCCTCGTCCTCATCATCGGACGGAACCGTCTCAGTCTCAGGCTGTCTTCTTTGGCCCGTAGGTTCGCCCCTTTCCTTTCTCTCTCCCTCTCTAACTGCCTTGATCACTTCGGTCATCACAGACAGTAGAATCGTCTGCATGACCTGGTGAACCTCTTCCACCACAACCTCCTTTACTGAGGCCCTCAGATTGGCGCTCTCGTCGCCACCCTCCGGATGAGGGGTCTCTGGTTCTTCATGAACCACTTTCTCTACTCTGGGTCTCCCTCTCTTGGGTCGCGGAGCAGCACTGTGACCTCCACCACGAGAGGCTTTTGAAGATCTACCGCCAGCCATCCTCTATAAGCACACTATAAGATTCAAACACTAACACGGTCATTCAAGGTAATACTCAGTTTATGTCAAGTATAGTAAGTCCCTATATACAGTGGCCAGTTTTGATTAGCCACTTACTTTACTCTTCATACCCCAAGCATCTTTTATCCTGACTTAATCAGTATCTAAATCTACTAAGAGCACATAATCAAATAGCATGCGCGCATAATACCGATTAACATTAGGAAAGACATACCTGATGGCACGTAGCTACTCGGGCTGACATCCCTCCATTTGTCCCATTTTCAGTTTAAGTTTAGGTTTTTAAAAGTTTATTTTAACCCATTTCTCTTAAACTTTGGCACTGATACCAACTTGTAAGGCCCCGTTCCCGGAAACCTCACAGTTGGTCAATCATAGCAATTAAAACATTTAAACATTTCAATTAAACAAGCTTAAGCAGCAGAAATAATTTATCAAAAGCCATTCACTTCATTTAAAACACTGTTGTTAAGCAATACATCATCATTGACTGTTTACAAAAGACTTGTTTATATGCATTACAAAACAACAGCAACACAGAGTACGAATGGATGTCAGACTTTCCCTGCCGTAGCTTCACCCTCGTGCCATCCTCAGCAATAATTACCTGCCAACTGGAAATGTACAAAAGTCAGCGTTGCTGAGTGAGCTCTAGTTTTATAAGTAATAAAATACTTTCTATATGTTGTATAAGAATATACTCTTTTCTGTAAAAACAACTCTGTACTGTATATGCGAGCACGCATCAACTATATGAACAAATATTGTTCGTTCTCATACTGTATGCCTTGTCTGTTCTATAAACTTTTATCTTTATGTTTCACTTTCTGTATGGACCAGTGAGCAATACCTCAACTATATGCGTGATGAAAAACGGGTGATGGGCCATCTATAGCTCTCGAAAGGGTCAACTATATCCCCCGAAAGGGTCAACTAAATCCCCCGAAAGGGTCAATTGTATCCCTCGAAAGGGTTCTGTGTACTATGTACAAGGCCAACCCAATCACCAGAGCACGCTGCAAAGGTCCTGCCAATCTCAATTGATTGACTCGTGTGCATAATAGGGTAGCTAACCCGCAGCACATTGAGCTAACGACAACATGGTCGTGTACCTCCTGTAAGCTTACAAGACTTGTTAACATTTTCATTAATGTTCCTCTCTTTTCTTTATTGCTCTTTCACTTTATTATTACGATATACTTTACGTTAGGATAATAACATACCACGTAAAGTCTCATGCAATAAGTAATAATAATAATAGCAATAACAATAATAAGGAACAATCGTAAGCAATCATATCATGCATGAAACATCATCATTAATAAGCCCTTAGTCAACCTCGGTCAAAACCCTAAAGCACAGACTCCCAGAAATTTCTGTAAAAATTTCTAAGTGCTTAGGCGCATGGGAACTATTTAGGCGCATAGCCCTGTTCGGGCGTTTCATCACTATATAGGCGAATCAGTCAACACTTAAAGCATTTTTACTTTAGGCGCTTGAACTATTCAGGCGCATGGGCACTATTTGTGCGTATGAACACTTAGACGCATGAACACTTAGGCGCATGAACCACTTGGGCGCATGGGCACTATTGGGGCGCATGGCCCTACACTTAGTCGTCCGGCTAACAATTTTAGGCGCATGGGCCACTGTTCAGGCGCATAGGGTGTACTTAATCATTTCCAAGGTAATCTTAGGCGCATGGGCTACTGTTCAGGCGTATGGATTACACTTAATTCTTTCTAGGGCATTTTCAGGCGCATGAGCCTTATCTAGGTGCATGGACCTTCTGTTCAACATGTTTCTAGTATGTTTTCAACCCAATCATCACATCCATCTGTTCAAAGCTTAATATGGCTATTCTAAACATGAACAACCTATGAGCATCCAAGAATCACATTCATTCATGCATAATACATACGGGCATACATACTCAAACATTAGAAAACCATTTAAATACGCCCCAAAGATGTTTGAAAACAAGTAAAAACCGGGGTCTAGAACTCACTTGATGCAACTTGGGTGTTTCTTCCTTTCTAACCCACTTGCAATGGGTTCAAACACCTAAAAACAACACCACACACACACACCCAAGCACAAACACAAACACATAAGCACATAAGCATGTAATCGGGATAAAACCCATCATAAACATGTAAAAACCATGAATTCTTACCTTGATTTCGTTCACTTCTTGTTCTTCTTCCACAAGCCGAGATTCTCTCCTGCTCTCTCTCTAAACCGAAGAAATGGTGATGTGAAACGAGGGTGGGCGGTCGTGCCCACCTTTACACCAACTTTTCAAAGATTTTGTCCTTTTTACACTTTTAGTCCCTCTACTTGGACCGAATTGCCTTTCTTTCTTTTATTCATTATTTCTTGTCTTTTAAAAAAATAACTGGGTGTTACATGTTTCTATGGAGAAGTGTGTGACACTCGTGTGACTTTAATTTGTTTAAGTTTTGACATTTCTTGTTTAGATGTTTTATCTTGTTTTACAAAATTAATTGTTTGAACCTTTTTAACATCTTTACTCCTTTGTTTAGCTAGACTTAGACATGATGCACGTGTTTGGTTAACTTGTTTAGTCTTTTTGGGTTCTAAATTAGACGTATTTGAACCAGACTATACTTTAACCTTCTCAATTTGTTCATCCAGATTAACGATAGGCATTTTGCCTTTTGCCTTTAAGGTGGTCTCCTTTTGTTTAGTGACAGATTCAATGGAATTACTTGTGGAATCTGGATCACTTACAAGAGGAGTGGACACCACATGATCCTTGATTAGGTTGTTATTTATTGGTTTTCATTTAGCATTCAACAAGGTCTCATGTGGTGGTGGAACCACTTTGTAACCCAAACCCTCCCCGTTGTTACGTTCTCTCACTAGGTGCTGGACTATATGAGAAGAACTAGTCCAATTGTGCAGTTTTTGTTTTGATGATGTTACTTCGACTTCCAAAACTGCTTTTTGTTTCTTGGTTTCTTCTAGGGAGTTTAAATAGAACTTAATGTCATTTGCTTAGTTAAATGCCACAACTTCGGATTCCCTAAGTTGTTTATTTAACAGTTCTATTTTCTCTTTATAACTTTGCTTATTATGTTTTAAAATATTTTGCTTCTGTGCACAGTTGTAAATCATTTACTAAGTTATCATTGTGATTTAATAACCTAGCAAATTTTAAGTCTATGCTTGCTCTAAATTTATTACATTCAATACAAGCATGACTATCAAATAATTGGTCTTTGGTACATACCTGAGCAGATTCGGTTGAATCAGCCATCATAGCAGAGTCTGACTCTTCTTGTGCCGGTGATTCTAAACATTTGGTGCTTGAACCCTCTTCATTCAGGTGATCGACCACATTTGTAGTTTCTTCATTATGTGACATCACAAGTTCAACTGCTATATCACCTTTGCTTGCAGAGTCGTCGTCCAACCCTCAACACACGCAATGTTGGATTCTCCTGGAGATACAAATCGAAAGATCCAATCTTGCCCTTCATCATCTTGAGCAGTCAAGGCCCTAGGATCCTTGCTTGAGGATGTAGGACTACTTGTGGGTTTATCTTGACGATTGAAGGATGAGAATGGATCACCATTACCCGTCTTCTTGGGCTTAACACATTCATGTTTGAAGTGCCCCTTTTCTCCACAGTTAAAACATGTAACTTTGGTTTTATGAAACCCAAAATTTGTATCCTTCGTGGCAATCAAATTCTGTCCAGTCTTCTTAACAAACTTCTTTGCCCTCAGAAAACACTTGCCAATGCCTACATCATATCCATTCTCTCCAGCTCAGTCTCGTCTACTTGCTCGTAATCTTCATCTGCCAGATGGTAGTTTCCAAGCTTCCCTGCAACTAGTCCGTCATAGGAGTGAACGACAGCTGCTAAGAGATCCATATGCTCCTTTGCTACCTCTACAGTCACGTTACCGAGATTCTCGGTCTTCAATTTTGTAGCATTGGCTTTAGGTGCTATGTATTGGGTGCAAGACGACCCTGACATGTTAGATCCTGAAGTAGTTGCTTGATACGGAGTGGCTGAACTTGACACAAACGCTGTTTGGAGTGGTGCTCCAGACATTTTTGCGTGAGGAGTTGAGTTGTAAAGTGACGGGTTCTGATCATATGACGAGTTTTGAGACTTGTACTTCATCCACCAACTCTTCCTCTCTTAGGTTCAGAATGAAATCATTGATATCCAACTTCGCCAGCATATCATTCTGTCTGAGGTTTGACACAAATGAAACCCACTTTTCTAGCAATCCATCTGCAAAATTCGATACCTTGTCTTCCATGGACGTAACAACCCCATGAGTGTGCAGCTCACTCATTAAGTGGTAGAAGCGGTCTATAACGTCATCCAGACTCTCCTTACCCATTGACGAGAAGTTATCAAACTCCTTCTTTAAAGCTTTAGCCTTTAGAGCTTTTAGAGATGCATTCCCGTCATATCGCTTTTCCATAGCATCCCATAGCTTCTTTGATTGCTTGTTCTCATAAAACTGATGGAAAATATCCTTAGGAATGGACTGAGTTAACAGTGTACACCTTCTTCTCTGCATTGTACTTTACCTTTTGCCCATCAGTCACGCCCCCTAAGGTAAGTTTAACTCCACCAGCTCCAACCAGCATGCTATACCCTGTCTCTATTGATTCCCACATATTAGGGTCTGCTCTATTTAGGTAGATCTCGAACCTTTGCTTCTATTGCAGGTAATCATCTAACGTTATCAGCTTAGGAGGATTATTGTGATTCCCCACTTCATTTTCCAGAAGCAATAGATTCTGGATCCGTGAATCTCTACCTGCGGTGAATGCTAAATACTGATCTTCCATTGCTATTTCCTTTTTGGTTTTAGAACAAACTGTTGTACTTGTGCGAATGGAAGAATGCGATTGGGCTATTTGTGTGATTGAACGATGCGGATGGTTCAATCATGCGACTGGACAAGTGCGGATGAACAATGCGAAAAAAGGTCTTCAGTCATATGAATGGATGGACGACTAAGCCAATCGTGCGTATGAGTGGTGTGAATGGGTTAAGTCGTGCGATTGAGTCAATCGTGCGACTGGAGGCTGCTATTTTTGCAAAAACAAAGGTTTTGAATACTTTAACGCAAAAACACGAATTTCTCACTAACCCTAATTGTCGTATGTCGGAAAAACGTTAACTTTTTGACTTGCAGACGTCGAAAACACTGTTTGACACAAAAAGATTATGTTTTTGAGTGAAAACATGATTTTTATATCAAAATGGATTGAATCACACGCAAATCATGAGCCAAAACTCTCAAACCACTTGTTAGGACCGTTTTGGTACAGAGTACTAACTGATTTACGTGTATACCAAACCAAATAGTGCAGAATCCTATTTGATTGGCGATTCAATCAGTGAGAACGCAAGTATAATCAATCAAAGAATGAATCTAAACGTTAAGAATGACAGTAGAAGGATTAACTACGATCTATGAACTTGGAACAGGTTATCTTAGGTCTCTGGACGGCTAGGGTACGATTTAGTGCATAGGGATTCGAATTGTTACGTTTTTCCACGAATTAAGTGGTATTTATAGGTTAGGGTTTTCCATTCGTGCGATTGAACCATTTGCATGGTTCAGTCGTGCGATTGAAGCATGCGGTTGATCCATCCGCATGACTGAAGATTCAGTCGTGCGACTGAGTCAATCTCATGTTACAATCATGCGACTGATCTAGTCTCCTGGTTCATTAGCATGAAGTATTCATGCGTATGGTCCATTAGCATGGTCCATTCACATGAGAACTTCACACAATTAAGTTTAAGCACGTTTCTCAATCATTATTGACTAAGAACTTTGTAAACAACCACAAACCTATATACTTAGTTCAATACGCGTTATCACACAATAATCAAAATATTAAACATTATAAGCATCACAAACACATTATATTTCATTCATACCCATTCTGTTACATATATGTAAGATATGAGAGACATTTTACGTTTGAGCTCTTAAACTAGGTACACATGTATCTACATTTACAACCACATATCTTGTTAATAAAAGAAATATTATTAATAGCTCTAATACAATAAGACCATGAACTATCTTTATCTTCTTTGAGCCTTCACCACCACTTAATAAGACGAGCTAACTTTAAAGAGTCGAGACCATCATCACTTTTGATCTGACATATGGAGCTCCATGCAACCCAACTAAGTTCCTATTAAATTTCATCCCTTCCCAACAAAAATCTCCTCAAGGATTCTTTGCTTTAATAACTTTCTTATGGACATAAAAAGGTAAAATAATTAACAAGTGAGTGCTCCCAAGCTCCGACATCAAAACATTAAGATTACTACCAAAAGAAAATGTTGGTCTTCTAAGCACTCAATTTTGACATGAAACTTCTCCAAAATTAGGTGTCAGATTCATATCGGCTATAATATGGAGACCAAGATACGTGATGTCATACCCCGATCGACGGCGGAATCATCGGGGCGGACGAATGTGAATCGATTGCTCATAGCACATGGTAGTAAATACGTTGAAATAATATTAAATGTGATTTTCATTGGATAATACTAATCAACTAATACAATACAATCAATTAATAACATAATGAATTTGTCAATAACCTTGACTAAGTCCAAATCTTAAGTGTGCATTTAAAAATCCACTAATCTTCAATCCTGAAATCATGTGAAAAAGAAACGAGTCAGCTAACAAATTAGCCAGTAAGTAGACATAGGTTTGAATAAATATATAGATTGATTAAATAGATTGAAAACAATTCAATTCACATGACAATGTCAAGACTTATAATGCAATAGTGTAACATAAAAGACAAACCAACACAATCAACCTAATGACTGAATTGACTTGGTCCGCATACGAAGCCTTATAAAATGAATGATTCCGGTTCCAATCACCAAGCGACTAAATAAATGGGGTGTGTTTGTTAAACCAATAGATTTATCATTGTTACCGTGGTTACATGAATTAATGATTGTGTTCTCATCTAGTTTATCTAACGATGCACACATAATTGCAAGTAATAACATAGCATGTATTGAATTGAATTTAGAATGAAATAGAATAACAATATATAACAATGATTGAATATAGAATCATATGGTTTCCCCAAAATATAAAACACATAAAAAGGTCAATGAATACTCACTTGATAAATATAAGCGATTTGATAATGATAGAAAGCAAGATTGGACAACAATAATTCCTCACGTTTCAACCAAAGGGTTGGTGTCTTGTGGTTAGAATAATGATAGATTAAAAGTTAAATATGGATTAGAGTTTCAATTGGGACTTGAGGCTTGATAAATAATTTTGCATAAAATTGTAAATTAATCTATATACCTTGATTAGATAAAATATAATAGCTTGATTAGGTGATTGTATAATGATAATAATAATAATAATAATATCAATAATAATAATAATAATTATAGAATATAGTTTGGTATTTATAATGATAAAATTTGAATATTCAAATGTGAAAATAAAATAATTAATCCAATAAATAATTATTTAAAACTTGATCAAAACTAATTAATTATATAGAATGTATTTTTATTTGGTATTGATTCAAAAACAGGTGTAAAATATTATACGCTTAATTTTGAAGAACTTGTAGTTTAAAACTTGTAAATAGAGTTATAATATTTTATAAAGCATATAATCCTTTAAATAAGAAAATGGAAATTAAATTCTTTTACATAATTTTTAAATATTAAATAATGATATCTGAATTAATATTAAATAATTTAATAACTTTAAAGTATTATTTTACTATTAACGTAATTTATGAAATTAATAAAAATGATTTTAAAACGTGTTTAAAAAGAAATGGGGTTGCCCGGATTAGAATCTGGGTTTCCCCTGTGAATGTTCTAGGAGTTAACCAATTGGACTAAAGCCCGGATCTAAAATATTCTTGTTAATAATTAATTAAAACAATTTAATAAAAATCCCCAAACACATATGAACCCTAATTCGGTTTGATCCCCATTGAACACCCGATCGATGATAATAATGAAATCAACTTTAGGGCTTTGATTATCCATGCACAAACAAGTATAATAATGTGTTTAATTTATCAAGGTTGAGGCTAATTCAATGGTAGCAAGATCAAGAATAATGCGACAGGACGAGGTGATCAATTATCGTGTGTGTGTTTTGGTTGGAATTGAGGTCACAAAAGGTTTGAAGGAATGGATTATGAGGTTTACCCTAACTTATATAGGATGGATTTGGTGTGTTACGAGCCCAACGAGTAAAGGTTTTGAATCGGTCGTTTCTACTCAAATTGGTGAGTAATTGGATTGTTATAAGTGAAATTGATTGTGTGTTCAAATCAAATTTGATTAGTGTAGCGTTTCAGGTTGATAGTTAGTTTGATTCGGTCGGATTCAAGTTGTAACCGATTTGGGTTTGAATTAGTTTCGGTTTCAAGATGGAATAGGGCAATAACAGCTTTGATTTTTGAAAAGAACAGAATACAAGTTTGAAACTAGTTCTCGAATTAAATGTGGCGATTTGATTTGGTTAAATCGGTAGTTTTATGAGCTTGGAAGTCACCGGAGACTCGGAGGAATAGTGGTGGGAGATAACAGGCCGACAGGTGGAGGGTTTTTTTAAAATGAAATTTACAATTTGGTCCTTGATGTTTAAAGAGTTAGCATTTTAGTTTCAGAACTTACAAAATAAACCTTAAACTTAGAAAACTAATTTGGATAATAATTAAAATTAATTATTTATAAATCATTATAACTTTTATAAAGCTTGTAAACTTTATAATTTAATTATTTATTTTCACTTAATAATTAAAATCTATAATTACTAATAAAACTTTATAAGTTTATTAAAATTTATTTTGTACTTTATAAATTGAATAATCTTGTCTTGGAAGCATTAAATTAAACGAAAACATTTAACAAATGAATTTAAATTTTTAAAAAAATTGACACAAGGGTTCGGGTTTATATATTTTTAAAATGGGGCAAATGTTACATCCTCCCCTAGTTTAGGAAATTTTGTCCTGAAGTTTATTCACGAGGAGGCCAATGCAAAGAAATAAGGGTACTTGTTTTTTTATTGAGTATTCACGTTCTCAAGTAAAATCTAGATGATGTTTAGGCTAACAACAAACTTTGACAATAGATATTTGATTATACTTAGAGTGGCTTGATTTCCTCGAATTTCAATTCATCGAAACAGACAGCTTCAACATGGTGAGCAATCCATGCCTACAATGACATCAGAATTTGCCAAGTGCATTAGAATAAAATCAATAGGGAAATCATGCTTTTGAAGATTAATGATTTAGTTCATAATAACATAATCAATTGTAATGGTTTTCCAGAGTGGGTATGGTTTTGATGAAAAGGCATTTGGAAAGATTATAAAGTAATCTTATAAGAATTAAATAATGAGTTTTAGAATTCCAGAAAACAAATCAATGATAAGATGATTCAAAGTAACAATGACATGTTCAGAATGTAAACATTCGGTTTACATACCAAAACAAATACAATGACTTATCAAAGTATTAGGTCAACCACAACCTTGAAGACGTGCGTACCTATAAGCGGACACTCACTTCAAGGGTTCCTAGGTAAGGTAAATGGATCCATCGGTTGATTTGTATTTATATGAATACCTTGCCTAGATAGAACACCTCAAGATACATGCATCCAACTCTTCCAGCATTACATGTTTTTAATTATTGGAAACAGACTTTAACGGGATTTGAAAACCATGAATAACAATTCAAAACTAAAAATTTGAAAACCATTTGATTTATGCACACATACCTTAGAATATGATTAGAGAATCATGTGTACATTGGTTGAAACCAAGATGTAAAAATAATCACATAACGCATATAATTACATAATAAATGTATAAGCATATAAGACACATAAAATCCTTTCTCAACATATAAAATATATGAGAGGACACATGTGTGAGGTAATTAGTTATAGTCTAGGTCATTACATTTCTAATAACCTAGTTCCTTATATCCATGGCTCTGATACCAATCTATCACACCCCGACCGACGACGGAATCATCGGGGCGGGCGAATGTGAATCGATTGCTCATAGCACATGGTAGTAAATACGTTGAAATAATATTACATGTCATTTTCATTGGATAAGACTAACCATTAATATAATACAACCAATTAATAAAATAAAGAAATTTATCTTTAACTTTGACTAAGTCCAAATCCTAAGTGTGCATTTAAAAATCCACTAATCTTCAATCCTGAAATCATGTGAAAAAGTAACGGGTCAGCTAACAAATTAGCTAGTGAGTAAACATAGGTTTGAATACATATATAGATTGATTAAATAGATTGAAAACAATTCAGTTCACATGACAATGTCAAGATGTAACACCCGGATATTTTCTTCGAAGCCGACAAAAGAAGAAAAAGAAATAAAGTCCAAAGTCGGGGACCAAACTTGCCAAAATGGGAGAAAGTTTAGAAGAATAGGGGAATAAGAGGGGAGGACAGGCCACACACACAAAATTCTACCCAAAGAGGAGAGGAAAAGAAAAGGGAGAAAAAGCTTGGTTCGAGTGGATTCGAGCTTGAAAATCGAAGTGTAGCGGGTCTAATCGAAGCTCTACTCGACGGTGTTGCTCGTATGAGTTATAGGACCCCTCTTTTACATGTTTTCAACTGATTTAGGGTTGGAACACATAGTGAAAACCCGTTTTTGAAATGTGTGTATTTGACCTGTATGTATGTGTTTGTGTGTGATACGAGTGATATATGATTTCAGGCTTGTGTGCTTGTATGATGTTGTGGTATGCATTCCTAAGGTTTAGGATGGTTGATTTGGGCTTAGAAGAGGTTTGGAAGAGCTTGGAGGTCGAAAATGGTAGTTTGGGTTCGAGATGAACTGCATTCTGCACCAGTTAGGGCTATGCGACCGAATGGCATGTGAGTCGTGTGACTGAAGTCCATACGCATGTTAGTTGTGCGATTGAGGTTCATTCGCATGTGAGTCGTGCGACTGGGAGCCCATACGCCTGCAAGTCATGCGATTGAGGGTCATTCGCATGGGGAGTCATGCGACTGAGGCCCATACACCTAGTTCATTCCGCATTAGGTCCATTCGCACAAGTGTTCATCCGCATTGGTTCATTCACAAAGGTGGTCATTCGCATATTATCCATTCACATGATGCGCAGTTGCCTGGAAGGCCATGCAACTGAAGGGCGCCCATACGCCCATGTAGGGCTTGCGCACTCAAGGAAAACGTAGTTTATTTACTAACTTTTGGGGAAAGTGCAGATGTAAGTTTTGATGTGGAAGGTTCCCGGAAGTTCATATAAGTTGACTTTTAAGGTCATAGACGCTATGTTAGGCATGTTGATGATGTATGATGTTGTATGATTATGCATGATGTATGCTATGTATGTATGATGATGCCATGTATGATGATGCCCTGTATGATGATGCTATCTGTTTATGATGATGTTCCTTATTATTATGTATGATTATTTTTCCTGGGTCTTACGTGAAATGTAATGAATGAAATGAAAAGTATTATGTAACGTAAAGTGAAAGATAATGAAAAGAGGAACGAAATGATGGATGCATGCATTAATGAATGATGAAAGTAATGAAAGTCTTGCAAGCCTTGTATGTCGGGACACGCCCATTGTAAGGTGTTAGCCTAATGGTGTGCGGGTTTGCTACTCCAGAAGGATGCATATCGGGGTCTTTCTTTGTGATTGACCATTTGTATGGAACCATTGTTGCTTGCCTTCGGTATTGTGGCCAAAGGTGTTGTGCACCGTGATGGAAGGTCTATGATAGGCTTCGGCCCAGTACCATGAGATTGAAGGGCATAGCACATGACAGTGATACACCTCAACTTTATCTTCAGTACTATGTCTAGAGGTGCCGTGCACCGTGATGGAAGGTCTATGATAGGCTTCGACCCAGTACCATGTGATTAAAGGGTAAAGTTCATGGTTTTGACAAAAAGAAAAGATGTAATGATGAACGAACGAATGAAAGTAAGAATGCATGAATGAATGGATGTTAATGAACGATGAAGATAATAATGACTTTATCTATGTGTACGTATGATGTATGATTGAATGAAAGTAAAGAACGGTTTTAATGAAAGAAAAGTATGTTTTACTATAAAACTAGAACTCACTCAGCAACGCTGACTTTTATGCGTTTTTAGTTGGTAGGCAATGATTGCCGAGGATGGCATGGGGTGGTTACTTAGCTCTTTTGGATGGCATCTATTTTTATAATGCTTTTGTAATGTAATGCAACATGTATTTTGTAACTTGATAACGATGTATTATTTTGCAAAAGCCTTTATTATGAAATGGAATGTTTTGTTCAAATGTTTCCGCTCAATGTTTTTATGTAATATGATGACATTATATGTTGTATGTGCGATGATCGACTAGCTGTAAGCGTCCCGGGATCGGCGCCTTACAAGTTGGTATCAGAGCCAAAGTTTAAATGAAATGGGTAAATCTTGAAAATAAACCTTAACTTAAACTGAGAATGGGACGGAAAGGGAAGGGATGCCAGTCTGAGTAGCTGCGTGCCATCAGGAATTTTCGTAATGTTAACCGTATTATGTGTGCATGTTATGTGGTTATGTGTTGTTTGTTGATTTAAATACTGATGTAGTCAGGACATGTAATACTTAGGGTATGAAGAGTAAAGTAAGTGGCTAATCACAACTGGCCACTGTAATTAGGGACTTACTACACTTGACATAAACCGAGCTGTTCCCTTGAATGACTATGTTGGTGTTTGAATCTTTCAGTGTGTGTGTGAATGGTCGGTGGTAGATCTTCGAAACCTCTCATATGACGTGTCAGATCCTGAAGTAGTTGCTTGAGACGGAGCGGCTGAACTTGACACAAATGCCGTTTGGAGTAGTGCTCCAGACGTTTTTTCTTGAGGAGTTGAGTTGTAAAGTGACGGGTTCTGATCATATGATGATTTTTGAGACCTATACTTCATCCTTAAATCTTCCTCTCTTAGGTTCAGAATGAAATCATTGATATCCAACTTCGCCAGCATATCATTCTGTCTGAGGTTTGACACAAATGAAACCCACTTTTCTGGTAATCTATCTGCAAAATTCGACACCTTGTCTTCCATGGACGTAACAACCCCATGAGTGTGCAGCTCACTCATTAAGTGGTAGAAGCGGTCTATAACGTCATCCAGACTCTCCTTACCCATTGACGAGAAGTTATCAAACTCCTTCTTTAAAGCTTTAGCCTTTAGAGCTTTTAGAGATGCATTCCCGTCATATCGCTTTTCCATAGCATCCCATAGCTTCTTTGATTGCTTGTTCTCATAAAACTGATGGAAAATATCCTTAGGAATGGACTGAGTTAACAGAGTGTACACCTTCTTCTCTGCATTGTACTTTACCTTTTGCCCATCAGTCACGCCCCCTAAGGTAAGTTTAACTCCACCGGCTCCAACCAGCATGCTATACCCTGTCTCTATTGATTCCCACATATTAGGGTCTGCTCTATTTAGGTAGATCTCGAACCTTTGCTTCTATTGCAGGTAATCATCTAACATTATCAGCTTAGGAGGATTATTGTGATTCCCCACTTCATTTTCCAGAAGCAATAGATTCTGGATCCGTGAATCTCTACCTGTGGTGAATGCTGAATACTGATTTTCCATTGCTATTTCCTTTTTGGTTTTAGAACAAACTGTTGTACTTGTGCGAATGGAAGAATGCGATTGGGCTATTTGTGTGATTGAACGATGCGAATGGTTCAATCATGCGACTGGACATGTGCGGATGAACAATGCGAAAAAAGGTCTTCAGTCATATGAATGGATGGACGACTAAGCCAATCGTGCGTATGAGTGGTGTGAATGGGTTAAGTCGTGCGATTGAGTCAATCTTGCGACTAGAGGCTGCTATTTTTGCAAAAACAAAGGTTTTGAATACTTTAACGCAAAAACACGAATTTCTCACTAACCCTAATTGTCGTATGTCGGAAAAACGTTAACTTTTTGACTTGCAGACGTCGAAAACACTGTTTGACACAAAAAGATTATGTTTTTGAGTGAAAAACGTGATTTTTATATCAAAATGGATTGAATCACACACAAATCATGAGCCAAAGCTCTCAAACCACTTGTGAGGACCGTTTTGGTACAGAGTACTAACTGATTTACGTGTATACCAAACCAAATAGTGCAGAATCCTATTTGATTGGCGATTCAATCAGTGAGAACGCAAGTATAATCAATCAAAGAATGAATCTAAACGTTAAGAATGACAGTAGAAGGATTAACTACGATCTATGAACTTGGAACAGGTTATCTTAGGTCTCTGGACGGCTAGGGTACGATTTAGTGCATAGGGATTCGAATTGTTACGTTTTTCCACGAATTAAGTGGTATTTATAGGTTAGGGTTTTCCATTCGTGCGACTGAACCATTTGCATGGTTCAGTCGTGCGATTGAAGCATGCGGTTGATCCATCCGCATGACTGAAGATTCAGTCGTGCGACTGAATCAATCTCATGTTACAATCATGCGACTGATCTAGTCTCCTGGTTCATTAGCATAAAGTATTCATGCGTATGGTCCATTAGCATGGTCCATTCACATGAGAACTTCACACAATTAAGTTTAAGCACGTTTCTCAATCATTATTGACTAAGAACTTTGTAAACAACCACAAACCTATATACTTAGTTCAATACGCGTTATCACACAATAATCAATGAAATATTAAACATTATAAGCATCACAAACACATTATATTTCATTCATACCCATTCTGTTACATATATGTAAGACATGAGAGACATTTTACGTTTGAGCTCTTAAACTAGGTACACATGTATCTACATTTACAACCACATATCTTGTTAATAAAAGAAATTTATTAATAGCTCTAATACAATAAGACCATGAACTATCTTCATCTGCTTTGAGCCTTCACCACCACTTAATAAGACGAGCTAACTTTAAAGAGTCGAGACCATCATCAACTTTTGATCTAACATATGGAGCTCCATGGAACCCAACTAAGTTCCTATTAAATTTCATCCCTTCCAACAAAAATCTCCTCAAGGATTCTTTGGCTTTAATAACTTTCTTATGGACATAAAAAGGTAAAATAATTAACAGTGAGTGCTCCCAAGCTCCGACATCAAAACATTAAGATTACTACCAAAAGAAAATGTTGGTCTTCTAAGCACTCAATTTTGACATGAAACTTCTCCAAAATTAGGTGTCAGATTCATATCGGCTATAATATGGAGACCAAGATACGTGATGTCATACCCCGATCGATGGCGGAATAATCGGGGCGGACGAATGTGAATCGATTGCTCATAGCACATGGTAGTAAATACGTTGAAATAATATTAAATGTGATTTTCATTGGATAATACTAATCAACTAATACAATACAATCAATTAATAACATAATGAAATTTGTCAATAACCTTGACTAAGTCCAAATCTTAAGTGTGCATTTAAAAATCCACTAATCTTCAATCCTGAAATCATGTGAAAAAGAAACGAGTCAGCTAACAAATTAGCCAGTAAGTAAACATAGGTTTGAATAATATATAGATTGATTAAATAGATTGAAAACAATTCAATTCACATGAAATGTCAAGACTTATAATGCAATAGTGTAACATAAAAGACAAACCAACACAATCAACCCTAATGACTGAATTGACTTGGTCCGCATACGAAGCCTTATAAAATGAATGATTCTGGTTCCAATCACCAAGCGACTAAATAAACGGGGTGTGTTTGTTAAACCAATAGATTTATCATTGTTACTGTGGTTACATGAATTAATGATTGTGTTCTCATCTAGTTTATCTAACGATGCACACATAATTGCAAGTAATAACATAGCATGTATTGAATTGAATTTAGAATGAAATAGAATAACAATATATAACAATGATTGAATATAGAATCATATGGTTTCCCCAAAATATAAAACACATAAAAGGTCAATGAATACTCACTTGATAAATATAAGCGATTTGATAATGATAGAAAGCAAGATTGGACAACAATAATTCCTCACGTTTCAACCAAAAGGTTGGTGTCTTGTGGTTAGAATAATGATAGATTAAAAGTTAAATATGGATTAGAGTTTCAATTGGGACTTGAGGCTTGATAAATAGTTTTGCATAAAATTGTGTAAATTAATCTATATACTTTGATTAGATAAAATATAATAGCTTGATTAGGTGATTGTATAATGATAATAATAATAATATAATAACATAATAATAATAATATAATAATAATAATAATAGAATTATCGAATATAGTTTGGTATTTATAATGATAAAATTTGAATATTGAAATGTGAAAATAAAATAATTAATCTAATAAATAATTATTTAAAACTTGATCAAAACTAATTATTATATAGAATGTATTTTTATTTGGTATTGATTAAAAAACAAGTGTAAAATATTATACGCTTAATTTTGTGGAATTGTAGTTTAAAACTTGTAAATAGATTTATAATATTTTATAAAGCATTTAATCCTTTAAATAAAGAAAATGAAAATTAAATTCTTTTACATAATTTTTAAATATTAAATAATGATATCTAAATTAATATTAAATAATTTAATAATTTTAAAGTATTATGTTAATATTAACGTAATTTATGAAATTAATAAAAATGATTTTAAAACGTGTTTAAAAAAGAAATGGGGTTGCCCGGATTTGAATCTGGGTTTCCCCTGTGAATGTTCTAGGAGTTACCAATTGTTCTAAAGCCCGGCTCTGAAATATTCTTGTTTATAATTAATTAAAACAATTTAATAAAAATCCCGAAACACATATGAACCCTAATTCGTTTTGATCCCCATTGAACACCCGATCGATAATAATAATGAAATCAACTTTAGGGCTTTGATTATCCATGCACAAAGAAGTATAATAATGTGTTTAATTTATCAAGGTTGAGGCTAATTCAATGGTAGCAAGATCAAGAATAATACGACAGGACGAGTGATCAATTATCGTGTGTGTGTGTTTTGGTTGGAATTCAGGTCACAAAAGGTTTGAAGGAATGGATTATGAGGTTTACCCTCACTTATATAGGATGGATTTGGTCTGTTACGAGCCCAACGAGTAAAGCTTTTGAATCGGTCGTTTCTACTTGAATTGGTGAGTAATTGGATTGTTATAAGTGAAATTGATTGTGTGTTCAAATCAAATTTGATTAGTGTAGCGTTTCTGGTTGATTAGTTAGTTTGATTCGGTCGGATTCAAGTTGTAACCGATTTGGGTTTGAATTAGTTTCGGTTTCAAAATGGAATAGGGCAATAACAGCTTTGATTTTTGAAGTGAAACAGAATACAAGTTCGAAACTAGTTCTCGAATTAAATGTGGCGATTTGATTTGGTTAAATCGGTAGTTTTATGAGCTTGGAGGTCGCCGGAGACTCGGCGGAAATAGTGGCCGGAGATGACAGGGCCGACAGGGTGGAGGGTTTTTTAAAAATGAAAATTACAATTTGGTCCTTGATGCTTAAAGAGTTAGCATTTTATGTAAGAACTTTTAAAGTAAGTTTCAGAACTTACAAATAAACCTTATACTTAGAAAACTAATTTGAATAATAATTCGAATTAATTATTTATAAATCTTTATAACTTTTATAAAGCTTGTAAACTTTATAATTTAATTATTTATTTTCACTTAATAATTAAAATCTATAAGTACTAATAAAACTTTATAATTAATTAAAATTCATTTTGTACTTTATAAATTGAATAATATTGTCTTGGAAGCATTAAATTAAACGAAAACATTTAACTAATGAATTTAAATTTAAAAAAAATTGACACAAGGGTTCGGTTTATATTTTTTTAAAATGGGGCAAATGTTACATCCTCCCCTAGTTTAGGAAATTTCATCCTGAAGTTTATTCACGAGGAGGCCAATGCAAAGAAATAAGGGTACTTGTTTTTTTATTGAGTATTCACGTTCCCAAGTAAAATTTAGATGATGTTTATGCTTATAACAAACTTTGACAATTGATATTTGATTATACTTGAGTGGCTTGATTTCCTCGAATTTCAATTCATCGAAACAGACAGCTTCAACATGGTGACCAATCCATGCCTACAATGACATCAGAATTTGCCAAGTGCATTAGAATAAAATCAATAGGGAAATCATGCTTTTGAAGATTAATGATTTAGTTCATAATAACATAATCAGTTGTAATGGTTTTCCAGAGCGGGTACGGTTTTGATGCAAAGGCATTTGGAAAGTGTTGGACCAAAAGAACCAATGAGCCAGATCAGAAAAACCTTTAAGTCCCACAAGACATCACAATAACTGCTGAAGACTTGATTAGCTATTTGACAAAGTCTGAAGATCAACAGCTGAAGACTAAAGTACTGAAGACTTCAACAGCTGAAGACCAAAGTCTGAAGATCAATAGCTGAAGACTAAAGTACTGAAGATCAACAGCTGAAGTACAAAGACTGAAGACAACATCTGAAGACATCAGCTGATGACAACAACTGAAGTTCAAGAAGTCCAAGTATTGAAGCCGTCAGAGTTTGTCACAACAGCTGAAGTAGCATTCTTCAGTTGTTGTGATGGTTTCCTTTCAGTAGTTTTCTTTTCTATTTCAGTACTTGTAAAATGACTGAAGAGCATGTTCTTCAGTCGTTGTTGTTTCAGTAGTTTCTTTTCAGTAGTTATAGTGATAGTTAACACTTGGTATTTTTGTAAGAAGATGTCAGCTGTTTAACATCTTCAGTAGTTGTGTTAACTTTCAGTAGTTAAATAACAGTTAGATGTCACTGTCAAGTGACATCAGCTGACGTCAGCTTCCCTTATAAAAGGAAAGATGACCTAATTGTAACTGTGTGGAAGCCAGCCGAAGCTTGTATTGAATGAATATATTCCTTTTGGCAGAAATTCTATCTCTATAACAAACACTGTTTCATTGATAAATTTCGTGTGTTCTTGTTTAAATTTGTTAATTCGTGGGCTCATTCCACTGCAAATCCAATCTAATTGATCAAACTAGATGCCGAGATCCTAACAAATGGTATCAGAGCAGGTTAATCATTGATCGATTTAACAATTGATCATTGAAACTGTTCTTTTGCTATCTACGTTTGATCGAATTAGCAAATTTGCAAGAATCGGTTATAGAGATTGAGTTTCTCTTGCTTCTGGCCATTTTGTTTGAGGTTCTAAGTGGTTTTGAGCTAGATTTACTTTGTTTACCTTGAATTTGTCTGAATTTTGAATATGACTACTCCTTCTAATGACCCTCACAATACTGGTTCCTCAACCAAGCCTCCGATGCTGGTTAGGACTGAGTATAACATATGGCAACGAAGAATGCTCCATCACCTGTCTGTTAACAGTTCAGGTTGTTGGACATCTGTGGTACATGGTCCACATAAGCCTATGGTGAACAATCCGGAACCAACCAAATGGTTCCGAAGAAGAAGGAACAATACTCTGATGAGGATCGAAAACTGTTTGAGATTGATGCTAAAGCTCATGGAATTCTGTCCATGGCACTGCCTAATGAAATCTATTCTGGGCTTATGCATCATGAAACTGCTCATGACCTCTGGAAGGCACTAAAAGAACTATTTGGTGGTACTGATGAGGTCTTAGCAAACAATAAGGAAATACTTGCCCAACAATATGAGACATTTGCTCATAGGAAGGTTGAGACCTTGACTCAACAGTTTGAGCGTTTTTCATTTTTGATCTCTGAGCTGAAAATGGTCAAACATGAATACTCTAATAGCCAGATGAACCACAGATTCCTCAGATCACTGCCTGAGAGATGAGACACATATACAATTGTCCTACGCTCTAATGCAAATCTGGATAGCCTATCTCTCACCCAACTTCATGGGAAAATGCTAACATTTGAAAGAGAGATAGAGTAGAAAAGGAAACTAGCATCATCAGGAAAGCTCACTGAAGACTTTGTACCAGGGAACACTGCCTTGGTCGGTCATGAGTCAGAATATGCTGCATCAGAAGTAATTATGATGTGCATATAGATTTCTCTTCAAACA
Source organism: Flaveria trinervia (assembly GCA_025506515.1). Taxonomy (NCBI): domain Eukaryota; kingdom Viridiplantae; phylum Streptophyta; class Magnoliopsida; order Asterales; family Asteraceae; genus Flaveria; species Flaveria trinervia. Next base: position 84,875,588 of record CM046445.1, on the reverse strand, counting down.
GTTCTGATCATGCATTTGTGAGTGTTGATAGTCAGTCAGGTTGTAATAGTGACAATTTGTGCTTCATTATGGATGATTTGAAAGGTATAGCTGATGATGACTTAGAAGAGATGGATATTCTGAGCCAAATGGCCTTTATAATATCAGATCTCAGAAGTTCTACAAGAGAACTGGTAGGAAATTCCCTGGACTCTCTGGCAAAACCAAAGTTGGTTTTGACAAGAGTAAGTTGAGGTGTCACAAATGCCACAGGCTTGGGCACTTTGCAAGAGAGTGTAGATCATCTGGATCTAACTCCTCTGCACCCTTTGTGACTTTTCCAAGTAATATTCAACAAAACAGAGGGCAACATCCTGCTAGTTCTGGTCATCAATCACAACCTCTATCTCCTGCATATTTTGTCCTCAGGGTCCAATGCCATATCCATATCCCTGCTATTACATGCCACAAACCAGTCAAGTTCAAGTACCCATTGCTCAACAACCACCTGCTCTTCCTGAGCCTCAACCTTCCCAATCTCATCAATAATCTCAACCTCACAACACAGCTTTTTCACCCCAGGAGTTGTTGACTGGAGCAGTTTACCAGATGATATGTCTGGTCATGAACACGTTTTCTGGTGCTGGTCAACATGGTGGTAACAATCCTTTTGGAACCTTGCTCTTATGGTCCTGGAGTCTGCTGATACCTCATCCTCTAATGCCTCCACACCATAGGTATCACAGGTATCCTCTGAGGCCAAAGCCAAGATATGTTCTGAAACATGCATAGCCGCATTTGCATCTATTAGAGAAGCAAATGTAGCTTTAATTAACAAGAACATTGAGCTAGAACAAATAATATCCAAAAGAAAAGCTGAATTTAAGTCTGTGCTAATGATAAAATGATGAGATTTATAAACTTAAATGCCAAATCACTGATGATAAGGCTAGGGAAGAGGTACTTCTAGAGAAGTACAGAGACCTCAAAGAAACACTTGCAGCTACCCAGGTAGAGTGTGATCGATGGGTACATTCCTGCAAGGGTTTTGAAATGCTTCTCAGTAAGCAGTCTGCTTCCAATGTGAAGTTTGGCATTGTTTATAATCACACTGCTCCTCCTACAGATTTTACTCCCAGAGCAGAGGTAGAATCTGATGGAGAAAGCAATAACCAATCCTTTTCATCATGTGATCTACTATCTGATACAGCACCATCAGAGGTTGGAGTCAGCATTAATTCCTCCCAAAACCTATCAGCTGATGTTGATGGTTCAAATGCTGACACTCACATGATCAAAAGGTTGATCACTCCAGGTGGTATTTCACAAAGTACTGAAAGTACTAAAGAGCAAGTCATAACACCTGGAGAACAAACCCAAACTACTGCATGTACTAAAGGAAAGAAAACTGCCAGTAGAAAGGGTGGGAAAACTACTAAAGAAGATATCAAGAAGCATGTACTGCAAGGAAGAAAACTGCTAGTACTGGTCGCAAACTGCTAAAGAATAAGTCTTCAGTAGTTTCATCTTCTTCAGCAGATGATCAACTTAAGATGAAGAAAAAGCCATGTGAATATGTGGCTTATCAATCATCTTACCGATGATTGCTGGTATAAAAAAGGCTCCAAACTCAAACACAATGAGAACATTAAAAAGAAAATGGATAAAATGAAAACTGAGTTTGAAACCAAGTTTGTACTAGCAACATCAAAACCTGTAACCCCAAAATCCAAAAAGAATCCAAAAAGGAAGGGGTTAATCAAGCAATAGCTGAGGTTGCTCAAAGGGAGATGGTACAACACAGGAATCCATCAATCTCAAGCACTAATGTGTCTGATAGAGCTGAAGGCTTTATCATAGAATCAGACACACACTTGTTATGATGGTTCAACATCTATTGGGAGAGTCAACCATTAGATGCTCCTGTGCTGAAACCACAGAGAAGAAAATCCATGCCAAAGGATTCTTCTTCTTCACCATCTCCATCCCCTCAGGCTGTTCTTCATAGCAAATTGTTAGTTTACCATGTTGATGTGAACACACCCAAAACCAAAAAGGTCTGGATCTCAAAAACTAACTAAATTAATATGATTGCAGGGTTCTTCAGCATGCCACAGTAGCATCTGGTATGTAGACAGTGGAGGATCTATGCATATGACAGCGAACAACTCTCTTCTTCATGATTACTCTCAAGGAAATAAGGGGTTTGTTTCTTTTGGCAATGATGCTAAGGGTTACATCATTGGCAAAGGCTTTGTCTCCAATGGGGAAATAAGGTTTGATGATGTTAACCATGTGGAGAATCTCAAGTACAATCTCTTGAGTGTCAGTCAAATGTGTGATAAAGGCCATGTTGCTCTTTTCACCAGTCAAAACTGCATGATTCTGTCATCCAAAGTTCTGAGTTTGATTGATAAGGTGTTGGATGATCATACTCTCCTGAGGGCCAACAGGACAGGAAGAGTGTATGCCTTAGATCTTTCCAAGAAAATAGATCTCAAAGGCCATCCTTGCCTATTTTCCAAGGCTTCTCCTCAAGAATCTATTCTATGGCATAGAAGGCTGGGTCATGTGAATCTTAAAAACTTGAATCAACTGATACATCATGGTTTAGTAAGGGGATTGCCTAGGAACGAGTTCAGATGTGAAGACTACTGCACTGCTTGTTTAAAAGGAAAACATCACAAAGTCTCATTCCCTCCTATTGAAGAACCTAAGTCCATTGCCTGCTTGCAATTACTACACATGGATATCTTTGGTCCTGTGAGAGTAATGAGTATGGCAAAGAAGAAATACTGTCTGGTAATTGTGGATGATTACTCCAGATTTGTATGGACTTTCTTCTTGCATTCAAAGGATGAGGTTGCTCAGACGATTATAAACTTTGTGTTGTATGTTGAGAAGCAGTATTCCCTATCTGTCAAGTGTATCAGAAGTGATAATGGAATAGAATTCAGAAACCATACACTTGATGATTTTTATCTCTCAAAGGGAATCAAGAGGCAGTTTAGCATCCCAAGGACTCTAGAACAAAATGGAGTAGTAGAGAGAAAGAACAGGACCCTAATTGAAGCTGCAAGGTTCATGTTGGCTGACTCTGGTTTGCCACTGACCTTTTGGGCTGAAGCTGTTAACACAGCTTGCTATGTGCAGAATAGAGCCTTAGTAAATCAGAGGTTGATGAAGACTCCATATGATTTCTACATCATTTGGCTCCTCTAATTTCATTTTTCAAAGCCTTGGGGTGTCCTTGTTTCATTCTGAACACAAAGGATCAACTCCACAAATTTGATCCTAAGGTGGATGCAGGGTATTTTGTTGGTTATTCATCTACTTGCAAGGCATACGGAGTCTTCAACTGCAGAACAAAGATAGTTGAAGAGACTCTGCATGTGAAGTTTAATGAATCTCCAAAGGACAAGATTCCACAAAACCCTGTGGAGTTATTTGATTTGGACATACTACAATATGTTCCTTATCAGGCTTCAGCTGTTACTCCTGTCAACAGTTCTCCACCTGGTGGTATTGATGATGATGATAATATCAATACTCACCTATTCAAGTTTAGTGATCAACTGCCTGAGTCCACTAAACTTGATGTTCCTGTAGCTTCAGCAGTTCCATCCACAACAAATGCTGATGAGATCTCTGATTCCTCTACATCTTTTGATTTGCCATCTTATTCTTGGTTTCAAGAGTCTGCATCACCATCTGCTGCTGCTGAAGGTCCTACAAACACTTGCACAGATCTCATTGTTTATCAAGAGCTGAAGAATCACCCAATGTCTCAAATCATTGGTGATATCAATGCTGGAGTTTCAACAAGAAGTCAATTGTCCAATTTCTGCTTCTATTCTCTCTTCATTAGTCAGCAAGAGCCAAAGTACTATCACATTGCTTTAAGGGACAATGGATGGGTTGAAGCCATGCAGCTTGAGCTACTTTAGTTCAACAAGCAGCAAGTGTGGGAACTGGTTCCTCTACCCCCAGGTAAGTGTGCAATAGGCACTAAATGGGTGTTTAGGAATAAAACAGATGAAAATGGGCTTATTGTTAAGAACAAGGCCAGACTGGTTGTTTAGGGGTTTGCACAGGAAGAAGGTATTGATTATGATGAAACCTTTGCTCCTGTAGCCAGATTGGAGGCAGTTAGATTGTTCTTAGCCTATGCTGTATTCCACAATCTTAAAGTTTTTCAAATGGATGTTAAAAGTGCATTTTTATATGGTAAAATAAAAGAAGAGGGTTATGTGTGTCAACCACCAGGTTTTGAGGATAATAACCATCCAGATTGGGTATACAAGCTTGATAAGGCTCTTTATGGGTTGAAACAAGCTCCTAGAGCCTGGTATGAGACATTATCAAATTTTCTTCTTCAAAATAATTTCACTAGAGGCTCCATAGATAAAACTTTGTTCATTAAGAAGGTGGACAGCATAAGCTACTTGATCAAATTTATGTTGATGATATTATTTTTGCATCCTCTGATCCCCAGTTGTGTGATGATTTTACCAATTTAATGCAAAAGATTTGAAATGAGTGCAATGGGAGAATTACAGTTCTTTCTAGGATTGCAAATCAACAAAAGGCTGATGGGACTTTCATTCATCAGTCTAAATATACAAAAGATCTTTTGAATAAGTTTGATTTACAAAACTGTAAGCCCTGTTCTACTCCCATGTGCCACACCACTCACTGCATGCAGATCAGAAGGGTAAAGCTGTTGATGAAACACTTTACAGATGTATGATTGGGTCCTTGATGTACTTAACAGCTTCTAGACCAGATATCATGTTGTAAAACTTGTGTTTGTGCTTGATTTCAGGCTGCTCCTAAAGAGTCTCGTTTGATTGCAGTCAAGAGGATCTTTAGATATCTGCAAGGTACACAATCTCTAGGTTATGGTATTCCACTGGACACTCTTGAAAATTAGTTGCTTTTTCTGATAGTGACTATGCAGGGTGTAAGTTAACCAAAAAGTCAACTTCTGGTGGATGTCAATTCCTAGGCAACTGTTTGATTTCTTGGCAGAGTAAAAAAACAAACATCTGTTGCTACATCCACCGCTGAAGCAGAGTACATGGCTGCTGCAAGTTGTACATCTCAGGTACTCTGGCTTTAGAACCAACTTTTGGATTATGGCATTACAGAGACTAAGACTCCATTATTAATGGACAGTGCTTCAGCTCTTTGCATTGTCAAGAATCTTGTCCAGCATTCTAGGACCAAACATATAGAGATCAGACACCATTTTATTAGGGACTATTTTGAAAAAGGTCTGATTGATCCAAAGTTTGTGCCTAGTGCTGATGAGCTTGCAGACATTTTTACTAAGCCTTTGGATAGTTCAACTTTCCAAAACCTAGTGTCAAGGCTTGGTATGCTGCAGCTAAATAAGTGACACTACTGATGATCTCAGTAAACAAGTACTGATGATCATTAGTAAACATCTCACAAATATGTACTGATTCTATTAAAAGAAACTGATGCAGTTATAACTACTAATGTCAGTAAAAACAGATAAGTACTGATGTCCTATGAAATACTGAAAACAGCTAAAAGTCTGATGAGTAAGTGTTGAGGACAGTATGAAACATTGAAAAGCTAAAATTGACGAAAAACTACTGATGGAATTTTCTCTTCAGTTGTTACAACTGCTATTTCATCTAAACAACTGAAGTAAAACCAATGTCTTCAGTAGTTTCACAACTACTGATGACTAACACCAAGTCTTCAGTCGTTTACAACAACTGATGACAAAACCATGCTTCAGTAGTTTCACAACTACTGTGACTAACACCAAGTCCTCAGTTGTTTCCAACATCTGAAGCCAAAACCATGGTTTTTAGTAGTTTTATAACTGCTGATGCCTAAAACCAAGACTTCAGTTGTTTCAACCTCTGAAGGTTAATACCATGTCATCAGTCGTTTAAAACTACTGTTGATTACACTAAACCATTCAGTTGTTTTATAACCCATACCCTATAAATACCTAATCCTACAGAGCTTCATTATCTCAAACTCAACGTTCAAAAACTCTGAGCTTCTCTCACATTAATGGCGACCATGCAGCTTAAACCAAGACACAACTGTGTTACCTACCTTACCAAATCACCCTTCTGGACGAAGTTTGATACTGCCATTGATCTAATGGTCCATTCTCCATACAAAACGGCCTTCCTTATCAATCCTCCATTTATGCCGAATCCCTAAATCAGTTCTGGACGAACGTCACCCTTACCACTGGGGAGAATGACACCCGAGTCTCTCCAGTCGTTCGTCAACTACCGTAAGTGGTCATCACTCCGACAATCCTTCGTCAAACCCTACAACTGGATGATGCCACCTTCCCCGCTGGATATTCAAAGGGCACCACTGATCTATCCTTTGCTCACCATGGATACTAGGGTAACTCTCAGCGCTTCTACCATCCTAAAGAAGCATTTCCATGACGTGAACGCCTTATTTTCATATGGTGAATGTCTGCCTAGCCCTAAGACTTCTTCTTGGGATCAAATGTCAACCAGGTGGCAGCAGGTATTCTTTTCTATCCTTGAGCAACAAAACTTAAATTTTTCTACAATAATATTTCTTGAACTTAGGGATATGGTCTCAAAACCTATTGCTAACGATGGATATTATATCCATGGTTCATAATGGCCATTATAGAGAACCAGCTGCAAGCTGAAGGACTTGTTGGCCTTGGTCCCTGCCATGGCTGTATTGCCTGAGGTATATGCTAGGCACAACTCAAACCAGTCACTCAAACAGGCTGCCAAGCTGCGAAACCACGCAACTGGAACCCAGCCACCACCACCTCCAAATCCAAAGTCCCCACCAAACCCAAACAATAATCCCAAAACGGCTACTCAGGGAATGAGTCCCCTGAGGATGTCCCTGCAACACAAACGCAGGATATATCTACTGGCCATAATCCCCCAGTAGCTACAAGTACTCACACCAACCTCAATCGCTCAGGCTTCCTCTCAACAGGAGCCTGCAGCAACCACATTCGGGGCACCTATACATCTGGAACCTTCCTCATTTGAGGAGGTTGCCATTGAAACGCACACACTCTCCCCGGGTGCATACTGCTTCTACACCATCTCCCACTGCAACCGCCCCCCAAAGTCCTACCATAATAGTTGCAAAAGTGCTGAGTCAGTTGCATTCCTCACCCCCTCCCCAGATACCAATCAAAACTAGGATAGCCTCAACAATTGAGGGGGAGGATCCAAATGCTGCTGCTAACCCACAACACAGGGTTTACTATTCGATCTCCTAGTGTAGCAGAGGAGGTTAAACATCTAGTGAGGCTGCCACTTTCCCCCTGTTTCAGCAAATGACCAGGATGAAGAGGTACATTTATAAGACCTCACCAGAGGCAACAGCCAATGACAGACAAAGTCCTGAGGCTGGAAGTCCCCGGAACCAAGACCAAGGGGCACATCTTATACTGATCTACACACAGTGCATGTACATCCTGATTCTATCAGGAGGTCAGATGATTTAGCATAAACTGATGATGTCTGGGCTTCTTCTATGATGTCTTAGCCCACAACACAATCCTAGAGGCTGAGGTGAGCAGACTCAAAGAGTTTCTAGCCAAAACGTCTCAGGATCTAAGTCCATCTGCCCCAATACACCAACAGATGGCACCTTCCTCTGAAGGTCTCTTATACACAGAGCCACTCCAAAACACTCAGCCACCTGCCTCTACTTCTGGCACTATCTCTCAGGGACAGAACCCCCCTGAGCAAATAGTTGCTATCTTTCGAAATTCCTTACCTCTCATCACACCAATTATCACTGATATAGTGATTAAAACCCTTGATGAGAGGCTTCCCTCGGTTATCCAACCCTTGATAGATGAAGTTGTGAGCAAAAGGCTTTATGACAATCAAACCCTTGCAACCAATGCAACCAAAAAGGGGGAGATTCAGTCAGTGAAAGCAAAACGAAAGAGGATTGAAGATGGGAAAGAGAAAGAAAAAGAGATAGAGGTGGAAAATGAGAAGGAGTTGGGTGTAGAGACTGAGAAGGAGAAGGAGAAGGAAGCTGAAATGGAGAAAGTGACTGAAAGTACTAAAGACTTTCATGTCACATACAAGAAAAGAAAGAGTGGAAAGAAGGTGAAGGAGTTGGAGAAAATGGTGAAGGAGGCTGATGCCCAACACAACCGATCAGTGGATAACATCGTTGATCAGCTGTTTAGGCAAGGTCATGACACTGAAAAACTTGACTCAGAAATTAGAAGATTGGAGATTGAAGAAATCCAAGCAAGATGGGCAAGTTACAGTGTGTGGAAAGGGAAAGGCTGGAAATCATGATCAGGTTCATAGCTAAGCATCTTGAAGATCATTGATTGAAATCAAGTCATGGTCCAGGGACAGCATCTTGGCAATAACCACCAAGATCTGTTCGTCTGAAGTATATACAAAGGGCTGGTCATTGAAGCCTTGAATGAAGCTGGTGCTGGGAGCAGGACGAAACTGGTCAAACAATCTAAAGCCTTACTTACATCCAAAATGCTAGAACAACCTGTCAAAATTCCCACACCAAAACCACCACAACCACAACCCACTAAACCAATTCCCTTACCCACAAAACCAATAGCCGATGATGTACCCCAGAAGAGGAAGAGAAGGGTACTGAGGCTAGAAGAGGAAGAAGAAGATAATGATGAAGATGAAGACAAGCTGCCAATCTTAGCTGTTATACAGTTGCCTAAGGCCATAAGTCACCCTCCAACAATTACTCCTGAATCTCAAAGGCAAATTGTGAAAGTGAAGTTAGAAGAAGAAGAGCTTCACAAAAAACATGATGAGGAACTGTTGAGAAGAGTCGACAAAGCATACGCTGCCATATCTTCAATCATCAATATGAAGAAACATGCTCAGAGATTATACACTCTCAGACATACCTTTCAATATCAAAAAGAGAGAGTGAGGATTTGGCCTGATCCCAGGGTGTCTCATAGGATTCAAAAGAAAAATATTCCACAGAAATACATTGGCCAAGTAAAGAAGATTGTAGATGAAGTGATCTCACTGGCCTTTGTAGTATCACCTTGGGAGATCCTAGATGACTTCAAGAAAGCCTATAAAGCTAAACTGACCCCACAAAAGATGCTGGAGAATAAAGTGGTGAAAAAGGGGTTAGTGTATAGGAGGCTTGAGGAAGTTAGAAAGAATGAGCTCCAGTTGTTCTTAGAGCGTATTCACCAGATGAATTCGCATATAGAGTCATAACAAATGTGGAACTAAAAAATGGGAAGCAGGTCAAATACCTCTCTGAGTATTATGGGCTAGAGTCACTCTTTGAAGGAGAAGCAGAAGAGCTTACCATGGAGGATCAAGTAATCTTCCTTGAGGCCTATACAAGGGAGTCTTACAGACTCATAGTTGGGAAGTAGATCTCATGGATGGGGTAACAACTTTGTGTCCAGTTCGCCAAGACAAAGTTCCCATCCATCCTTTGTCAAACAGATCATTGAGAGTTCTTCCCAGCCTGTGCTTACAAGGGTCACTTCTGAGCTGATCTAGAAGACAAAAAGACCAATCTTTCTGCCATAATAAGTGGGACATCTTCAATAAGCTTAATGTTTTTGGCTGCATTGGTTCAGGGGGAGTTTGTTGACCAAAAGAACCAATGAGCCAGATCAGAAAAACTTTTAAGTCCCACAAGACATCACAACAACTGCTGAAGACTTGATCAGCTGTTTGACAAAGTCTGAAGATCAACAGCTGAAGACTAAAGTACTGAAGACTTCAACAGCTGAAGACCAAAGTCTGAAGATCAACAGCTGAAGACTAAAGTATTGAAGATCAACAGTTGAAGTACAAAGACTGAAGACAACATCTGAAGACATCAGCTGGTGACAACAACTGAAGTTCAAGAAGTCCAAGTACTGAAGCCGTCAGAGTTTGTCACAACAGCTGAAGAAGCATTCTTCAGCTGTTGTGATGGTTTCCTTTCAGTAGTTTTCTTTTCTATTTCAGTACTTGTAAAACGACTGAAGAGCATGTTCTTCAGTCGTTGTTGTTTCAGTAGTTTTCTTTTCAGTAGTTATAGTGATAGTTAACACTTAGTATTTTTGTAAGAAGATGTCAGCTGTTTGACATCTTTAGTAGTTGTGTTAACTTTTAGTAGTTAAATAACAGTTAGATGTCACTGTTAAGTGACATCAGCTGACGTCAGCTTCCCTTATAAAAGGAAAGATGACCTAACTGTAACTGTGTGGAAGCCAGTCGAAGCGTGTATTGAATGAATTTTTTTCATTTTGGCAGAAATTCTCTCTCTATAACAAACACTGTTTCATTGATAAATTTCATGTGTTCTTGTTTAAATTTGTTAATTCGTGGGCTCATTCCACTGCAAATCAAATCTAATTGATCAAACTAGATGCCGAGATCCTAACAGAAAGATTATAAAGTAATCTTATAAGAATTAAATAATGAGTTTTAGAATTCCAGAAAACAAAATCAATGATAATATGCTTCAAAGTAACAATGACATGTTCAGAATGTAAACATTCGATTTACATTCCAAAACAAATACAATGACTTATCAAAGTATTAGGTCAACCACAACCTTGAAGACGTGCGTACCTATAAGCGGACACTCACCTCAAGGGTTCCTAGGTAAGGTAAATGGATCCATCGGTTGATTTGTATTTATATGAATACCTTGCCTAGATAGAACACCTCAAGATACATGCATCCAACTCTTCCAGCATTACTTGTTTTTAGTTATGGGAAACAGACTTTAACGGGATTTGAAAACCATGAATAACAAATCAAAACTAAAAATTTGAAAACCATTTGATTTAGGAACACATACCTTAGAATATGATTGAGAATCATGTGTACATTGGTTGAAACCAAGATGTAAAAATAATCACATAACGCATATAATTACATAATAAATGTATAAGCATATAAGACACATAAAATCCTATCTCAACATATAAAATATATGAGAGGACTCATGTGTGAGGTAATTAGTTATAGTCTAGGTCATTCCATTTCTAATAACCTAGTTTCCTATATCCATGGTTCTGATACCAATCTATCACACCCCGACCGACGACGGAATCATCAGGGCGGGCGAATGTGAATCGATTGCTCATAGCACATGGTCGTAAATACGTTGAAATAATATTACATGTCATTTTCATTGGATAAGACTAATCAATTAATATAATACAATCAATTAATAACATAATGAAATTTATCTTTAACTTTGACTAGGTCCAAATCCTAAGTGTGCATTTAAAAATCCACTAATCTTCAATCCTGAAATCATGTGAAAAAGTAACGGGTCAGCTAACAAATTAGCTAGTGAGTAAACATAGGTTTGAATACATATATAGATTGATTAAATAGATTGAAAACAATTCAGTTCACATGACAATGTCAAGATGTAACACCCGGATATTTTCTTCGAAGCCGACAAAAGAAGAAAAAGAAATAAAGTCCAAAGTCGGGGGACCAAACTTGCCAAAATGGGAGAAAGTTCAGAAGAATAGGGGAATAAGAGGGGAGGGCAGCCCACACACACAAAATTCTACCCAAAGAGGAGAGGAAAAGAAAAGGGAGAAAAAGCTTGGTTTGAGTGGATTCGAGCTTGAAAATCGAAGTGTAGCGGGTCTAATCGAAGCTCTACTCGACGGTGTTGCTCGTGTGAGTTCTAGGACCCCTCTTTTACCTGTTTTCAACTGATTTAGGGCAGGAACACATAGTGAAAACCCGTTTTTGAAATGTGTGTATTTGACCTGTGTGTATGTGTTTGTGTGTGATACGAGTGATATATGATTTCGGGCTTGTGTGTGCTTGTATGATGTTGTGGTATGCATTCCTAAGGTTTAGGATGGTTGATTTGGGCTTAGAAGAGGTTTGGAAGAGCTTGGAGGTCGAAAATGGTAGTTTGGGTTCGGGATGAACTGCATTCTGCACCAGTTAGGGCTATGCGGCCGAATGGCATGTGATCGTGCGACTGAAGTCCATACGCATGCTAGTTGTGCGATTGAGGTTGATTCGCATGTGAGTCGTGCGACTGGAGCCCATACGCCTGCAAGTCGTGCGATGTAACACCCGGTTATCTTTTTAAAGACATGATATAAAGAATAAAAGAAAATAAAGGCAATTCAGTCCAAGTGGAGGGACTAAAAGTGTAAAAAGGACAAAAATCAGAAAAGTTGTTGTAAAGGTGGGCAAGGCCGCCCACCCTCACTTCACATCGACATATCTTCGGTTCTAGAGAAAGAGAGCAGAAGAGAAATCTTGGCTAGAAGAAGAAGAAGAAGAAGTGAACGAATTCAAGAGAAATCAGAAAAGTTGTTGTAAAGGTGGGCAAGGCCTGCTTTCGATGGAAACGGCACTGCGGCAACTGCTCATCGGTGGGTAAGGGAGATGGAGGCTGTCCTCGATATCAGTGAGTGCCGTGAGGATTAGAAGGTGAAATTCGCTACCCACTCCTATGTGGACTCGGCTTTGTGCTGGTGGGACAACATTGTCCAGCCGAGGGTAGCAAGGCCATTGGAAGAATGAGATGGCCTGAACTGAAGAAGCTAGTGATCGAGGAATTCTGTCCTCACAGAGAGATGGACAAGGTAGAAAGAGACTTCCTGCAGCTGGAGATTGACTCAAGCTCCTGTTCTGTCATTACCCGATGGAAGTGAAGATCTGGTGGTTTATTCTGATGTTTCCTACTCGGGGTTGGGATGTGTGTTAATGCAGAGGGGGAAGGTAATAGCCTATGCATCCTGACATTTGAAGGTTCATAAGGTCAATTATCCTACTCATGACTTTGAGCTAGCAGCCGTAATCTTTGCGCTAAAGATTTGGAGGCACTACCTGTATGGGACGAAGTGCACCATATTTACTGACCACAAGAGCTTGAAGTACTTCTTTGAGCAGAAGGACCTGAACATAAGACAGAGAAGATGGTTGGAGCTTATAAAATATTATGATTGCGAGATCCATTACCATCCGGGCAAAGTCAATGTGGTGACGGGCGCCCTTAGCAGAAAAGAGAGGCCCGAGCTGATTCGGGTGAAAGCATATCAGTTGGTCATGACCTCGGATGTGATGAAGTAAGTCAAAGAGTTTCAAGATGAGGCATTGAAAGAAGATCATCTTAACTCGAAAAGAATGAGAGGCCTGGTCGCAGAATTGGGTGAAAACACGCTTGGTGTTAGAACTCGATTCGGGAGGATGTGGATTCCTCGTTTTTGGGATCTACGGGTGAAGATTTTGGATGAAGCTCATAAGACTCGATACTCTATTCATCCTGGTGCCACAAAGATGTACTAAGACATGAAGAAAGATTATTGGTGGCCGAGTATGAAGCGTGATGTGGTGGAGTATGTGAGTAAGTACCTTACTTGCCTACAAGTGAAGGCCGAGCATCAAAAGCCGTACGGGAAGTTCCAACCTCTGGATATACCGGAGTGGAAGTGGGAGCACATCACCATGGATCTTATTACGAAGCTGCTTCGTACCCCGAAAGGGTATGATGCTATATGGGTGATTGTTGATTGTCTGACGAAGAGTGCTCACTTCCTATCGATCCGCGAGACATATTCATCCGAGAGGTTGGCAGACCTTTTCATTAAGGAGATTGTAACTCGTCATGCTGTACCGGTGTCTATTGTTTCTGATCGTGACACCCGGTTTACATCTAAATTCTGGAAGAAATTCCACAACGTGATGGGGACGAGTTTACATATTAGCACGGCTTATCATCCTCAGACAGATGGCCAGTCAGAAAGGACCATTCAGACGTTGGAGGATATGCTTTGTGCTTGTGGTATCAATTTTGGAGGAAATTGGGATGACCACTTACCGTTAGCTGAATTCTCATACAACAACAGTTATCATGCCAACATTGGTATGCCACCTTATGAGATGCTATACGGTAGGAGATGCCGAAACCCATGTGTTTGGGTGGTATTAGTTAGAAAGAGTTAGGGAGCGTCGAGGTAATTGAGGCTATGACTGAGAAGCTCGAAAAGATCAAGGCCTTCATGAAGGCAACCAAAGATAGACAGAAGTCGTATGTTGATAAACGAAGCAGACCGATTGAGTTCTAGGTGGGTGACCGAGTTATGTTGAAGGTCTCACTTTGGAAGGGTATCATCCGGTTCAGAAAGCGGGGCAAGCTGAGCCTAAGGTACATAGGCCCTTTCCGAACCATTACCCAAGTGGGAGAGGTGGCCTATAGATTGGAGTTACCAGATGAGTTAAGTGGAATTCACCCCAAATTCCACGTATCTCATCTAAGGAAATGTTTGGCGGACGAGGATATGATTGTTTCATAGGAAGATATCAAAGTAGACGAACGGCTCAATTATGTGGAGCAACCAGTGGCAATCATCGATCTAAAAAAGAAGAGGCTAAGGAACAAAGTGGCTCCTCTTGTGCGTGTATAGTGGAAGCACAGAAAGGGATCCGAGTCAACGTGGGAGACTGAAGAAGAAATGCCGCATCATTACCCACGCTTGTTCAAGGAATAACAACAGGTTTCGGGGATGAAACCTATATAAGGGGGGTGGACTTGTAACACCCGGATATTTTCTTTGAACCTGATGAAAGAAGAAAAGAAATAAAGTCCAAAGTCGGGGGACCAAACTTGCCAAAATGGGAGAAAGTTCGGAGAGTAGGGGAATAAGAGGGGAGGGCAGCCCACACGCTCCCCACACCCATAAAATTCTGCCGAAAGAGAGGAGAGGGAAGAAAAGGGAGAAAAGCTTGGTTCGAGTGGATTCGAGTTTGAAAATCGAAGTGTAGCGGGTCTAATCGAAGCTCTACTTGGCGGTGTTGCTCGTGTGAGTTCTAGGACCCCTCTTTTACCTGTTTTCAACTGATTTGGAGCTGGAACACACAATGAAAACCCGTTTTTGAAATGTGTGTTTGACCCGTGTGTATGTGTTTGTGTATAATGCAAGTGATGTATGATTTCGGGCTTGTGTGTGCTTGTATGATGTTGTGGTATGCATTCCTAAGGTTTAGGATGGTTGATTTGGGCTTAGAAGAGGTTTGGAAGAGCTTGGAGGTCAAAATGGCAGATTGGGTTCAGGATGAACTGCATTCTGCACATGTTAGGGCTATGCGACCGAATGGCATGTGAGTCATGCGACTGAAGTCAATACTCATGCCAGTCGTGCGATTGAGGTTCATTTGCATGTGAGTCGTGTGACTAGAGCCCATACGCCTGCCAGTAGTGCGACTGAGGGTCATTCGCATGGGGAGTCATGCGACTGAGGCCCATACGCCTAGTTCCATCCACATTAGGTCCATTCACATAAGTGTTCATGCGCATTGCTTTATTCACATAGGTGTTCATTCGCATATTATCCATTCGCATGATCCTCAGTCGCCTGGAAGGCCATGCGACTGAAGGGCGCTCATACGCCCAAGTAGGGCTTGTGCACTCGAGGAAAACATTGTTTATTTATTGACTTTCGGGGAAAGTGCAGATGTAGTTTTGATGTGGAAGGTTCTCGGGAGTTCATATAAGTTGACTTTTAAGGTCAGACGCTATTTTGGGCATGTTGATGATGTATGATTATGCATGATGTATGCTATGTATGTATGATGATGCCCTGTATGATGATGCCCTGTATGATGATGCTATCCGTTTATAATGATGTTCCTTATTATTATGTATGATTATTTTCCCTGGGCTTTGTGTGAAATGTAATGAATGAAATGAAAAATATTATGTAACGTAAAGCGGAAGATAACAAAAAGAGGCACGAAATGATGGATGCATGCATTAATGATTGATAAAAGTAATGAAAGTCTTGCAAGCCTTGTATGTCGGGACACGCCCCATTGTAAGGTGTTAGCCCAACGGTGTGCGGGTTCGCTACCCCAGAAGGATGCACATCACGGTCTTTCTTTGTGATTGACCATTTGTATGGAACCATTGTTGCTTGCCTTCGGTACTATGGCCAGAGGTGCTGTGCACCGTGATGGAAGGTCTATGATAGGCTTCGGCCCAGTACCATAAGACTGAAGGGCATAGCACATGACAATGGTACGCCTGAACTTTATCTTCGGTACTATGGCCAGAGGTGCCGTGCACCATGATGGAAGGTCTATGATAGGTTTCGGCCCAGGACCATATGACTGAAGGGTAAATTCATGGTTTTGATGGAAAGAAAGATGTAATGATGAACGAACGAATGAAAGTAAGAATGTATGAGTGAATGGAAGTTAATGAACGATGAATATAATAATGACATTATCTATGTGTACGTATGATGTATAATCGCATGAAAGTAATGAAAGAAAAGTATGTTTTACTATAAAACTAGAACTCACTTAGCAACGCTGACTTTTATGTGTTTCCAGTTGGCAGGTAATGATTGCTGAGGATGGCACGGGGCGGTTACTCAGCTCTTTTGGATGTCATCCATTTTATAAAGCTTTTGTGATGTAATGCAACATGTATTTTGTAACTTGATAACGATGTATTATTTTGCAAAAGCCTTTATTATGAAATGGAATGTTTTGTTTAAATGTTTCCGCTGCAACGTTTTTATGTAATATGATGACATTATATGTTGTATGTGCGATGATCGACCGGATGTAAGCGTCCTGGGAACGGGGCCTTACAAAAGACTTATAATGCAATAGTGTAACATAATGACAAACCAACACAATCAAACCTAATGTCTGAATTGACTCGGTCCATAGACGAAGCCTTATAGATTGAATGATTCCGGTTCCAATCACCACGCGAGTAAACAAATTGGGTGGGTTTGTCAAATCAATAGATCTATCATTGCTATCTTGGTTGCATGAATAATTGATTGTGTTCTCATCTAGTTTATCTAACTATACACACATAATTGCAAGTAATAACATAACATATCTTGAATTGAATTTAGGATGAAATAGAATAACAATGAATAACAATGATTGAATATAGAATGACATGATTTCCCCAAAATATAAAACACATAAAAAAGGGCAGTGAATACTCACTTGATAAATATAAGCGATTTAATAATGATATAAAGCTAGATTGGACAACAATAATTCCTCACATTTCAATCTAAGGGTTAGTGTCTTGTGGTTAAAATAATGATAGATTAAAAGTTAAATATGGATTAGGGTTTCAATCGGGACTTAGGGCTTGATAAATAGTTTTACATAAAATAGTGTAATTTAATCTATATACCTTGATTAAATAAAATATATTAGCTTGATTAGATGATTGTATAATAATAATAATAATAATATAACAATAATAACAATAATAACAATAATAACAATAACATAATAATAACAATAACAATAATAATAACAATAGCAATAACAATAACAATAATAATAACAATAACAATAATAATAACAATAACAATAATAATAACAATAACAATAATAATAACAATAACAATAATAACATAATAATAATATAATAACAATAATAATAATAACAACAATAATAATAACAACAATAATAATAATATCAATAATAATAATAACATAATAATAATAATACAATAACAATTATAATAATAATAAAAATAATAATAATAATAACAATAATAATAATAATAATAATAATATATAATAATAACAATATAATAATAACAATAATAATAACAATAACAACAACAACAATAATAACAATAATAATAACAATAATAATAACAATAATAATAACAATAATAATAACAATAATAATAACAATAATAATAAATAATAATACTAATACTAATACTAATAGTAATAATAATAATGGTAGTAGTAGTAGAATTATTGAATACAGTTTGGTATTTATAATGATTAAAATTGAATATTGAAATGTGAAAATGATATAATTAATTATTTAAAACTTGATCAAAACTAATTAATTATATAGATTGTATTTGTATTTGGTCTTGATTCAAAAATAAGTTTAAAATATTATACGTTTAATTTTAAAGAACTTGTAGTTTAAAACTTGTAAATATAATTATAATGTTTTATAAAGCATTTAATCCTTTAAAATTTAGAGGTGACAGAATAAATAGGTTGGATTGGGTTAGTTGTTGGGTCAGGGTGGATTTAGGTCAAGATGGGTTTGGGTCGGAATTGGTTATTTAAAAACAAGGTCAGGATGGGTTTGGGTCAGGATGGGTTCGGGTCAGAATGGGTTCGAGTCAGAACGGGTAGGTTCTAAAATTTACCTTAAACTTAATAGTGATGGGAGCGAAAGTTGGAACAAGTTGAAAGAGCAACTACAATTAAACTTTAAGCAAGCATCTTCATAACATCTAGAACCATTTAGAAATTTAGCAGCAAAACCAAAACGGACAATGAAAATAATCAAAAGAACACTAACAATTATACAGATATATTTGTGACATAATTCTCAAGTCGTGAACATAAATCACATGAACCTAAAACAAGAGGGAGACAACCAAATGCAAGTTATCAAGATGGAGAGATGCGACGAGTGGATCCAAATTTTATTTTATATCATTGTGAGATCAAGGCTATTAAGATTATTAGCAAATTAATAAGTTGTTGAAACCAACGAATGAAAGTTAAAGATATGCACTAATCACAAAATCGATGATTGGTTTGGCCGACTTCATGGTTTTAAACTGAACCATGAATGCCTCTAATCGAAGTTGGCAACCACATCGGTAGAAAAGAACACCACGACAAAGCTTATGAGCAATGAATTTTTTATGTTTTTGATTATGGCAAACATGGGTCTAAAGTTCATGTTGTGAGGTAGAGGTGCACAAACCGGGTTTAGAATCCAAACCATGTCGGGTTGAACCTAGTTTGGGTTGTGGTCAACAAATTTCAGACTGGGTTCGTCCAACCCGGGTTCATACTATGTAATTATAAATATTATGATAGATTCATAGTGGGTTGAACTAGGCTGGATCGTGGAAAAACCCCGGTTAGAAACTAGGTTAATAAACGAATGAAAAATCGGTTTAGATGTCGGGTTATACCTGGTTAGAACTGGGTTGAACCTGAGTCAGTTTCTGGTCGCATCCTAAACCCACTTTAAAGTGCACCTTTATAATGAGTTTAAAGTTTGAGAAAAAAACAAAGTGTTAGGCTATTAAAAGTTGGACAACTTACAATCCATTTCAATCCTCTTAGTTTCAAACATAAAACCCATCATGATCCATATTCTGAATCTCTTGTTATTGATTCAATCCATTCTGACTTATTTAAAATGTTCACATGCCCCAAATGACCCAACATGTCATGAGAAACACCCATATGAACCCAAATTTAAGTTTATGGGTTGAGTTTGCCATGCCTACTTTAAATAAAGAAAATGGAAATTAAATTCTTTTACAAAATTTTTAAATATTAAATAATGATATCCGAATTAATATTAAATAATTTAATAATTTTAAAGTATTATTTTACTATTAAAGTAATTTATGAAATTAATAATAATGCTTTTAAAATGGGTTTAAAAAAGAAATGGGGTTGCCCGGATTTGAACCGGGGTTTTCCCTATGAATGTTCTCGGAGTTAACCAATTGGGCTAAAGCCCGGATCTAAAATATTCCTGTTAAAAATTAACAAAAATAGTTTAATAAAAATCTCCAAACACATATGAACCTTAATTCGATTTGATCCCCATTGAATACCCATCGATGATAATAATGAAATCAACCTTAGGGCTTTGATTATCCATGCACAAACAAGTATAAGAATGTGTTTAACTTACCAGGGTTGAGGCTAATTCAATTGTAGCAAGATCAAGAATAATGCGACACGACGAGGTGATCAATTATCATGCACAAACAAGTATAAGAATGTGTTTAACTTAACTTATCATGTTTTGGTAGGAATTGAGATCACAAAAAGGTTCAAAGGAATGGATTATGAGGTTTGCCCTAACTTATATAGGATGGATTTGGTCTGTTACGAGCCCAACGAGTAAAGGTTTTGAATCGATCGTTTCTACTCGAATTGGTGAGTAATTGGATTGTTATAAGCGAAATTGATTGTGTGTTCAAATCAAATTTGATTAGTGTAGCGTTCCTGGTTGATTAGTTAGTTGATTTGGTTGGATTCGAGTTGTAACCGATTTGGGTTTGAATTAGTTTCGATTTCAAGAGGAGATAAGGCAATAACAATATTGATTTTCGAATTGAAACCGAATACAGTTCGAAACTAGTTCTCGAACTAAATGTGGCGATTTGATTGGGTTAATCGGTGGTTTTATGTGGTTGGGGGTCACGGAAGACTTGGCTAGAATAGTGGTCGGAGATGACAGGGCTGACGGGGTGGAGGGTTGGGTTTTAAAATGAAATTTACAATTTGGTCCTTGATGTTTAAAGAGTTATCATTTTATGTTAGGACTTTTAAATTAAGATTCAAAACTTACAAAATAAACCTTAAACTTATAAAACTAATTTGGATAATAAATCAAATTAATTATTTATAAATCTTTATAACTTTTATAAAGCTTGTAAACTTTATAATTTAATTACTTATTTTCACTTAATAATTAAAAATTATAATTACTAATAAAACTTTATAATTTTATTAAAATTCATTTTGTACTTTATATATTGAAAAAATATTGTCTTGGAAGCATTAAATTAAACGAAAACATTTAACTAATGATATTAGATTTAAAAAAATTGACACAAGGGTTCGAAATTTTTTTAAAATGGGGCAAATGTAACACGTGAATGGAAAATTGGTGCTTCGTATATTTTTAAAAACATTCAGGTCTCAATATTCCATTAAACTTCCCACTCAAGCCATAAACTTTGCTCTTATGAAGATTTACTTTCAAATAGAAGGCAAGATAAAAACATCTAAGAATCTTATTCTATTAATGATATTAATTGCCTACCATTCTCCAAAGAAAGTAACAATGTATATCAAATGACATAAGGCAATACCATTAATGAGAAAGAGAAATACCTTGAGAAAGTTTATGAGCACAAGTCCTTTTCATCTAGCAAATAAGTCCCTGAATTACTAGAATGAAAAGAAAAGAAGGTGAGAAGATAACCTTGACGGACTTCCCTACTTTAGTAGCTGGATCACTAGCAAAAATAGACAACTTAGCTAAAAAGAGAAAACCATTTATCTAACCTCTATGTAATCGTGTCCAAGTATTCCTAGTTACGCGAATTAAAAGCCTTGTTGAAATCAGCTATGAATATTAAGACTTTTTTCTTCCTATTTTTGGTTGATGAAACATGGTAATCTATTACTGACCCTTTTTTTAATCTGAGCTTTTTCATTTGACCAAAGGCTTAAAGACAGAGAAATATGTGAGAACATTGCCATAGGTAATGGAGATAGGTCAAATTTGTTCTTACAAACAGTGTGGATGGCCATCTCCATGGGACATCTGCTAGAGTTAAGACCCTTTATTGTTTATGTTGTCTCTCTCTATCTACAAGTTATACCTTAATAAACTTTATTTCTACTTCTTTATAGACAAGGCTTTTTGGTTTTTGTGAGGTTGGGTAATCAAAACTCTTTGGAATGGTTCATCATGAAATTCAATAATCTTTGACCTAACTTCATATATGATACCTTCAAGAATGTGCACTTTGTTTACCAAGGTTTCCTAGGTCATTATTAGCATGTGGTTTCAGGCCATGATTTTTTTTGAAAGTATTATTTTGGGCTACAGCATTCTCGCTTTGTTAGTTCAATATGGCTTTAGTGGTAGCAATCTAGCTTGAAACACCATTAGGTACCATAACAAGAGAAGATAGGATCTTCCAACTATGTTTTGTTTTTTTTGGGGGCTTTCAAATGTGTTTGATGATGTTACTTTAGTTTGGTAATTTGGGGATCATCCAAAAGTTACTGGGGAAGTATTGGGTGTAACTCATTTGGATTTTCATAATGCTATCACTTCTTTGAAATCCAATTTCATACATTTGTTTGAGATGTTATGGATTTTTATTTTAAGCATTGGATGTAACTCATTTGGATTTTCACGATCTTACTAACATAATAATTATGGAGTTCTAACTTATAGATTCCATTATGGGGTTTTCCGTCAAAATAAAACACACCATTCAAATATACATATTTAACATCATAATTATTTAAAACATATTGTAGGACTAGTGAAGGGGGTCGATGTAATAGTTTCACAACGTTAGGAGAGTTATATAACACTTAATAGATCAAATAGGGAACCAACTGAGAATGAAATAATGAACACAAGTAAAATAACAATAACAAGAAAACTCAAATATGGTTTTCAAAATGATGTATATTGCCCTCAAGTTCTTACAAATGTTATAAAGCTTACATTCAAAATACAAGTACTTGAGACACTTTATACTACATCCTACAGTCGGCCATACTTTGAAGGTTAGTTGGAAATAGTAATCTAGACACCTAGATCAATGTAGAGTCAAAGTGACTATGACATGCCATAGCTCACATCCTTATCTATTACAAAAAGGAATTAAAGTACATAGTTAGAAAGTTATAGACTCAACACCTTAATCTACAGTTGACAAAAGGATGGACTTTTCACCAACTCATGCTAGTTGGTGAGTCTTCAAAGATGGCAGTGGAAAGGTGATTAAGCTTTTGTCAAAGTATGTTAGAGAAGACATGCCTTCTCTGTCTTCAGAAGAAATTAGTCTTTGGCTACGAAAGACTTTGTCTTTGAAGCTTCAGACGACGTCATCTTTGGCTTCAGAAGAATTGGTCTTTTGGCTTCGAAAGATTTGATATTTAGTATAATTCACTAAGTTATATCAAATCTTCCAAAGTACTTTTCTAGTACTTCACAAGTGCATGCTGAGAGCTCTTTGGGTGCATCAACCTCTAAGTGTATTTATTAAAGAGACCTTTGAGTCTTGATCTTCATCTATTGATAATACTCATCAAAATCAAGACCATTCCTTTCATCATCAAGTGGTTAGGATTCCTAAGACTCTTAAAGTATCTCCTCATGTCATCAAGATCATGTAGAAGGAGATCAAGAATGTTTTGCTAGAAGTACATGGTTTAACCTCCTTGATTAGTAGTGACATACCATCTGTATGGGTTAGTAGCAAACATCTAGGACAAGATGGGTCTCTCAGCAATAAGAGGCTCTACTGTTAGTGGAATTTATTGAGCAACCTCTTCTTAAGCATCCTTAGGATGTTTTGATCCATCTTGAGGTGTAAAGGTGGATACCTTGGACTTCTTCTTCTTCTTGTCCCTTCTAATGGCCATCCTTTTCCTCTTTATGTATTTTAACTGATAAGATTGGCCTATAGTACTAGATTGTTCTTGTTTGTATTCCTGAATTAGGTCCTTATCCTTCACAGGTTTAGAAGGAGAAGGATTAGAACCATGCTATGAATCAAAAGATGAAGCTAGCTGTGATGCAACACTAGGTCCAGGTTGTGTTCTGTCTTGGGGTTCAACCTTGACCTCAACTTCAGGTGCAACCTAACTTGGTGGAGAATGCAAGTCAACTAGCTCACCCCTTTTGATATTCTACTTGATCACTCTAATGTGCTTATCCATGGTGGATAGAGAATGATGTCTTCTGCCTTATAAAGACCTGTGACACTTATGTAGGTTATCATGTTTTTCATGTCTTGTTCCCTACCTACCTGAGTTTGTTGCTCAGTAGCCACAACCTATTTCTCAGGGCTTTCTTGAACTGGGAAGAGAGTAGGAGCTTTGTAGAGTCTTTTCCTTCTCCTTTCTTCCTTAATTTTGAGGAGTGATTCTACAACCCTAGCCTACTTTCTCTCCTTTGATAACTCATTGGCAGCCAATTCATTCAGTTCTTCTAAGGAAAGAGAGACGAGTTCATTAATGTTATAGTTCCTTGTCCCTAAATTGTTCAATCTGGCTGCCTTTAACTCATCATCTTGTGTACTTGGCCTTAGGGCAACCCTGATTGCAACTTCCATGAAGCCAGGGGTCTCACTTGAATTCTCTCCCCTTATCTTTCTCTTCCTCTCTCTCTTTCTCCTCCTCAATCTCCTTAGAGGTCATTTTCCTCTTCCTTTGTCACTCATAGGCCTGCGTGACTCAGCGTGGAAAAAGCTTTGACATTCATTACTTGATGTTGCACTTGAGTTCTTGCCAGAGAGAGGTTGTGAGACACCTTCACAAGCTAAAGCCTCACTAAGGGTTAGGTGTGGAAGCAGTTCCTGTCTCATGGTTCATAGCTCAACCATTAGGCCTTTAGCCAAAGTTTCCCCTTCGAAGCTAATCTTAGGGTCCACTTCAACATCCAGTTGACCACCAATATTGCCTTCTACCCTCTGTATATATAGCTTAGTTCTCCTCTTGAACTATTGAAGAACCATATCTTGAATCCTATCAACTAACCTTGCAACTTTCCTACTTTGACTAGGGTTGGCAAGTGGGAGGTTAACTAAGTAGTTGCTTGTGACACCCTACACATATCCCACATCGGCCGTGGACAGGAGAGATTCCTGGTTCATAAGGAATGTCTGGCCTTTAACATCAACAACGCGTTTTGGGCGTATTGGCTGTAGATGAGAGGAGAACTCCACAGTTAAGCGTGCTCAGGTGTGAGCAATCCAGGGATGGGTGACCTCCCTGGGAAGTTTTCACCCGGGCAACCAAAAGCAAATCCGTGAGCTCTTCGTGGGCAAAGCGGACAATATTGTTGATGCGAGGGGCCGAGTGTTACAGAATGGTATCAGAGCCACTCCTGTGTCGTTCGGGGTGTGGGACATACCTCACCAAGGATGGTGACTTCTCGGGCTCATCGAGGACGATGAGTCCAAACAGGGGGTGCTTGTGACACCCTACACATATCCCACATCGGCCGTGGACAAGAGAGATTCCTGGTTCATAAGGAATGTCTAGCCTTTAACATCAACAACGCGTTTTGGGCGTATTGGCTGTAGATGAGAGGAGAACTCCATAGTTAAGCGTGCTCAGGTGTGAGCAATCCAGGGATGGGTGACCTCCCTGGGAAGTTTTCACCCGGGCAACCAAAAGCAAATCCGTGAGCTCTTCGTGGGCAAAGCGGACAATATTGTTGATGCGAGGGGCCGGGTGTTACATTGCTCTCAAAGCATCTCAAATTGTATAAGTTGAAGATTTCTTGTTCTCCCTAAGATCTAGAGATTACCAGGGGTCTCCTTTCAGCATCATACCTCCATCTCATTACTGGATTTTCAGTAGGGTGGGATGGAGTACATATTGCCCTTGGTATACCCTCCTTAGACAAACTTTGAAAAAGTGAGTCCATATCAATATGGACCTGGGGAGCTTGTTGAGTGTGGATAAATGCAAGTGAGGGTGGTGAGCCCTCCATGTCCATACTCTAGGAGGAACTCCCAGGTTCTGTGATTGTAGGTAGGACTTTCTCCCTCTTTTTGGTAGTATCACCGTGTTGCACAAGGAAGCTAAGGGTTAGATCCACCACATCCATAGGTTATTATGGGACTAGTTAAGTTCTCCTAATGGGTCTCTCAGCAAACTTGCCATTAAAATCAGTGATCTCAAGTTGCTGGTCATTGACCCTCTTTTGTAAGGTAGCCACTTAAGATTTCAGGTGACTTGTCACACCCCGACCAACAGCGGAATCATCAGGGCAGATGAATGTAAAACAATTGTTCGTAGCTCATGGAATAATATAAGTTGAAATATTATTAAATGCCATTCTTCATTGAATAATACTAGACAATTAAGTCATTACAATACAACAAAGATTTCAACAACAAATAAAATATTTATTAAGCTAAGTCCAACATATGATGTTGGTGAGTTCCCATGAATTTGTGCAAGAAGAATTCCTCAAGTAGCAATCCTGAAACATGTTAAAAATAAAGGGTCAACATATGATGTTGGTGAGTTCCCATGAATTTGTACATACGTATGAAAACAACGTTTAAGAGGTAATTCATGTCATAGGTTAAAAAATATTGCAAGGATATAGATAGCATAATGATACAATCAAACCTTTACAAAGATATCCATTACAAGTTATAATGATTAGCTAAGTGTACTTAGTTCCTATGATGAACAAGTCATACGTCATCAGGAGCCGGCAATAACCTCGGATTTAGCTCCAAATAGGCTTGTCAGGCCCATAGATCTATGACGTTGCTAGGCTAGCAATAGTTAATGATTGTTTTTACAAGATGAATATCATATAAGGCTCACAAATATCTCAAATAACCATGAAAAGTTATAAACGAATTACTTGTGCATTACAAATATCAAGATGTTTTACAAGTATATATCTATAAGATTAACATGTTTCACCCCAAAAGATGTGAAATAAAGTAAAAAAGGGGCATGGAAAACTCACATGGAAAACTCATGGTTGTAGAGTACATAAGAAAGCTTGGATATTCAAGAGTCAAAGGTGATATCCTAAAGGATAGAAAGAAACAATAACTTGAGGTCGGAATTCATTACAAGAAGTTAGGACATTTAGAGAATGTTAAAAGCAAAAGGTAGATTGAAAAATGATTATTGCACCAATTTTAGATTCTGGACAGAATTTTTGGTACGTGTTTGAACAGGTTTTAAAAATAGAAAAAGGTTCCATAAAATTATGAAAATTTATAGTTGACTAGTATAGAGTCTCCTGGACAACTTTCGTTCAGAAATATTTTTTACGAAAATATTCGTAATAGGTCAAAACAGCAACACAAGACAGAAGGTGCTGAAATGCGCACTTATCTTGTGAAGGCTATTTTTGTGTCTTCGAATTGAGTTGAAGACGTATAAACTATCGTTAAAAATTTAATTTAATAAAATTAATATTGTAGTCCGATTTTACTAAAATTTATTTTGTTATGATCATGTTATGGTTAGTTGAAGTCAGACTATATTCTGCTAAAATTATAGTAAGGCACTTTTATGCACTTTTAAAATTGTTAAAGCAGGAAACAGGTTAGAACAAATTTATTATGTCAATATATGTTATATCAGACTTCATTTGAGCTATATAAAATATATTCCAAGACTTTAGCATAACCATCATTTAGAGAAAAAATCTTGCGGAATAACCGAATGTGGCGGCATAGCCGTCCATATGAAAACGAGATTCTTTGTTTACGTTAGCATGTTCTTATCATGATTTAGGAATGTCGGTGATTGTTATAAGGTTAGTGAATATTAGAATGTTAATGATCAAATGATAAATATTAAAATTAAAAGAGATTTAGTAGAAGAAAGAAATAAAAGTAAGAACATAAAGTCATGAGAACAATTGGATGTTAGAATTATTAAAACAATATAGAAATACATAATATAAAATACAATATAAGATTACCTTAGTATTAGAAACTTCTTGAAATTACTTGTAAAAGAAAATTTTTGAAATTGATCAAAACCGATGGATGAAAGAAAGGTTTGTTAGTGAGATATTTAGACAATGAACAAATGTAAAGTAAGACCTAAAGCTTGTTTTTATATTAGAGGTTGAGGGGGTTATGAATCGTGTTAATGATGAGTTACAAGTCTTCCAAAAGAGAGTTTTGATTGAAATTTGAAATAGATATAAAATTAAACAATTTAAATAAATAAAAAATTACAATTTAAACTCTACATTTATTAAGACTCTAAATTTATTTAACTCACTTTTTATTAAATCTTTATAAACTTTATAAATCTTACAAGAACTTGTAATTTGATTATTTATTTTCATTGAATATTTTGAAATCTTATAGATATTAATAGCCTTTTAGCATTTATACATTTATTTTATAAATTATAGAATTTAAGTTAAATTGATTAAGTGACACATTTATTGTTTTTGAAATATTAAGATAAGTCAAATAACAAGATAATAATTTTGGTTTTCAACTTGACGCAAACATATTTGGGTTTAGATTTTCCAAAATGGGAAAATGTTACATGACTAACCTTTGAAACTAAATAGGTGCATGTTTTTGAGTTTGTGCACCTTTAGTTATAGACTCCCCTCATCTTCATCAGGAAAAGCATATGGTGATGAGATAATAGGATCAAAGTCTTCTTTCTCATCACTAGCATGAAGTTCTTGGTTGTTAGATTTCCCCTGCATCATGACAACTTCAAGAGAAGTGTCAATGGGCCGAGTTGTCATGGTTGAGGTCTTAATGATGTAATCACTTGCATAAGTGAGTGCCTCTTCCATATGTACTTCCTAAACAAGTTCAACAAGGTCCACCTCAGTTTGGGTTACATGATGTAGGTTGGATATGGATGATTCAGGAGCACTCATCTCTCCTTGAGCAGGGGTGGAGAAAAGAGACTCATGGTACTCACTACTCACTAAATCCCATATCTTTATCATTATAGAATTCAATGTTTGGGATTGGTTGCTTAAGATCTAAAGGCCATGGATGGTAATTTTCCCCTATAGATTGATCACTAGTGTTTTGAGACTTAGAGTGAAGCCTGAAGGCTGGGGTACTAAGCTCATCAAGGTTAGGATAAGGAACCTCAAAACTAATCAAAGAAATGACAGGAGTGGTCTACTCCTCAAGAGAAGTGAGAGCTCTAATGTCCATTTCTTTTGGCTTAGGTGAGTGTATGGGGGCCTGCACATCCTGAGTAGTTTGTGCAGGGGTTGTTTGGATCTTATTAAGTAGGTGAGGGTGATTTGTAGCTGTGTGTGTGGTGAAAATGTGAAAGATGTGGGTTTAATATTGGCTTGTGATGCCAAGTTATCACTTTGAGGAATGAGCTCTAACATTTTTGGGATCAAATCTGTTTCTACCCCTAAAGAGCCAGCAATGGACTTTCTCATTGTCTTAAAGATGTCCGACTTCATCTGTCCTAGTTTAAGAGTGTTACATGTTCCCCTTAACTATGAGCCCAATTTATAGTTAAGAATGTGTTATGCATGTCTAGGGAATATGTAATACTCTAAGGAGTCCAAGTTTGCAAGTAAGTTTGTATAAACATATTGAGAGTACCTGAACTTAACCCCTTGAACCATTCTATGGACTATGTAGGATAAATACTCAAGAATTTGATCCTAACCTCAATTCTTGTTGGATAGAGAATGGATGACTATATTGAGGAGGTACTTCTGTTGTGAGGAAACTTTACCCTTTTTGAAGGTTCTTACTAAGTACTCCCCTTTTTAGCCCATCTGTCTAATTGAGTTATTTGTAGCAGATTTAGGGAAGGAAAATTCCCCTTCTTCATCATCTAGCCTCATATGAGAGATGATGGTGACTATAGTGATGAAAATTATTTTCCTCTCCACTGTGATAGATAGTGTCTTCTCACCGTCCAAGATGACCTCTTGGTAGGTCCTCTAGAACTCTAGGAGTTGATCTTCATAAAGTTTATCGTCAATTTTCAGGGCAGTGAGGAAGTTTGAAAAAGCTAAGAAATGATAGACATCTAAGAAACTTGGATCTTTCTCAGATGTTATCAGAGCAACTTGGTTGTGTTGCCTGTGTAACTGGATGGAAAATCAGGTTGGTTTTGGGGATTGTTGGACCCTGAAAGGATCATACATGCCAATTAAATTGGTGAGTTGATGGTTGTTCTACTAGAAACTCCTAAGCCCAAGAACTAATGCGGATGAAGAATCTGTTGAGAAGAACAAGTGTGACTAACTGCATTTGTAAATACGGAAGACTTAGAAAAAATGTTGACAAGTGTTTGTTCTTCCGCATTAACAAATGTGGATAGTCAAAAAGATATGCGGACAAGTTTTGTTCATCAGCATTTGCAAATGCGGATGACCAGACAACAAATGCGCATAAGTATTTGTTCATCTGCATTAACCAATGTGGATGACCAACTACTAATGCGGACAACAAGAGAAGAAATGATGATCAAGTCTAACTCATCCGCATTTGTCAATGCGGATGAATAGAAGAAATGCTGATAAAGACCTAGACTAGTTCTGATGTATAGATTAGGGGTAGTTTAGTTATTTTGTAAAAAGACATCTTGTTAGCCTATAAATAGAATAGAAAACCTCGTACATGAGGTGACTGTTGATAGATAATTAGAATATTTTGTATTCCACATTCACAAGGTGTATTATTATTGTTTAATGCTCAAACCCTAGCATTTATTGTAATCAATCACCTTTATCAATACAAACAAGCATTTATGAGTATCTTCTTGCATTGAATATTTCTTGATTGTATGATTCCACCATATAATCATTAACTCGATCATTATATTCGATCCTAATGAGAATCTCAATCTCACCACCCAGTCAATTGGTATCAGAGCCTTGGCTCTCGGTTCTTTTTCAGATCTACCCAAGATGTGAATAGAACTTGATTGATCTGGTGATCGAGTTGCTAATAAAGTATTCTATCACCTCTACTTAGTAAATAGCAGAATATACTCTTCAATAGTTACTATTCATACTTCCTCACCTTCAAGAACAAAGCAACAGAAGAAATGCTAATAAAGACTTAGACTAGTTCTGATGTATAGATTAGGGGTAGTTTAGTTATTTTGTAAAAAGACATCTTCTCAGCCTATAAATAGAATAGAAAATCTTGTACATGAGGTGACTGTGATAGATAATTAGAATATTTTGTATTCCACATTCACAAGGTGTATTATTATTGTTTAATGCTCAACCCCTAGCATTTATTGTAATCAATCACCTTCATCAATACAAACAAGCATTTATGAGTATCTTCTTGCATTGAATGTTTCTTGATTGTATGATTCTACCATGTAATTATTAACTCGATCATTATATTCGATCCTAGTGAGAATCTCAATCTCACCACCCAGTCAATTGGTATTAGAGCCTTGGCTCTTGGTTCTTTTTTAGATCTAGCCAAGATGTGAATAGAACTTGATTGATCTGGTGATCGAGTTCCTAATAGAGTATTCTATCACCTCTACTTAGTAAATAGCAGAATATACTCTTCAATAGTTACTATTCATACTTCATCACCTTCAAGAACAAAGCAGCAGTATTCATTTTCAAAGCTGTGAACAATCAATATAACAAAAAAGTTTCAACAGAAACTCAGAAACATAACAGGTATGATTCTTTGAGCCTGTTTTGGACGATTTGGACAAGTTGGACTATTTGAACTTAAAAACTTATCTAATCTACATTAAACAAGTTAAAGATACTTTGTTAAAATGGATTCACACAGTTTTTCAGAACTTGGTCATACACCAAAACCTCTTATGCTTAAACACAAATCTGAGTTTAAGCAATAGAAAATCAGATTCAAGAATTACATTACAGGTGTAGATCCAGACTTTTGGATCTCAATATGCAATGGGCCACACATCCCTGTTACACTGTCTACAGATCAAGCTACCATCTATAAAACATCAAGAATACCTATTGAGGATCTGACTCTTGATGATGATGACTACAAGAAGATCAAGATTGATCTCAAAGCTTACTCCATACTCACTTAAACACTCAAGATGGATGTGCTGAAAAGACTGGAAAAGTATGGTACTACTAAAGCAGTATGGGATGCACTATTGATTATGTGAGAGGGAAGTAGTGAAGTTACTGAGATTAACAAGGAAAAACTTTTTAATCAGTATGAAATCTTTCATCACTCAAAAGGGGAGTCCATCTCTAAGTAGCTGCATAGATTTATGAAGCTGGTGAATGACTTAGAGATCATGGGAGTCACTTACAAAGTCAAAGAGTTAAACAAGAAAATGTTGCATAGTCTTCCAACAAACTGGAACAAAATATGACCATGCTGAAGAATACTCTTGATCTTGAGAGTACTACCCTGGATATAATGATAGCCAAGATAGAAATATTGGAGCTTGATGAAAGAAGTAGAAACCTGGGTGGACCTAAAGTGATTTAGGCATATAAGTTTCCATCAAACTCTCACTCTGTGGAAAATGCCTTTATTACTGAGGAGGATGATTTTATCTCTTCAGGAGATCAACTGAGGACCACTAGATTCATTACAGCTCCACCAATCAACAAGCTATCAACATCATCTCAAGCATCAAGATTCTCTGCAACTCCTACAAACACTCTTGATGATATAAGATCTGAAGAACAAAAGGCAACTTACAATGCCTTTGTTCCCATCTTTGAAACTTATTTGGGAGGAAGACTCACCTCTGCATATCTGATCCGGGAAGACTTAGAAGAAATGGATCCAGATGATGTATAAGAAATAGATCTGCAATGAATGGCCACGCAACTATGAGAGCCAAGAAGTTTTTCAGAAAGGGAAGAAAGCTCAACCTTAATGAAAACACCAAGCTTGGGTATGACAAACCCAAAGTGAAGTGCTTCAATTATGGTATGACTGGCCACTTCTCTAGAGAATGCAATGCCCCCAAGAGAAACAATTTCAAAGGAATTCTCAAAGCCAGTCATCCTCACAGCCAAACTCAAGTTTTCACTCCAATAATCATTAGTAGCAGTATCATCATCAACAACAACATCAAACATATCAAACTCAACCTCAACCTCAAC
This sequence comes from Flaveria trinervia, assembly GCA_025506515.1. Taxonomy (NCBI): domain Eukaryota; kingdom Viridiplantae; phylum Streptophyta; class Magnoliopsida; order Asterales; family Asteraceae; genus Flaveria; species Flaveria trinervia. The sequence goes on along the minus strand of CM046445.1, from coordinate 84,843,242 downwards.
TGACAAATCAAGCTTATGGAAGCAACAAGCCAACAAGGCAATTGTTCCATTTGTGAAACTAGAAAAGTTTCAACTGTCTTCAGTCGCTTTCATTTATGAAATTCATACCTGCTATTTCAAATGGTAAAAAGAAATTTGTGAAGTTAGTAAAACCCTCTGCTGAAAGCAGTTCTGATAATAAGATTATATCTCCAAACAATTCAAGCAAATCAGACATGGTTTCAATGCAAAAAAAACAAAAGAGCTCACTGATTTCTTAAAATTCAGTCAGACCCTCAATCTTCAAAATTAAGACAGGGAGTTGGTTTTGACATATGTAACAAGGAGCACGTTGATCAGTTTGAGAAAGAGATAAAGGAAGGGTTGAAGAAACAAAAACAACCAAGAAAAATTAACAAAAGTAGTGTTGTGAAGAAAACTACAAAAAGGGCTGATTTTGATTCCTCCCATAAGCAAAAAATGTGACTCAGTTGAAAATGATAAAATCAACTAAGTCCAATAAAAGAAAATCAGATGTAAAAACAAACATATGTATTATGACATATGTGATATGTTTAATCAAAAACCGAAGAGTGCTTTTTCAATCAATACCGCTCTATCTGTGACATGAACAACCACTCCACCAAAAACTGCTATTTTAACAAATACTGTTCAGTCTGTGATATAAACAATCACAATACATCTGATTGTCACTTCAATCAGAAGGGAGTGAGAATTGCTCAGAACAAAACCCATCTCAACAACATCGTCTATGAAACCAAATATTAGGAGTCATTTTACCAATAATCAATCTAGGACATCCAGATCAAATAATGATAGGAGTAACATGAAAGAATCATGGAAGACACAAAGAAACAAACATCACATCATTAGGCATAAGTTTGATCTTCCCAAACCTAAAATGATTTTTGATAATAAAAAACAATTAAATTTCTTCAAAAGAATAGAGACCAAGGGTTTCATTACTCCTCTGACTCTTAGTTGATGTAGATGAGATGACTCAATCAAATCATCACAAGCAATCTCCCAGGTCACCTCTAACTAGATCATAATTTAGAGGAAAGTATCAAGACGTCACCATCATGGATAGGAACAGGAAACCCAAGACCATCATGGCTTGGGTTCTATATTATAATTAGTTCTTTTGTGCTTGCATGGTCATCCATATAGGTCTAATAGCCTATGGTACGTGGACAGTGGTTGTTCCCGACACATGACTGGAGATCGTTCCCTTCTACATGATTTCAAGCAAATACAAGGAACTACTATGGCATTTAGAGGAGATTCACAAGGTGGAAGAACTACTGGTGAAGGATCTATGACAAATGGGATGCTGAGCTTTGATAGAGTGAACTACTATGAACAATTAAACTTCAATCTTCTAGTGTGTGTCTCAGATCTGCAACAAGATAATTCAACTCACTTTACTGACACTCATTGCTACATTCTGAAACCAGGATTTCAGATCTTAGAAGAATGGGTTGGCCTAAAGACTCCAAGGAATAATAACACCTATGTCTTAAACCTGAATTCTACAACGCCAATAGACAAAACATGTCTTTTATCAAAAACATCATTTGATGAGTCCAGCTTTGGCACAGACATTTAGGGCACACAAACTTTAAAAACATGAACAGATTGGTCAAAGGAAAGCATGTCATTGGTCTTTCCCAAAAAGAATTGTTGATCACTGTTCAACGTGCCTCAAAGGAAAACAACATAAATCTTCTCACAAATCCAAGCTGGTGAACACAAACAATACTCCATTAAAGCTACTTCATATGGATCTGTTCGGACAAACTCATGTTATGAGTATTGGAAAGAAATAGTATTGTTTGGTGATCATTGATGACTTTTCAAGATTTACATGGGTTTTCTTCTTACTTCATAAAAATGAGGCATCCCAAATAATAAAAGACTTGATCATAAGGTCAAAACAATAAGAAGTGATAATAGAACTGAGTTCAAAAATGAAGACATGAGTTCATTTTGTGCAACCAAAGGCATTGCTCATCAATTCAATGCAGCTAGAACTCCTCAACAAAATAGGGTAGGTGAAAGGAGGAATAGAACACTAATTGAAGTGGCAAGAACAATGCTAGCCGATGCTAAACTGCCTATTACCTTTTGGGAAGAGGCAGTTAACATATTGTGCTTTCTACAAAATCGAACTATGATTGTAAAAGAAAGTAACATGACTCCATATGAATTGTTGTTTCACAGAAAACCATTTGCTGGATTTTTTAAGTCATTTGGTAGTCCTGTCTCAATATTAAACACCCTAGACTATTTGGGAAAATTTTCATCTAAGTCTGATGAAGGATCCTTTGTAGGTTATTCTTCTGTCTCAAAGGCTTACAAAGTGTTTAATCCTAGATTAAACATTATTAATGAATCAACAAATGTTCAATCCAAATAACACTCGTTTCCTAAAACTACAAATGGTCTAGACTAGTTGTTTGATATTGACTCATTTACAAAATCATTTGATCAATTTCACTTGTCTGATGTAGGAAATCTACATTCAGCTAAAACTTCTTCAGGTCCAGAAAGAAGAGATGATTTTCCATTGATTCCTCCTACATCTACTAAGCACATGATGAATATGTTACTCTTCAAGCTAATCCTGTCAGACAACCATCACAAAATCAAAGTGTTTCAACTGAAGTTGGTCCCAGCTTGTTACCATCACATTTAGAAGATCTGTCAATAGAGATCAGAAATCAAAAACAAGCTACTCCTCCAGTTGAAACAAAAAGAACATCAAATGATGTAAGCAATCAAAGTGCTGCTGATGCTGAAGCAGTCAATGAAACGGAATCTGATTATGTTCATAATTCCCCAACAGTACAAGATGAAGGTGCCTCTCACCATAATGACTTGAATCTCTCCAATCTTGATGTAACCATTGTTGGTGACTCAATTCCAACCACAAGAATGCACAAGAATCATCCAGTGGAAAGCATTATTGGTGAACTTAATGAAAGGGTGACAAGAAGCAAGTCAAGTATTGCAAACATCTGTATGTTCTCATGCTTTCTTTGTCAAACAGTACCCAAGAACATCAAAGAGTCTCTTTAAGACAATAGTTGGATTGAAGCAATGCATGAATAATTACTACAATTCAAGAAGCAAGAAGTATGGCAACTGGTAGACCTTCCCGAAGAACAATACCCTATCGGCACCAGATGGCTGTACAGAAACAAAACTGATGATAGAGGGATCATATTAGAAATAAAGCAAACTAGTGGCATAGGGTTACACTCATTAAGAAGAAGGAATTTATTATGATGAAGTGTTTGCACCTGTTGCTAGATTAGAAGAAATAAGAATCTTTCTCTCATATTCAGCATCCATGAAGTTTACTATTTATCAAATGGATGTGAAGTGTGCCTTCTTATATGGAAAGATTGCTGAAATAGTCTACATGAGTCAACTACCTGGCTTTGAAGATCCAGATTTCCCTCACAGGGTGTACAAGCTTGACAAATCCCTATATGATCTTCATCAAGCTCTAAGAAAGTGGTATGAGACTTTATCATCTTTTATTCTTGAAAATGGATATGAAAGAGGAAAGGTTGATCAAACTCTTTTCAGAAAAAGAAGTGGAAGAGACATGTTGCTAGTCCAGATTTATGTGGATGATTTATATTTGGCTCAACAAACAAGAAACTTTGTAAAGACTTTGAAGACCTTATGCATTTAAAATTTCAAATAAGTGCAATGAGGGAACTCACTTTCTTTCTAGGGGTGCAAGTCCAACAAACAGCAGATGGAATTTTAATCAATCAATCAAAATATATGGAAATAATGTTGAGAAATTTCACTTTGCTGACTCTCGGTCTATCAGAACTCCTGTGGCTACTAAAGTGAAGATTGGACCTGATCTAGAAGGCAAATCAGTGGATCAAACTCACTATCAATCTATGATCGGTTCACTATGTATCTAACAGCCAGTAGGCCTGACATTATGTTTGGTGTTTGTGTGTGTGCCAGATATCAAGCTGATCCTCAGGAATCTCATGTAAATGCTGTCAAGAGGATATTCAGATATCTTAAGGGCAAACCAGCTCTTGGGTAATGGTATCCAAAGGAAGGAGACTTCAATATCTATGCCTTCACTAACAGTGATTATGGAGGATGCAACTTTGATAGGAAATCCACTTTTGGCAGTTGTCAATTTCTTGGTCCCAGACTAGTCTCCAAGCAATGCATGAAGCAAACAAATGTATATGTTTCAACAGGAAAAGTTGAGTATATTGCAGCATCTGCTTTTTGCTCTCAAGTCCTTTGGATTCAAAACCAGATGCTTGATTATGGTCTTAACTTCTTGCATACACCAGTTCACATTGACAACACAACAACTGTTTTCATTACAAATAATCCAATTCAGTACTCAAAAACAAAACACATTGAAATTAGATATCACTTTTTAAGAGACTATGCTGAAAAGGGGTTAATCAAATTGATTCAAGTACTCACTAAAACCAATTGGCTGATTTATTTACCAAAGCATTTGAACCTAGTAGGTTTGAATTCCTAGTTCAATTAATTAGCATGATTAACCTTAAGTAAAACCAATCAAAACATAAAAAACAATTCAAGAACATTAAGAAATCATAAAAAGAAGTAAATTTTGATGAAGAAAAGAATATAATAGAAAATGATATTATTACAGTCACTATATCATTCACTGTGCTTAATTTTAAATCTGAAAGACTGTCATGACTTACCAAATATGTTGGTAGGCTCAACTTGGAAGAGAAGATAAATGTAGTGATGAATGAAAATCTTATTCAATGGTGAAACACTCATCTCAAAGTACAGGTATGTATTGGCTTATCTAAGTGTGTGTGTGTAGTTACCTAAACACACGAGGTAATGATACTTTATGAATCTCTTTCACTTACATCAAGTTTCATCTTTGTTTTACTGAGCAAAGACCTGATGAAACAAACACATAGTGCAGATATACTGATTCAAAAGATTCCTAATAAGGAACACATCCAAATTGGATGAATCTACAAAAACAATACATTCCATGTGAATGAACAAAAGAATCCAATCATGGATCACCTTCCAAAGTAAAGTGAAAAGAATCCCAATGTGGATCATCATGAAAAGGATCAAAGTAAAATAATCCCAATGAGGGTCAGTGAAAATGAGATATCATAACTTAAATAACCTGGTCAAGAAAGTTGTAAAAAAGTTCTACCATGCATTACATAAGGATGGTTGATCATTCCATGTTTTTTTATGTGAGGTACATGTTGAATAATTAAATCAACTAAAAACATGATAAATATCACATGCATTAAAATATCAACCTGGTATGAGTTTAAGAGGACAAACATACCTTCAATCAACAAGTTCATAAACATATCCATTTTATCATAAAGGATGCACATGTGTAATGTAAGATTCAAATGATCCCAAAAAGATATACTTCTCTTCATTATTAATAATCAAAATTAATTTATATTCAAAAGGTTTTAAATCTTTAAAGTTTCTATCCTGATGTGGATATAAACTTTAGGGGGAGTAATTTAAAATTTTTGACTAAGTTTGTATAAACATTTACTATCTTAAATTACTTTCTTAAAACTTCAAAATAAATCAAAAAGAAAATGTCTGTGTTGGTGCATAAGTTATACCATAGTATCTCAGCTTATACAGATTTTTGGAAGCATAGGAAGTCCAAGATCAGTCAAAAAATGGAAAAATTGTATCACCTCTGACATACAAGTCAATCCAAGCAAAAATTGATAACCCCAACAACAGTCAACAACATCATAAGAGAATTCAATTAAAGAGAGTTCTTCATAACAAGAAAAACCAAAACAAAAACATTTATCTTGATTAAGTTCAAAAGTTAATGCAGGTAAGTGCATTGGTTAATGTGGGCGAAGGTAACCCATGCATATGACCAATGCGGGTAACTATTTATGTCAAGTGAAACTAATGCGGAAAAAGAGTTTACTCTACCGCATTGGTGTCTACCAAGTATACATGAAAAGTTTGAAGTGTCAAAAACCTATGCGGAACAAAAGAGTTCTTCCGCATTTGTCAATGCGGATGATAATATCACTTCCGCATTTGTTTTTCTAATATGCACTTGTGGATATGTGTCACTTCAACAATTTTCATGTACTTTAAAATGAATAAACAAGTGCTTAATCTCTTCTGTCACCATGGATAATGATCAAGTAAATATGCAAATGTTAGTCTACCACATTTGCTACAGTGAGCAAATGCTGAACAAGTTCGATCAACCGTATTTGCTACAGTGCACAAATGCTAATGAACTTTGTTCTTCCACATTTGCAATAGTGCACAAATGCGAATAGGCAAAATCTTAAGTATTCAACTTTTGCATTTGCTACAGTACACAAATGCGAATGTCCAAATTCTTAAGTTTTACTCTTCCGCATTTGCAACAGTAAACAAATATGGATGTCTAAAACCTTTCCGCATTTGCTACATTGTGAACTAAAATTTGACCGCATTTGTTCTAAAACTTGTGAAAAACTTGTAAATGATATACTTGACTATTTAAAGTACGTTCAAAAGGTCATTTAATACTTTTCAAATTTGAGAGATTCTAAAGTGCGACGAGCAAAAACACACTATTCATCTTCATCAATCATCATCATCTTTAAGAATCAAAGATCTTAGTTTCATTTCATCTATTTTGTCCTCATCTTCGATTCTACTCAATAATAGTATCAAACAAAAGGTGAAATACTTAACATTTTTTAACCTAAAATGTCGGACACTTGGACTGATAATGAACTTAGAACCCTAGGTTAATGAAGAATACTCAAAATCAGATTCATTCTAAGAAAAGATGAATATTTTGACTTGAATGAGCATGCAAACTAAGAAGAATACCACTCAACAAGGAAACTTCATAGCCATGTTCATCGTATGAACAGAGCATGATGAAATCGAAAATGTCAAAAACAAATCTTGAAATAAAATCAGATTAAAGGTCAAACAACATCAAATATAATCTCTTCAAATATGAAAAACAAAAATAACAATGATTAATTCTTGATAACATCATAATTTAAAGTGATTCCTATAGAATAGTACCTTCAAATACTCATCTTTGACCATCAAAAGTCAAACTGATGAAGCATGCATAATTTAGAACATATACTTTCATCAATCTAACTCATATGCCTCTAATGCAGGGTACATGGCTAATCTTACCTGGACCAAGCTCCATAATGTCAGTGGTTATCTTGACTCTGATGTACCTGAGGCAGAAGGGCTTAGAGATATGACCAGATTCATCTCTATTACAAGAGTAGCTTATGCCATAACAGTTAGACCTATTATATATGAGAGATTCATAAGGTCTTTCTGGAATACTATTAAAGGGACAGAGGTTGATGGTGAGAAAACTCTATCTGGGAGAATTGATGATGAACATTCTTTGATTATTACTGAACAAACTGTGAGACAGTGTCTATAGTTTGGTGATGATGCAAACACACTCACTGAGCTTGAAGATGATGAGATCACTACATGCTTTGCCAACATTGGCTATGAAGGAGGATACGAAGGAAAGCAGATTGTGAAGGGACTGGTGGACTTACAATGGAGGTTTCTGATCCACCTTTATCAGCATTGTTTGTCCAAAAGGAAGACAGGATGGATGATATTCTTGTGATCACTTTATCAGCAATATGTGCTTTATGCACTATGAATTCAATGGTCTAGTATCCAATGTTCAGGAAGGAAGAAGGTACATGTTCCTGATGTACCCAAGGTTCATTCTATGTCTGATAAGTGAAGCATTCTCGGATATAGTATTTGAAGGACCTGTTCTGAATATCCCTTACTATGATGCAAAGTCCTACAAATATATCAAAATTAGAGATCCCAAGAACTTCTATAGTGGATCTCACTCTCCTCTTTTACCTTGGATGCTTCAACAAATCAACCCTGATGAACAAGGTGAAGAACAGTAGGCTCCAGCTGATGAGCAAATTCAAAAACCAGTTGCTCATGTTCAGCAAGCTTTTGATGAGCAGGTTAAGGGACATAGGTCAGTGTCGCCCCATGTGGATGTAGGGGGTGATCTTCACACTGAACCTCATATTCATGATATCACATCACTTTTGTACCTTCACCAATACAATCTCAACAAAGAACCCCACTACCAACACCTCATATATCACCAATACCATCTCCCCAAACACAACCTATCACTTCCACACATATATCTCCAATTCATCATTCACCCATTTTATATGCCCAACCATCTCCCATTTCTATAGAGCCTATTGAGTTTGGTGTATCTATCAACTCTTCAAAAAAATCCAAATCATCATCTAATGAGGAGGATAACCCAAGCCTAGTGCCTCTTAAGAAAGTCACTTCTGAAGCTACTCATTCAGAAAGCTATGTTGAATCTGGTGTAAACAAACAAGATGAGAAGGATGAGCTAATTTATGAACTTATGCAAAAAGTTGCAAAGATGGAAAGATTACTAAACAGAAGATCAAGCATCATTCAAGATAGACTGTTGGAGCTTGATGACAAAGAAAATGAGTTAAAAGAAATGAAAGAAAGATATGATTCAGAGAAGAAAGAAAAAGAGAAGGAGATTGAAAAACTAAAAGCTTCTCTTCAATAATTAAGAGAGGAAATAAGTGGTCATATGGATACTTTAGCAATACAGACAATTGCTATAGAAGAGCAAGAAGAATTAATTGAAGAACAGGCTAAAATCATTATTACTTTGCCAAATCAGAATTAAAGCCTAAGCAAAAGAGTCTCTGAGCTTGAAATGTTGGTTGAAATTAAAAGGGAAGTGTTAGGACCTGGTATTCGACTGAAATACCTAGAGATCACGTGTATACCGGATCAAATAGTGCGGAATCCTATTTGATTGGCAACCCAATCAGTGAGAACACACGAAGAATCAATCAGGGATTGAAACTAATGTTAGAAATCGATAAGGAATCGATCTAATGTGTTCTATGAACTTGGAGAACGATTTGGAAGGTTTCTGGACGGCTAGGGTTCGTCTGGAATTATACTTGATCGAATATCCTCGTTTTTCACGAATTGAGTTGTATTTATAGGTTGGCACTATTCAATCGTGCGACTGAACCATTAGTTTGGTTCAGTCGTGCGATTGAACCATGCGGTTGATTCATTCGTGCGATTGAGTGTTCAGTCGTGCGACTGAGCCAATCTTATGTTACAGTTGTACGACTGATCCAGTCTCCTGGTTCAGTCGTGCGACTGAGTCAATCGTGTGAAGTTCTTCATGTGTATGGTTCATTCGCATGAGCCATTCGTATGGGAACTTCATTAAGTAAGTTTGAATATTTTAGTTAGTTAATATAATATTATATGTAATCATTCAAGTAATTATAAACCCAATCAATTCAGTCACGACTCATTAATGAACTATTAAACATTATAACCAACAGACTATCAATATCAGTTCATTAATCATACCAAACAAGATCTATATACATCACATATCATGATCTAGGGACATACATGTATCAACAAACCTCCCCTTGGACCTAGATCTCTCTAATGTCTTGTTTTCTTCATTACCTTCTCATTTTCTTGTACTTGTCCTCTTGTGTGACTCCCGTGTGAATATCAAACGCGAAGCAAAGTCGTATAACATTTTGGAACTGGAGGGCTTGTACAATGTCTTGTGTGTCATAGAAAGTGGCCACTTGTATAATGTATAGACATCATTAGCGGACAAGTTGGTGAGCCACTGGGTCGAATACCCTGACAGTATCCATTTGATCCCCTTTGTTCAGAACTATGACAGCTTCAGCAGTTCTCCAATCATAGTACCACCATTTGAAGTGTGGAGTGAAGTCCTGTGGCATTTCCCTGAGAGGGATCTCGACATAGTGCGAGGAGGACTCCACTTCAACACAATCTTAGGTTTCCCAGTAATGGCATCCATCTCAGACCTTCTAATATACCTTGTAGGTTGTTGAGGTCTGAAGTTAATCCACCTGGTGTGGTACTCTTTCTTTAGGGCAGCCTCAAACCAGCCTGACATTTTTCTCGGGTCAGCATACAACAGCTTCAATTGGCCAGCTGGTTGAGCTAAATCCTGGTAGAGTCTTTAGATCATGTGGAAATCTAAGTACTCTATGCCCTTTTCCTCTTAACGGCATAAACGTTAAGATCATCAAAATATGCCCATGCTATAATCCTGCCTAACACCGCAAGATGTGTTCTTAACGCTGTAGAACTTGGTGTAGGCATCCTCTTCGGTGCATCACGTTGGGCTCTGACTTCTTTAAAACATTCAGCCCACTCAACCTTTCGAATGTATACATCATCGTTTGAGGCTTGGGCTGTTCCTTCGGTCTTTCCTGCTTCCTGCTCCATCTTGTCTAGTACCTCAAACATATCACTGACTAGGGACTCACCCAGATTGGGTACCACATTACCCTTGTTGTCAGCGTACTGAGGGTACTCTTCAGCAGCAATATCTTCAACCTCAACTTCATCAACGTCGTGTAGTTCGTCTTCACTGGTTGAATCAACTGTTGGAGCATCCTTGACAATGTCATTAGGATTGAGTCTGAACATCTCTGCCAGTTGCTCGTTAGAAAGGTCGTGAATTATTTCACCTTCTTCAGGGGTATAACTCACTGACCTTCTGACAATCCCTTGCAGATCAAGAATCATTGTGAGTTGAGACTTGATCTGTTGAAGGGGAGCAATATCAAACTCATCTCTGTGGTACTTTGGATCTGTTTGATTTACACATTTCACACTCAAATCATTAGTAATATATCAAACAAAATGCATTAACTTGATATAAACATTTAGTACATGGTTTTTCAATACAGAATACAAAAGTAATTAAATACATAAAACATCCACTATTTACTTTTATCCTGAATGCTAGACTCTTCTTGTGAAGGTACAGAAGTAGAAGCTGACTGATGTTGTCTGTTCTTTGTTCTCTTCTCTTGACGGGAGCTGAGACAGATTCAGCTGCTTCTCCTTCTTCAGTCTCTTCATCTGCACACCACTCTTCTGTTTTCTCTTCATCAGAATCACTATCATCATCATCATCATCATCATCCTCACTATCTCTTCTCCATCCTTTATCTTTAGAGGTTCCTCCTTTGATCCTTTCAATTTTAGCAAAATGGACCTCTTCGCTTTTTCCAACTCCTCTATTGCTTACCTGCTGTGACACTTTGCGCTCGGAGTTGGTCCAACTGAGTGTTCTGAGCAGCCAATTTCTGGGCCTGCTCCTCAATAACTCGATCCTGCTCTGCAATTTTCTGCGATTGTGCAGCAGTCAGGTCGGTGAGCTGGCGGATCTGAGAGGTCTTGTCCTCATCAGCCGCCAGCAGTCGAACACCATTCTATTTAAGGCTGACAACTGTTCCTCTACCCCGATTGGAGGTAGAGGAGATCTAGGGTGTGTGAGGGGTAGGCTGAGGGCTCGGTTTGGTGGCTAGTGGTGGTGGTGGAGGTGGTGAATATCGGGTCAGGTCTGGATGATGGTGTGGTGAGTGTGGGGTGATGATGTAGTGGTGGCAGGGGTCTGGTTGTGGTGATCGGTGGTGGTGGTTGTGTTGCTGTGGGGAGAGGTATGGGGGGAAGGTGTGTCTGCAGAGGTGGTAGTGGTGGAAGGTATGGGGGATGTGGTGGTGATGAAGGTTACCTTACGCTTTTTCTTTTTCTGGCCATGGGGTTGAGCCATCCGCTTTCTCCTCGTTCCCTTCGAGGTGGATGCTCCCCCTTCAATCCCGCCTGAGGACCCCGAGCATATGATGGATCAGTTCTGTATCTCCGGAGCCTCTCGGTTGTTCACCAACAACCCTCAACCCGTGTTCTGTGGGAACCACTTCCTTCCCACAGTCGGGTCAATGTTCCCATCAGATTCATCCTCATCCTCCTCGTTCAAAACAAAATCTTGATGAAATCCTGCTGACTCAGTTACCTCAGCAGGTGAGACAGACACCGAGGGAACAGAGTCAGACACGGTGCCTCGGGATGGAACAGCATCATCCCCACTGTCATCCTCCTCTGAATCATCAGTAGGGAGGACAATTGGCTCCACGTCGGAGTCACTGTCCTCGTGACGCCATTGGCGTCTCCCGGTGCCACATAGCTTTCATCTGCTAAGTGGCCAATCATTCTTTTCACTTGGGGCTTAATCTGCTTTCCCCTGTAAACTTCATCCTGCCCAGAGTAGTATCATCCATTATTTCTAAGGCCACTGCGTCATGACTCTCTTGGGCAACTATGGCAGCTTCTCGTTGAAGATGAGCTGTAAGAATCTGGGGTACATACAGAACCCCTCTTTTCCCTTTACCTCCAAATTCTCCACCAAGTAGGAGAATATCATGCTGGAAAAACTGAAGGGGTGGTTCAGAACCAGTGCCACGTAGGCATTTTGAATCTGGTCTGAGAGGTCGTCAAAACCACCCCTCCTCGAAGCTACACACTTAGGATCACGTGTGCTAAGTACTTGTACTGGGGGCTCAGGTTGCTCTTGTTGAGCACACCTGAGTTGATATCCCCAGCGTACTTTAGCCTTAGGAAGCATCCCTCACTGTCAATGGATGTAGTTTTGTAGGATGATCAGCGTCCTCCCCGAACTCTAGGACCCTCTGAATGTCTGCAGCAGAGATCTCAATATCATGGCCCAGTATGGAGCTCCTGATACAGTAAGGCTCACGAGAGCGGTCCACCAAGGCATTTTCCCAGAATGCCTGATGGAGTGATTTATAGGCGTGCAAGGAGTGGAGATCGCTTATAGATCCGGGACCGTCTCAGAAATGCTATATGTCGGTGAACTCAGCCCCGTTCCTGGTGGTGTGATCCAAGTGGGCACAGATGTTGTGCTTTGGATTTATGGTCCACTTTTCTGCCATTTATCTGTAACACACAAGACATAGAACTATTAATACATAAGACATGAAAACTTCTGTTCTAAGTGTAAAGTTGAAAGTCATTTTGATTCATTCGTGCGAATGAATCATGCGACTGAAGTCAGTCGCCTGATGAGTCATGCGATTGAGTTCAATCGGCTGATTGAGGCATGCGATTGAGTTCAATCGGCTGATTGATGCATGCGATTGAGTTCAATCGGTGACTGAGACATGCGATTGAGTTCAATCTTCCGACTGGACTCATTCGGGTGGTTCAGTCGGTCGAATGATCCAATCGCAAGGTTCAATCGTGCGATTGGAGTTCATTCGAACGACCAGTCGCTTGCCCCACTGTTCGATCGCCTGTGGGTCGAATCTTGACCAATCTAAGTCTTTTAACAGTGTGTAATGGTCCATTAGCCTCGTCTACTTGTCACTAATAACCTATTAACTCAATTTTAACATTTTGCTTCGTTTACATAGGCAATTAGGTCAATTCACAGTTCGGTTCTTGATTCAATCCAATGTCGCTATTGTAGTTCGGTGATGTACTGATTTTGGTAGGATTCAAGGAGTAGTGTACCTGTAAAACTTCACTGGAATGTAAGAATCTTAATCGCAATGTATATCAGAATCTGTAGCAATTTCGACAGGGTAACGGTAATGAACGCGATTCGGGGTGTTTTGGGAGTGGTGAGTGATATGCGATCGACTAAGACCCTTAAATACTAAACCTAGGTTCATTCGGCCGACTGGCCTCATTCGCTCAGTTCAATCGGGCGACTGAGGTTCAGTCGTACGAATGGCCTAGTCAATCGCATTCAGTCGGCCGACTGAGTCTCAGTCGGTCGACTGACTCATTCGGTCTCCTTCATTCGCCCCTTTAGTTGACCGACTGAGCCTCAGTCGGTCTACTGTTTCATTCTCCCCCTTCCATTCGGTCGAATGGATCATTTCATGTCCATTCGGCCGATTGGAAGCCATTCGCATAGTTGGTCGATAACCATGATCCACTAGTGCGAATGGGTCACACTTTGTGAGTTTACAGTCATTTTTAACATTTACTATTCAGACCCTTTTCACTTTTGATAATAACATTGTAAGCTCTTAACCAATTCAGTCACTTCAGACGTGACCTTTTAAATTTGAAAACCATGTGGCCATCTCAGACATGACCCTTTTTAGGTAAGTTAATTCCCTTCTGATTTCCCTGATGTAGTCCGACCGACACACAAAAAAAGATAAACATAGGAACTTAAACTAACTACACAACTAAAGTTTATGTTTGGACTTTTTGTGAGAGATAAACCCTAAGATGAAAATCTAAGGGATTTGATTAGGAGTAGACAGCTTTAACTTAGATTGATCATATCTGGACCAACTCAATTTTGGAATCATACAGGAATATCAAATCATTTTGGGACTTGTTATTAAAACTCTTTGATGCTTAAATTCTCGGTGTTCATCCAGAGTCGTTAGCAACTTAGGAAATCATACTGAAACTCTTAGATTTTCACATTGATTTGAACTCTGAGAATGTAGCCACTAAGATTGTCAGTATGTTTGTCCACTTAAATCCATACACAGACTTTTGACGCAGACTGGTGACTGATTTAGGTTTAATTATTTCAGCTAACATTTGTGGATCCCACACTTATATGGTAATCAAATTCCTCAGAGGTTTTGAGCGGTCTACGGGTATTATTACAAGAAGAGACTATTCTTAGAGCTTTCAAAGAGAAGCCTGTCCTCAGGTCAGTGCCATCGCACAGCAGAGAGGCGGCAAACAACAATGAATTCTAGAATATCTAGGTTATGCTTATCCTCAGGTCAGTGCCATCGCACAGCAGAGAGGCACAAACCTATCTCCTTGTTAGAGCAGCTTATTATTTGACACAATATGCACCAACAACATGAGTCATTAGCTTTATTGCATTTGTCTTTCATTTTTTCTTGCTTTGCTCTAATTTTGGTCATCCGCACACTTTTGTGGCATTTAAATGCTCATTCCCTTATTGGAATATATTGATTGTGTTAACCAGTGATAAGATGGAAGCCCACAGTCAGTTGAACAACTTAGTTTGATCTTGAGATCACCAATCAGGTCTAATTGTCTATTGTGTTGAATCTACCAACATATCATTTGTGGTCTAGCAGCCTCTAAGTCTACTTTCTCTGTGTCACCTTAGGAGTTGCCAGTTTTCTATCATATTCCCTTTTTATATTGCTTAGACTACACAGACTTATACTTTGAACTTTTGCATCTTTTCAAACCTTAAATTTTAAAATCCCTCTTGATTTGTTCCTGTGTACTATCATATTCCAAAGGTATTGAATCAGTATCACAGACACAATCTACCTTATTTCAGCTAGTTACCCCTTCTCCTCTCCTCTCTTTTTTTTGTTTTTTTTTAATATTAACTTGCTGACATATTCTCCCCCTAAAATACTAAAATCATTTCGGATTTAATTATTTTTGGATTTTAAAACAGCAAGATAACATGAGTTTAAGTAAAGACAAAAGAAAAGAAAAAAAACAGATAACATAAAATAAAATAAACATTAACGAAACTACATCGGACTACACATCATTCTCATCAGGAATTACCTCACTTTTCTTTTTAACGCCGTTGACCTCTAGCAAGTATTGAAAACGTGGTTTATCAAAGGCTTTTGTATAGAGGTCAGCACGTTGAAAATCAGTATTAATTTTAACCACATCTATTAAGTTTTTTCAAAACAGTCTCTTATGAAGTGGTATTTAATACCGATGTGTTTGGTCTTAGGATGTTGAACCGGATTTTTGGTTACTGCAATTGCAGCAGAGTTATCAACAAAAATAGGAGTAGACGAGAATTTTAAACCGTAATCCCGCATTTGCTGTTGAATCCAAATGATTTGGGAACAGCAACTTGCAGCAGCAACATATTCGGCTTCACAGGTTGACAATGCAACCGATGTCTGCTTCTTACACTGCCATGTAACTAATCTTCTCCCAAAGAATTGACACCCTGCTGATGTAGACTTGTAGTTCATTTTGCAGCCTCCATAGTCCGAGTCACTATACGCTGTGAGCTCAAAATCGTCATCATGAGGATACCACAACCCCAGTGTGGGTGTACCCTTTAGATAGCGAAAGATCCTTTTGACCCCGATCAGATGATTGACCTTAGGTTTAGCCTGATATCTGGAACATAACATGTAGCATACATGATATCAGGTCTTGAGGCAGTGAGATACATGAGGATCCAATCATTCCTCGGTACATAGTGGCATCTACAAGATCTCCATTCTCATCAGGTGCTATATCATGATTCGTAGCAAGTGGAGTCCCAGCAGCAGAAGCATTCTCCATGTCAAAGCGACTGAGAATGTCTCCTACATACTTGGTCTGATGTAGAAAGATCCCATTAGGTGTTTGATCCACCTGTAACCCGAGAAAGAACTTCATCTCCCCATTGCACTCATCTCAAACTCTTTCTTCATCACTGCTTCAAACTCTTTGCATAACTCTTCGTTCTTTGACCCGAAGATTATGTCATCAACATATATCTGTACAAGCAGTAGGTCACCATCCTTTTCTTTAATAAACAGTGTACAGTCAATGACTCCCCTGCGAAAGCCGTGTTTCACAAGATGAGTCGAGAGTTTCTCATACCAAGCTCGAGGAGCTTGATGAAGCCCATATAAAGCTTTGTCGAGCTTGTAAACTCTATCCCGATGATAAGGGTCTTCAAATCCCTCGGGTTGACTTACATAGACTGTTTCCCTGATTTCTCCATGAAGGAATGCACTCTTCACATCTAATTGGTAGACTTTAATCTTCATGTACGAGGCATAGGCAAGGAAGATACGAATAGCTTCCATCCTTGCCACGGGTGCAAAAACACTCATTATAGTCAATCCCCTCGACTTGGCGAAAACCTTGAACCACCAGTCGAGCTTTGTTCCTTATAATGACTCCTTGGTCATCCTTCTTACATTTTAGTACCCATTTGGTGCCAATGACTTTAGCACCTTTAGGTCTATCAACCAGAGTCCATACACCTAACTTCTTAAACTGCAGAAGTTCTTCTTGCATGGCACTCACCCACGCCTCATCATTTAGTGCTTCACTGACATATTTTGGCTCAACCTGCGAGACAAAACATCGATAAGCACCATCATGAATGTAACCCTTCTCCATAACTGAGGCGTAATCAGCTGAGTATAGCTGATTTCGGGTTTGTACTCCTGATCGGACATCTCCAATAACATTGTCAAGGGGATGATAGACGTTTAGTCGTGATCCTGGAGTAGTCGGCACAGTCACCTCCAAACCAAGATTGTGAACATTTTGGTCTGCATCTGAGGAGGTTGGAGTTTGAGGTTCCGAAGTCGAGGGGCATCACTTGTGGATGCTTGTGGACTTTCAGGAACTGGAACCTGTTCCTCCTGACTGTTCTGGTCATCTGCTTCAGTTTCATCTTCAGAGGAGGAGTCACTTTCATCGACTACCCCTTCTGACTGAGTAGATGACTCTCCCTGTGTGCTGGATGGAGTATTTAGAATATCATACATCATCCTAGTAGCTAACTCATCATCCGAGGGAGAGAGAGGGATGTTGAAGGATTTGAAGAATCCATCATAATCGAAGAAGTATGCAGGTCCTTTGCCTGTAGGTGGTGGTATATCTCTGAACGTCGACATTACACCACACTTCTACAAGACCCGTTGAGTTATTGTAAACTCGCTTGTTCGGTATGTTGTATCCTAGAAAAATTCCTTCAACTGCCTTCTCGCTGAATTTTCCTTCTTGTGTTCTTCAGAAGTGTACACGGTGCGCCAAAAGGTTCAAGATACTCCAAATTCGGTTTGCGTCTTTGAAGTAGCTCATAACATGTCTTTCCGTGGCGCTTGACTATTAGGACTCGATTCAGTGTATAGCACGCATTTGCCACTGCCTCGTTCCAGAATTGGATAGGCAGTTTCGAGTCTGCCAGCATAGTCCGGGCTGTTTCTATCAAACTCCTGTTCTTTCTCTCAGCAACGCCATTCATCTGAGGTGTGTAGGCAGAAGTGAATTGATGCACAATCCCTTTTCCTTGCAGTATGCCTCCATCCCTTGATTCTTGAATTCTGTCCCGTTGTCTGAGCGTATTTGTCGAACTTTGAGCTTGTAGAGTGATTCCAGTGTGGTTACTAATTCCTTGAATGTCTCCAAAGTTTCTGATTTTGATTTCAGAAACATTACCAAGTGAACCTTGAGTAGTCATCAGTGACCACATAGCAGTACGCGTCGCCTGCAATGCTCCTTGTACTAACTGGACCAACAGATCCATGTGAAGAAGCTCAAGAGGAAGTTCTATTGAATGAACTTTCTTTTCCTTATGAGACTTCTTTGTCTGTTTGCCTTTCTTGCAAGCTACACAAAAGTCAGGAAGTTGGAAGTTCTTGACATTCACTCCTCTAACTAAATCCTTCTGAATCAAATGATTCATCTTCCTTTGACTAATGTGTCCCATTCTTCGATGCCAGGAGATGGAATCCTTCTCAGTAGCTTTAGATAAGAAACACTGAACCTCATGATCCGTTGTGGCAGCTGTTGACAGATCCAAGACATAAAGTCTTTATATCTTGAAGCAGTCATCAGAACTTGGTCCTCTGGGATCATATATTCTTTCTTCAGCACGTAACACTTCTGATTATCGAAGACGACTTTAAATCCTTTATCACAGATTTGGGAAACAGAAAGTAAGTTGTTCTGAAGTTGTTGAACGTAGTTCACTTTATCAAACTTAACTTTCTGATTTCCCACTTCTCCCTGAGCTGTGATATAGCCTCCTTTGTTTCCTGCAAAGGAAACATGCCCTCCTTTTATTGTTTGACGTTAGATAAAAGGGCTCTATTTCCTGTCATGTGCCTGGATGCTCCGCTGTCTATAATCCACGTGTTAGTCTCAGCACTATATCGAACACCCTGCACATACAAAGTAAATGAATCAGTTTAGGTTAGGAACCCAAGCTTTGACTGTCTTGGGTTCCCAGAGGCATCACACATCATAAACTCCACCCATTGACCCTTAGAAGGTGAGGGTAGCTCAGGTTCTTCTTGTTATCAGTATCAGACACGAGGGTGGATTTTTCTTTCCATAAGCCAGATTTGTGCAATGCCTGTTTATGATAAACAGTCGTCTGGCTTACAGGTTGGACTTTAGGTTCACTAGCTCTTCTAGGTGGAGTTAGAGAACTCCGCTTAGAAGACCTAGGTCTAGAGTCCAGAAGATCAATCTTCTTCCTAGGTGTCTGATAGAAATGACAGTCGGAAGCAATGTGTCCACATTCTCCACAGTTGTAGCATGACCTGCTATCAACTTTATGAGTAGACTTTCTTTGTGGAGAAGTGCGTGACACTCTAGTAACATCAATCACTTTAGTTTTTGACTCTTGGATGTTTGATGTTTTCTTGGTGTAACAAACTTTACTGATTTAACCTGTTTTCCTTTTGGTTACTGGTTTTTGACTTGAAGCATGTGAAAAGGTAACATTTGAAGTCTTTTAGGTTCTGATTTGACTCTATTTGACCCTGACTTTAAATTAACTTTTTCAAATTCATTTTCCAGGTTAACACAAGGCAATTTACCCTTTGCCTTTGAAGTGGCCTCCTTTTGTTTCTTACCAGATTCAGTAGATGAACATGAGGTGTCTGGATCAGTAACAAGAGGAGTGGTCACCACATGATCCTTGATGGGGTTATTATTTACTGGTCTAGACTTGGTGTTCATCAAGGTCTCAGGTGGTGGTGGAACCACTTTGTAGCCTAATCCCTCCCCGTTATTCCTTTCTCTTACTAAGTGTTGGACTATGTGTGAAGAACTAGTCCAACTATGCAGTTTCTGTTTTAATGAATTAACTTCGACTTCTAGAACTGCTTTTTGTTTCTTAGTGTCTTCTAGGGAGTTAAGATAGTACCTAATGTCGTTTGCTTGGTTAAAAGCCACTACTTCGGTTTCCCTAAGTTGTTTGGTCAATAGGTCTATCTTTTCTTTATAACAATGCTCATTTTGTTTTAGCACTCTATTTGCCTCAGTGCACAGACGTAAATCTTTTACTAAGTTATCATTATGATCTAATAACCTAGCAAATTTTTCATCTATGCTCTTCCTAAACGTGTCACAATCAGAACAAGCATGGTTATTAAAAATTTGGTCAGTGGTACTTACCTGAGTTGGTTCAGAAGTATTAGCCATCAGTGCCGCATCAGATGATTCTGGTTCTGTCGACTCTGGCTTTTCTGTCTCTGATGTGGAAACTTCCTCATTTGGCTTGTAGCTGACCTCGGCTGCAGTTGTTTCTTCACTATGTGACATTGCAATTTCAACTGCTATATCACCTTCACTCGCAGAATCATCGTCAATATCCTCGACACTGGCAATGTTAGATTCTCCTGGTGAGACAAACCTGAAACTCCAATCCTGTCCTTCATCATCATGAGCAGTTAGTGCTTTTGGGTCCTTGTTTGATGAAGTAGAATTAGAGGGTTGCTTGTCCTGGCGAGTAAATGATGAGAACGGGTCCCATTCCCCGTCTTCTTTGGCTTGACACATTCTCGTTTGAAGTGCCCCTTCTCACCACAGTTAAAGCAGGTCACTTTACTCTTGTCGAAGCCAAAGGTGGTGTCCTTAGTAGCAACCAAGTTCTGTCCAGTCTTTTTCACAAACTTTTTCGCCCTCCGAACAGCACTTGCTAAGGCCCACATTATATCCATTCTTTCAAGCTCCATCTCATCCACCTGCTCGTAGTCCTCATCTGCCAGATGGCAGTTTCCAATCTTCCCAGCAACAAGTCCATCATATGAATGAACCACTGCTGCTAAGAGATCCATATGCTCTCGTGCTACTTCCACGGTCACATTACCGAAGTTCTCGTCTTCAGTTTGGTAGCGTTTGCTTCTGATCCAATATGATGGGTACATGATGACCCAGACGTGTCTGATCAGAAGGAGAAGCATGTGAGGGACCTGACGAGCTAGACACAAAAGCAGTCTGGAGGGGTGCTCCAGATGTCTTAGCTTGAGGCGTGGCGTTGTATAAAGCTGGATTTTGTGTGTACGAAGACTTCTGAGCTCTATACTTCATCCTTAGTGCTTCTTCTCGCAACTTAAGAATGAAGTCATTTATATCCAGCTTTACAAGGATTCCATTCTGTCTCAGGTTAGACACGAATGTAGCCCACTTATCAGGCAAACCGTCTGCGAAATTGCTTACTTTTTCTTCCATGGTAGTAGCCACTCCATGTGTATGCAATTCGCTCATCAAGTGGTAGAATCTATCTATGACTTCGTCCAAGCTTTCATTACCAATTGATGAGAAGTTATCGAATTCCTTCTTTAACTCCTTTGCCTTGATTGCCTTCAATGATGCATTACCATCATATCTCTTCTCTAGCGCATCCCACAGTTTCTTAGACTGCTTGTTCTCGGAATACTGGTGGAATATGTCTTTGGGGATAGACTGAGTGATCAATGCATAAACTCTTTTCTCTGCATTGTACTTTACTTTCTGTGCGTCTGTCATCCCGCTTAATGTTAGTTTAACTCCATCAGCTCCCACTGGTGTACTATAACCTATCTCAATGGCTTCCCACAGATTAGGATCTACTCCATTAAGGTAGATCTCAAAACGTTGTTTCCAGTGGGGAAACTCATCTAAAGTCAAGAGCTTGGTGGTTTATTGTGATTCCCCACCTCACTCTCAAGCAGCAACAGATTCTGTATCCTTGAGTCCTTCCCAGCAGTAAAGGCTGACATCTGATCTTCCATGATGAATAAACTTATAATCTAATCAAACAAACTTTACTGATGCGACTGAAGGATGCGAATGAGCTAATCGTGCGTATAAGCTCTGCGATTGGTTCAATCGTGCGAATGAACTGGGCGATTGGTTCAGTCGTGCGAATGAATCTGGTACGTATGAGCTATGCGAACGAACGGTTCAATCGGCCGAATGAAGGTGCGACTAGGTCCAATCGTGCGTATGAGCAGTGCGAATGGAGTCCAGTCGTACGAATGAGTCAGTCGTGCGATTGAAGCTGCTGTTTTGCGAAAATTTCTAGGTTTGACGGGTTCAGCCGTAAAAATTCGAAATTTCACAAGTTCTAATTGCCTAAGTCCGTAGAAACCAAACGTCGATGAGCAGGGAACTTCCAAGATCACTTTTGATGCCAAAGATTGCGTTTTTAGTGTAAAAACACAAACTTTATGCAATCTTGATTGAATCAACACGTAATCACGAGCCAATAGCTCTGATACCACTTGTTAGGACCTGGTATTCGACTGAAATACCTAGAGATCACGTGTATACCGGATCAAATAGTGCGGAATCCTATTGATTGGCGATCCAATCAGTGAGAACACACGAAGAATCAATCAAGGATTGAAACTAACGTTAGAAATCGATAAGGAATCGATCTAATGTGTTCTATGAACTTGGAGAACGATTTGGAAGGTTTCTGGACGGCTAGGGTTCGTCTGGAATTATACTTGATCGAATATCCTCGTTTTTCACGAATTGAGTTGTATTTATAGGTTGGCACTATTCAGTCGTGCGACTGAACCATTAGTTTGGTTCAGTCGTGCGATTGAACCATGCGGTTGGTTCATTCGTGCGACTGAGTGTTCAGTCGTGCGACTGAGCCAATCTTATGTTACAGTCGTACGACTGATCCAGTCTCCTGGTTCAGTCGTGCAACTGAGTCAATCGTGTGAAGTTCTTCATGTGTATGGTTCATTCGCATGAGCCATTCGCATGGGAACTTCATTAAGTTAAGTTTGAATGTTTTAGTTAATTAATATAATATTATATGTAATCATTCAAGTAATTATAAACCCAATCAATTCAGTCACGACTCATTAATGAACTATTAAACATTATAACCAACAGACTATCAATATCAGTTCATTAATCATACCAAATAAGATCTATTACATCACATATCACGATCTAGGGACATACATGTATCAACAGGAAGCTGAAGTAGAAATAAGAGATAATGATTAGAAAAGTGTTAAGACAGTTTAGGTACAGAGTACTAACTGATTCTGCGAGTATACCAACTCAAATAGTGCGGAATCCTATTTGATTGGCGATCCAATCAAGGAGAACACAGTTATGATCACTCTAACGATTAATGAAACGTTATGAATAATTAGAACACGATCAATTGAGCTTGGAACCGGTCTTTTGAGTCTCTGGACGGTAGGGTACGATTATATGCATAGGTATTCAAATTGTTAAGTTTTTCCATGAATTAGGTGGTATTTATAGGTTAGGGTTTTCCATTCGTGCGACTGTAGCATGCGATTGATCCATCCGCACGACTGAAGGTCCAGTCGTGCCACTGAGTCAATCTTATGTCTCAATCGTGCAACTAATCCAGTCTCCTGGTTCAGTCGTGCGACTAGTCCATTAGCATGAAGTATTCATGCGTATGGTCCATTCGCATGAGAACTTCACTCAATTGAGTTTGAACATGTTTCTCAATCATTATTGACTAAGAGTTATGTAAACAAACACAAACCTATATAGTTAGTTCAATATGCGTTATCACATAATAAACAATGAAATATTAAACATTATATGCATCAACCACACATTGTATTTCATTCATACCCATTCAATTACATATATGTAAGACATTTTACATTAAGCTCCTAAACTATGTACACATGTATCTACAAACTCCCCCTTGGACCTAGTTTATATCATTGTCTAACATTCTTCATCAGCTTGTCAAACTTCTTCTACTTCTCCTCTCTTGTAGCTCCAGCATGTATATCAAATACGAAACAGAGCCTTATAACATTTTGAAACTAGAGGGCTTGTACAATGTCTTGCGAATCATAGAATAGTGGCCACTTGTATAAAGTATAAACATCATCAGCAGACAAGTTGGTCAGTCACATAGGGTCAAATACCCGGATAGTATCCATTGGATCTCCTTCTATAAGACTATGACCGCTTCACCTGTTCTCTAATCATAGTACCACCATTTGAAGTGTGGATTGAAGTCCTGTGGCATTTCCCTTAGAGGGATTCTTGACGTTGTGTGCGGAGGACTCCACTTTAGCACTATCTTTGGCTTTCCAGTAATGGGATCAACTTCAGAACTTCTGATGTACCTTGTTGGTTATTGAGGTCTGAAGTTGACCCACCTGGTATGTTACTCTTTCCTCAATGTAGCCTCAAACCAGCTTGACATTTTCTTTGGATTAGCATATAGCAACTTCAGGCGTGCCAGCTGGTTGAGCTCAAAACCAAGTAGAGTCTTTAGATCGTGTGGGAATCTAAAGTACTCTATGCCCTTTTCTCTCTTCACGGCATACACGTTTAGATCCTCAAAATAAGCCCATGCGATGATTTTGCCCGACACCTTTAAGTCTTTCTTGACTTTGTACAACTTGGTGTAGACAATAGGCTTTTGTGCAGTGCGCATGGCTCGGATCTTAGCAAAACAAGCCGCCCATTCAGTCTTTTTGATGTTGATATCGGCGTCTGAGGCTTGGGCTTGATCTTTATTCTTCTCGGACTCTTGCTCCATCTGATGTGGTTTTTCAAACGTATCACTGACGAGAGTATCACCCAGATTGGGGATTACATTTCCCTCTCTATCAGCATACTCTGGATAATGGTTAGCCGTGACATCCTCGATCTCAATTTCATCTATGTCAATGAGCTCATCATCACTTGTAACTTCAAAAGTAGGAGCGTCCTTGACAATCTCGTCCGGGTTGAGCCGGAACATCTCAGCAAGCTGGTCATCAGTAAGGTCATGAATGATTTCTCGTTCTTCAAGAGTATAGCTTACAGACTTTCTGACTATCCCTTACAAATCAAGAATCATTGTAAGTTGAGACTTGATTTGCTGAAGGGGAGTAATATCATACTCATCTTGCTGAGATGATTGATCTGCTTGATTTAAACATGTAACACATCAATTGTCAGTAAGTAATCAAGAGAATCACACATTTGATAAAGATATAAAAATGTTAATTACATAATATTAATACAAGATTCAAGTATAAAAGGTTTCACAAATACATAAACTTCTAAGCCTTACTTTTGTCTTGTATAGCAGGCGCATCAGTAGGTGGGGCAGAAGATGAGGCTCCTTGGTCTTGATTTTTCTTTGTGCGTCTCTCTTGACCCTGAGCTACATCTCCTTCTTTATCATCATCATTCTACCTTTCCCTTGTCTCTTCATCATCACTGGCCTCATCATCATTATCATCATCTTTATCATCATCATCTCCTTCTCTTATCTTGAGTAGCTCATCCTTTGAGCCCTTGAGCTTGAGCATGATGGTCTTGTTTGTAGTCTCTAACTCCCCACTCCTCTTGGCTGATTGGTCATTTTGCTCCTGAATTTGGGTAATTTGCTGAGCTTGCTGTGAGATCTGATGTGCTTGGGTAGCGTTAAGCTCCGCAAGCTGACGTAGTTCGGCAGCTCTTTCTTCATCAGCAGCCAACAACTTTAGCACCATACGGTTAAGTGCTAAAAGCTGTTCCACTACCCCAATGGAGGGCAGAGATGATCCTGTGGTGAATGTTGGGTGGGATGATGGTTCGGCTTGGTGGCTGGTGGTGGTAGTGGTGGCAGTGGTGAATATGGGTGGTTGTATATGAGTGGGTGGTGAAGTGTAGGCTATAGTGGTGGTGGAGGGGAGTATGGTAGTGATAGGTGGTGTGGTAATGGTGGTTGTGGTGGTAGCTGTGGTAGATGTGGATGTGGTGGTTGTGGCTGTAGTGGTGGCAATGGCAGTGGGAGTAGATATGGTCAATGTGAATCTCTGCCTCTTCCCCTTTTTGCCATAGTGGTGAGCCATTCTCTTCGTCTTCGAGCCTTTAGACACAGTGGGTCCCCCTTGGCTGATGGGCGGGTTTGGGGTGTAAGATGGATCAGTAGCAGCCTCCCCAGACTCTCCTTGGTGTCCATCTACCGCCCTAAGACCTCTCTCCGTGGCTATGACCCGGCTCCCCACCATTCGCACCAAAGGCTCATCATCAGTCTCTTCCTCCTCGCCATCTGGAAGTCAGGGTGAATGGAAGCAGACTAAGGTCCACCATGACCATCACCACCCTAATCATCATCGTGGTCATCTCCGTCGGAGTCATCAGATGGTAGATCAATCTGCTTAACATCTGAGTCACTATCATCATGGCGCCACTTCCTCCTTGCCGGCACAATGTAGACTTCCTGGGCCAAATGCCCAAACAACCTCCTTATAAGGGGCTTCACTTGCTTCCCCCTGTACACCTTCATCCCACCCAGAGTGGTGTCATCCATCACCTCTAACATCACAACGTCATCCTTCTCCTTGGGCAGTTGTGGAAGCTTCTCATCTATAATCAGCTGTAAGAATCAAGGGTACATACAAAAGCTCTCTTTCCTTTTAGCCTCTAGGTTCTTGATCATGAATGTAAAAATCATATTGGAGAAGCTGAAGGGGTGGTTTAGTACCAATGCCACGTAGGCATTTTGGATTTGGTTAGAGAGATCATCGAATCCACCCCTCCTTGATGTAATGCACTTGAGAATGACGTGTGCTAAGTACTTAAGCTGGGGACATAGGTTGCTTTTGTTCAGCACCCCTGCATTGATGTACCCAAAGTACTTCATCCTGAGAAAGCATCCTCGAACAGTCAAGGGGTGTAACCTGGTTGGGTGAGCAGCATCATCACCCAGAGCCGGAACTCGTTAGAGGTTTGCTACTATGACCTCTATCTCATGTCCAAAATTGTTGCTGCGTATGCAGTAAGGCTCAGTGGATCGGTCGACTGATGCACCTTCCCAGAAGGCCTGCTGTATAGACCGATAGGGTGTGCATGGTGCAGATATAGCCTGGTATGCTCATGTTTAAAAGTTTAAATGGTTTTGTCTAAATCTTCTACTTTTTAAGTTTATAATCATTTTTTGCTCTTAAGTCAACTTTTAAAATATTCAAGGACTCAAGCTCATATCTCACTTTCAAGTTATAGGACATGTATATATTTACTTTAACAATGCATTCAGGAGTACAAAAATTCTCTAATGCCTTGGCTTATTCATGATCAGCCATCTGTGCTTGATTGGGAGAAACATCTTCTACCTAGAAACTCCAGACAAAGCCTCCCTCTTCAACATCAAAAATAACATGTTGTTTTGGTTGGCTTGGCTTCTCAGATCTGGGAGTACCATTAGTGTAGTTTGGTCTGGGTTATGCTTGACCACCATTTATGCTTGGTGTCTTGCACTCCCTAGCAAAGTATCCCATTTGGTTATAGTTATACACTTCGTTTTGCTTTTATCCAGTTCAAACTTTCTATCGGATATATTGTTGGGAAACTTTCTTCCTGCCCTATTGTAGAATTTCTTAGCTCTATGAGTGACAAAAGCCATCTTCTAAAGGATCTTTATGTACTACAAATCACCTGGATGGATACAATCCAAGCCTTCAAGCATGAAGAGAAAGTTGCCACAACTTTTATCAACAGACACCAGGCTTGAGCAGTCGTCTCTTGAAATGAGCTTCCTTGGATGTAGCTCTCCCTTAGTATCTTAGGGAAGGTGATGAAATGAACCTTTTGTGAGTTTTCAGGGTAGCAAATAAGATGATACTATGGTTCTATACTAGCCCTTTCAACCACATGAAGGGTTGAACTCTATTAATTGTTGGAAGAGGTGCTTGATTGATTTTGCATGTTCATCTCCATTTGGTAGCCACTAAGGATACCATACAACTCTATGAGTGTAAGGGTATATTTTCAGTTCTCTTAATGGTCACACAATAGTGAGTCCATTATCTAGAAGAGAGAACATGAACTTACAATATCCATATTCTCAAGTTTTACTCCAACATTAATTAGAGTATCCAAAATCTTAACATACCTGAAGTATTGTTGAGTTATGGTTTCACCAATCATGTGAGTGAAGTTCTCAAACTGCTACTTCATGAGGTCTTTCTTGTTTTCTTTGGCTTTCTCAGACCTTTCATACATGAACTTCAGTGCATCTCAGAGTTGTTTATCAATTTTGCACTTCTTGAAACCTCTATATATAGAGTTTGGAAGAGCAGTTTGGAGAATGGTCGTGGCTTTCTGATCTACATCAATTTTCTTCAAATCTTTTTTAGAATAATTAGCCATTTTCTTTGCTATCATCCCACCTCCAATAGTAGCTGAAGAGTAGCTAAAGAGGTGTTTAGGATGTGAGGTCCTTCAATGATAGATCTACACATCTTGCTATCTTGAGACTTGATGAACCCTTTCATACATTGGCACCAAGTATCAAAATCTTCAAGAGTGATCAATGGATATTTAGTCATGGTCAGGTTTCCATATCATCCTTTGAGATAGCTGCCATTTGAGCTTATAAGTGGTTTCTAAAACTGAAGAGATCTAAGATGGTAAGATCTTACAATCAAGAGCCTATAAAACTATAAAGCCCTGTTCCCGGGACGCTTACAGCTGGTAAATCATTGCATGTAAAACTTATAATTACATTGACTTCACTAAAGTATTGCAGCGGAAACATAACAATGGCTTTTCGTATCATTACAAATGCTTTTGCAAGTTAATACAACATCATTTCAAACATAGTTTGTTCGCATTACAATGCAAAAACATTAAACAAAAGAATGCCATCCAAAAGAGCTGAGTAGCCGCCCCGTGCCATCCTCAGCAACATTACCTGCCAACTGGAAACACATAAAAGTCAGCGTTGCTGAGTGAGTTCTAGTTTTCTAATAAAACATACTTTTCCTTCGTTAAAACCGTTCTTTACATTCATGCAATCATACATCATACGTACACATAGATAATATCATTATTATCTTCATCATTCATTCATTCATACTTTCATTCTTTCATTCCTACGTTTATTAACTTTCGCATTCTTTCAACATTACATCTTTTCTTTCCTTCAACCATAAACTTCACCCTGCTATTCCTAGTACTCGACCTAGGTCTATCATAGACCAGCTATAACACTCCGCACCTCTGATCACAGCACCTAGGGTAGAGTTTAGGCGTACCACTGCTATGTGCAATATCCAACTATTCCTGGTACTAGACCTAGGCCTATCATAGACCAGCTATAACGGTGCTCCGCACCTCTGGTCACAGTACCTAGGGTATGCAGCAATAGTGCTATACAAATGGTCAATCACAAAGAAAGACCCTAATGTGCATCCTCCCGGGGTAGCGAACCCGCACACTGTTCGGCTAACACCTTTTAATGGCGTATCCCGACATACTATGCTTGCAAGACTTTCTTTACTTTCATCATTCATTAATGCATACATTCTTACTTCATGTTCCTCTTTTTTTATCTTTCACTTTACGTTACATAATACTTTCACTTCATTCATTAACGTTTAACGTAAAGTCACGGGAAAGATAAACATACATCATAACAAGGAACATAACATACACAGTCATCAACATCATACAGGGCAACATCATACATACATAACATACATCATGCATAAACATGCAACACCATCATCAACATGCCCAGCATACTCTCTAAGGCCTCAATAGTCATCTTACATGAACTTATGGGAACTTTCACTTCAAACCTTACATTTGCACTTTCCCCCGAAAGTCAGTAATTAAACTACACTTCCCTCGGGTACACCAGCCCTACTTGGGTGTATGGGCACCCTTTAGTCGCATGGCCTCCAGGCGACTGAACATCATGCGATTGAACCAATGCGGATGAACACCTATGCGAATGAACACCTAATCGTACGAATGAAACTAATACGGATAGACTCCATGCGGTTGAGTCCCATGCGAATGGACCTAATGTGGATGCAACTAATGAGGATGAGCATTTATGCGACTGGGCTCCCAGTCGTGCGAATGAACTCTCAGTCGTGCGAATGAACCTCAATCGCACCTCAATCGGCCGTATGGCCTCAATTCGATCGCATAGCCCTAGCTGGTGCAGAATGCAGTTCATCATGAACGCAATCTGCCATTTTCGATCTCCAAGCTCATGTAAACCCATTCTAATCCCAAATCAACCATCCTAAACCTTAGGAATTCATACCACAACATCATTCAAGCACACACAAGCTCAAAAGCAAGACCTAAACGAATCATACACATACCCACACATACCCAAACGGGTCAAACACTTACACACTCAAAAACCCGATTTTCAAATGTGTTCCAGCCCCAAATCATTCAAAAACGTGTAAAAGAGGGGTCCTAGAACTCACACAAACGACCATAATGAGAAGAGCTTAGATTTGACCCACTTCTCAATGATGTTGCTCACTTGAACCAACTCGAACCAACTTTTCTCCATTTTCTCCCTTTCTCTCCTCTTTGGCTGATTTTGGTGGGTGTGGGGAGAGGCTAAGGGTTGCCCTCTCCTTTAAATACTCCCATTCACCCAACTTTCTCTCGTTGGCGAGTTTGGTCCCTCGACTTTGGACTTTATTTCTTTTTCTTCCTTCGTCGGCTTCAAAATAAATAAATAACCGGCTGTTATATTAAATCTACAAACAACACATAACCACATACCATGCGCACGAAATACTAGTTAACTTTACGAAAATACCTGATGGCACGCAGCTACTCAGATTGGCATCTCTTCCATTTCCGTCCCATTCTCAATTTAAGTTAAGGTTTATTTTGAAATTTTACCCATTTCACTTAAACTTTGGCTCTGATACCAACTTGTAAGGCCCCGTTCCTGGACGCTTACAGCTGGTAAATCATTGCGCGTAAAACTTATAATTACATTGACTTCAATAAATTATTGCACCGGGAACATAAAATGGCTTTTCATATCATTACAAATGCAATTTCAAGTTAATACAACATTCATTTCAAACATAATTTGTTCGCATTACAATGCATAAACATTAAACAAAAAATGCCATCCAAAAGAGCTGAGTAGCCGCCCCGTGCCATCCTCAGCAACATTGCCTGCCAACTGGAACACATAAAAGTCAGCATTGCTGAGTGAGTTCTAGTTTTATAATAAAACATACTTTTCTTTCGTTAAAACCGTTCTTTACATTCATGCGATCATACATCATACGTACACATAGATAATATCATTATTATCTTTATCATTAAATAATTCATACTTTCATTCTTTCATTCATACGTTTATTAACTTTCGCATTCTTTCAACATTACATCTTTTCTTTCCTTCAACCATAAACTTTACCCTGCTATTCCTGGTACTGGACCTAGGTCTATCATAGACCAGCTATAACACTCCGCACCTCTGATCACAACACCTAGGGTAAAGTTTAGGTGTACCACTTCTATATGCAATACCCAGCTATTCCTGGTACTGGACCTAGGCCTATCATAGACCAGCTATAACAGTACTCCGCACCTCTGGTCACAGTACCTAGGCTATGCAGCAATGGTGCAATATAAATGGTCAATCACAAAGAAAGACCCTAATGTGCATCCTCCTGGGGTAGCGAATCCGCACATTGTTGGGCTAACACCTTTTAATGGCGTGTCCTGGCATACTATGCTTGCAAGACTTTCTTTACTTTCATCATTCATTAATGCATGCATTCTTACTACATGTTCCTCTTTTCTTTATCTTTCACTTTACGTTACATAATACTTTTACTTCATTCACTAACGTTCAACGTAAAGTCATGGGAAAGATAAACATACATCATAACAAGGAACATAACATACACAGTCATCAACATCATACAGGGAAACATCATACATACATAACATACATCATGCATAAACATGCAACACCATCGTCATCATGCCCAACATACTCTCTAAGGCCTCAACAGTCATCTTACATGAACTTATGGGAACTTTCACGTCAAAACTTACATTTTCACTTTCCCCCAAAAGTCAGTAATTAAACTACACTTCCCTCGGGTACACTAGCCCTACTTGGGTGTATGGGCACCCTTGAGTCGCATGGCCTCCAGGCGAGTGAACATCATGCGATTGAACCATGCGGATGAACACCTATGCGAATGAACACCCAATCATGCGAATGAACACCCAATCATACAGGGCAACATCATACATACATAACATACATCATGCATAAACATGCAACACCATCGTCATCATGCCCAACATACTCTCTAAGGCCTCAATAGTCATCTTACATGAACTTATGGAATTTTCACGTCAAAACTTACATTTGCACTTTCCCCCAAAAGTCAGTAATTAAACTACACTTCCCTTGGGTACACTAGCCCTACTTGGGTGTATGGGCACCCTTGAGTCGCATGGCCTCCAGGTGAGTGAACATCATGCGATTGAACCAATGCGGATGAACACCTATGCGAATGAACACCCAATCATGCGAATGAACACCCAATCATGCGAATGAAACTAATGCGAATAGACTCCATGCGGATGAGTCCCATGCGAATGGACCTAATACGGATGGAACTAATGCGGATGAGACTTTATGCAACTGGGCTCCCAGTCATGCGAATGAACCATCAGTCGTGCGAATGAACCCACAGTCGTGCGAATGAACCTCAATCGCACCTCAATCGCCGTATGGCCTCCATTCGGTCGCCTAGCCCTACCTAATGTAGAATGCAGTTCATCCCGAACCCAATCTGCCATTATCGACCTCCAAGCTCATCCAAACCCATTCTAAGCCCAAATCAACCATCCTAAACCTTAGGAATGCATATCACAACACCATTCAAGCACACACAAGCTCAAAAGCAAGAGCCAAATGAATCATACACATACCCACACATACATAAACGAGTCAAACACACACACACTTCAAAAACCCGATTTTCAGATGTTTTCCAGCCCCAAATCATTCAAAAAACGTGTAAAAGAGGGGTCCTAGAACTCACACAAACGACCACAATGAGAAGAGCTTCGATTAGACCCGCTACTCGATGATTTTGCTCTCTTGAACCAACTCGAACCAACTTTTCTCCGTTTTTCTCTCTTCTTTCTTTGTTTTGGCTAATTTGTGAGTGTGGGGAGAGGGTAAGGGCTGCCCTCTCCTTTAAATACCCCACTCACCAATTTTTTCTCGTTGGCGAGTTTGGTCCCCCAACTTTGGATTTTATTTCTTTTTCTTCTTTCGTCAGCTTCAAATAAAATATCCGGGTGTTACAAGTCCACCCCCCTTATATAGGTTTCATCCCCGAAACCTGTTATTCCTCGAACAAACATGGGTAATGCTATCTCATTTCATCCTCAGTCTCCCACGTTGGCTCAGATCCTTTCCTGTGCTTCCACTATACACGCATAAGAGGAACCACTTTATTTCTCAGCCTTTTCTCTCTTTGATCGATGATCGCCACTAGTTGCTCCACATAATTAAGCCATTCGTCTACTTCGATATCCTCCAGTGGAACAATGATATCTTCATCTGCCAAGCACTTTCTCAGATGAGATACATGGAATGTCAGGTGAATTCCACTTAACTCATCCGGTAACTCCAGTCTATAGGCCACCTCTCCTACTCGAGCGATGATTCGGAAAGAGCCTATATACCTTGGGCTCAACTTGCCATTCTTCCTGAATCAGATAATGCCCGTCCAAGGTGAGACCTTCAACATAACCCAGACACCCACCTGGAATTCAATCGGTCTACGTCGTTTATCAGCATACGACTTATGTCTATCTTTGGCTGCCTTCATGAAGGCCTTGATCTTTTCGAGCTTTTTAGTCGTAGCCTCGATCACCTCGACGCTCCTTAGTTATTCTGACCAATATCACCACAACAGACGGGCGTTCTGCATCTCCTACCATATAGCATCTCATAAGGTGGCATACCAATGCTGGCATGATAACTGTTGTTGTATGAGAATTTAGCTAAGGTAAGTGGTCATCCCAACTTCCCCTAAAATCGATAACACATGCCCGAATCATGTCCTCTAATGTCTGAATGGTCCTTTTGGACTGACCATCAGTCTGAGGATGATAAGCCGTGCTGATATGTAACCTCGTCCCCATATCGTCGTGGAGTTTCTTCCAGAATTTGGATGTAAACCGGGTGTCACGATCAGACACAATGGACACTGGTACACCGTGACGAGTTACAATCTCTTTGATGAAGAGATCCGCTAACCTCTCAAATGAAGATGTCTCGCGGATTGGTAGGAAGTGAGCACTCTTCGTCAAACGGTCAACAATCACCCATATAGCATCATACCCTTTCGGAGTACGTGGTAGCTTTGTAATGAAATCCATGGTGATGTGCTCCCACTTCCATTCCGGTATATCCAAAGGTTGGATCTTCCCATACGGCTTCTGATGCTTGGCCTTCACCTATAGACAAGTAAGGCATTTACTCACATACTCCACTACGTCACATTTCATACCCGACCACCAATAATCCTTTTTCATGTCTTGATACATCTTTGTGGCACCTGGATGAATGGAGTATCGAGTCTTGTGAGCTTCATCCAAAATCTTCACCGGTAGATCCCCAAAATGAGGAATCCACACCCGTCCAAATCGGGTTCTAACACCAAGTGTGTTTTCACCCAACTCCACAATTAGAACTCTCATTCTTTTAGAGTTAAGATGATCTTCTTTCAAGGCTTCATCTTAAAACTCTTTGACTTTTTTCATCACATATGAGGTCATGATCAACTGATAGGCTTTCACCCGAATCGGCTAGGGCCTCTCTTTTCGACTAAGGGCGTCTGCCACCATATTGGCCTTGCCCGGATGGTAATGGATCTCACAATCGTAGTCTTTTATAAGCTCCAACCATCATCTCTGCCTCATACTCAGATCTTTTTGCTCAAAGAAGTATTTCAAGCACTTGTGGTCAGTGAATATGGTGCACTTTGTCCCGTAAAGATAGTGCCTCCAAATCTTTAGCGCAAAGACCATGGCTGCTAGCTCCAAGTCATGAGTAGGATATTGACCTCATGAACCTTTAGCTGTCAAGATGCATAGGCTATAACCTTCCCTCTCTGCATTAACACACACCCCACCCCGAGTAGGATGCATCAGAATAAACCACCAAATCTTCGCTTCCATCGGTAGTGACAGAACATGAGCGTGAGTCAACCTTGCCTTCAATTCTTCGAATGCCCTCTCTTGAGCTTGACCCCATACATACTTCACATCTTCGGTCAACTTAGTTAGTGGAGAAGCGATCTTAGAAAAGTCTTGGATGAATCTTCTATAGTAGCCCGCCAAACCCAAGAAGCTACGAATCTCGGATGGCGTCTTTGGAGTCTTAGATTGCATCACTGCCTCAACCTTTACTGGGTCCACCATAATCCCATCAGACACATGACCCAAGAACTAAACTTCGCGCAACCAAATTGCACATTTGGAGAACTTGGTGTACAACTTCTCCTTTCTCAACGTCTCCAAAACCTCCCCAATGTGACCGGCATGCTCCTCCTCATTCTTGAATAAATCAGGATATCATCAATAACACAATCACTTATTTATCCAACATCGGCTGACACACTCGATTCATCAGGTCCATAAAAGTAGTTGGCGCATTATTCAAACCAAAAGACATGACAAGAAACTCGTAGTTCCCATAACACGTGCGGAAAGATGTTTTAGGGATATCCTGCTCCTTCACCTTCAGCTGATGGTAACCCAATCGAAGATCTATTCTTGAGAACCAACTGGCACCTTGAGCTGATTGA
Source organism: Flaveria trinervia (assembly GCA_025506515.1). Classification (NCBI taxonomy): domain Eukaryota; kingdom Viridiplantae; phylum Streptophyta; class Magnoliopsida; order Asterales; family Asteraceae; genus Flaveria; species Flaveria trinervia. Next base: position 84,807,708 of record CM046445.1, on the reverse strand, counting down.
ACAATTAATCGATTCTCGGTAAGGGGTACCGGTTCTTCACCGTCATCTTGTTCAACTCACGGTAGTCGATAGACATCCTCTTACTACCATCTTTCTTCTTTACGAATAAGACCGGAGCACCCCAAGGAGAGATACTCGGTCGAATGAACCCCTTATCAAGTAGCTCTTGCAACTACTCCATCAACTCTTTCATCTCCATCAGAGCCAACCGATACAGTGCCTTGGCAATAGGTTGGGCACCCGGTATCAGATCAATCTAGAACTTGATCTCTCTGTCCGGTGACACTCCTGGTAGGTCTTCTAGGAACACGTCTGGAAAGTCACACAAAACCGGTACACCAGACAGTTGTGGTGCGGGCGTATCCACATCCTTTACATAAGCCAAGTAGGCGCTACATCCACACCTCATACACTTTCCCGCCACCACCATTGAAATTACCTTCGGGATCGTCGTGACCCAATCTCCATAAACAGTTACCAAACTCCCATCAAGCGCTGTCAAACGAATCATCTTCTTGCGACATACAATGTTTGCCTCAGATTCCGCCAACCAATCCATCCCAAGAACCAAATCGAAACCACCTAAGGTCATCACGAACGGTCTAACAGGAAACTTATGACCTTCGAGCTCGACATCACATTTCTCTATCATCTCAGAAATCCGGGTAGACTTACCTATGGCGGTTTCTACATCAAAGGGCGCATCAACACGTCTACTACTAACATGCAGCTTAGCACAGAAAGCAGCAAAAAAAAACTTTTACTGACACCCGAATCAAATAACACAGAAGCTAAAGTTTGGTTCACCAGAAACGTACCGGACACGACATCAGGGTCCGTCCTAGCTTCCTCCTGTGTCATAGTGAATGCCCTAGCACTCGCCCTTGGCCCCTCACTCCTCGTCTTCTTTGCCTCGGAACCCTTAGCCCTCGGCTTCTTGCAATCTCTACTTTTATGGCCCTCCACGCCACAGTTAAATCACCAGACTATACGACAGTCCTTGGCTATATGCCCCATCTTCCCATATTTGAAGCACCCGTTCAATCCCAACCTACATTCTCCCGTATGCTCACTTCCACACTTGCCACCACCGTGGTCATCCACACCGTGCCTTCTTGTTAACCGTTGAGGTATTACCCCGACCAAACCTCTTCCCCTGCTAGTTTTGATCACCTCCACCCTTCTTGGCTACCTTCAACCACCACCACTACAGCCCTCTCATCATATAACCTCCCTGCCAAATCCACCGCCGACCTAAACGTGCTCAGTCGGGCAGTGATCAATATGTCTACGAATATCCGCTGGCAAACCCTGATATACCTCTTGATCTTTCGAGACAGAGGTGTCACTTGATCCGGCACCAAACGTGCCATCTCGTTGAATTTGGTGGTGTACTGTTGGTGTGTCATGGTTCCCACCTCCAGTTGCAGGAATTCTCTCTCAACTTTATCCACTTCTCTATGCAGCAAAACTCCTCACTCACTAGCTTCTTCAGTTCAGACCATTTCATCCTCCTAATTGCCCGACTACCCTCGGCTTGGACTATATTGTCCCACAAGCATAGAGCCGAGTCCACAAAAGAGTGGGCAGCAAACTTTACCTTTTGGTCCTCCCGGCACTCGTTGATATTCAATACAGCTTCCATTTCTCTCACCCACCGTGAGCAGCAGCAGCAGTGTCGTTTTCATCAAAAGTAGGGGGCTTGCATCATTGAAACGCCCCATAATTATAGCCTCGTGCCGCCTCCCGCGTAGGCTCTTCCTCTTCTTTTTCATCATCAGATAGAACCATTTCAGGCTCTGGTTGCTCTCGTCCTCCTGAGGACCTGTTTCTCTCTTTCCTTTCCCCTTCCCGTATAGCCTTCATAACTTCAGTCACTATAGACGGTAAGATCATCTGCATGACCTGATGCACCTCCTCAACCATAGCCTCTTTCACCAAGGCCCTTAGGTTTGCACTCTCATCACCACCCTCCGGGTGAGGGGTCTCTGGTTCTTCGTGAACCACCTTTTCAACTCTAGGTCTTCTTCTCTTGGGTCACGGCTCTGCACCAAGCCCATCACGACCACCTCCAAAAGAGGCTTTCAAAGATCTACCACTGACCATTCACACGCACACTTCAAGATTCAAACACAACACAGTCATTCAAGGAAACAGCTCAGTTTATGTCAAGTAAGGAAATAGCTCAGTTTATGTCAAGTATAGTAAGTCCCTAATTACAGTGGCCAGTTGTGATTAACCACTTACTTTACTCTTCATACCCCAAGCATTACCTATCCTGACTACATTAGTATTTAAATGTAAGGCCTCGTTCCCGGGACGCTTACAGCTGTAAATCATTGCCTAAAAAACATACATTTTCATTTCTCTTACATAAATATTGCAGCGGAAACTTTCAAAAATGACATCTCATTTAATCATAAAAACTTTTGCAAAATAATACATCGTTAATCAGTTACAAAATACACTGTTGCATTACATCACAAAAGCATTAAATAAATGGATGCCATCCCAAAAGAGCTGAGTAGCCACCTCTTGCCATCCTCAGCAATCATTACCTACCAACTGGAAACACATCAAAGTCAGCGTTGCTGAATGAGTTCTATTTTTATAATAAAACATATTTTTCTTACGTTAAAACCGTTATTTACTTTATGCGATCATACGACATACGTACACATAGATAATATCATTATTATCTTCTTTAATCTTTCATGCCTTCACTTTCATGCGTATGTTCATCAACTTCGCATTCTTTCATCATTACCTCTTTCCTTTCCTTCAACCATAACTTTACCCAGCTATTCCTGGTACTGGACCTAGGTCTATCATAGACTAGCTATAACAATGCATCACACCTCTAGTCACAGTACCTAGGGTAGAGTTTAGGTGTACCATTGCTATATGCAATACCCACCTATTCCTGGTACTGGACCTAGGCCTATCATAGCCCAGCTATAATGGTGCATCGCACCTCTGGTCACAATACCTAGGTATAAGAATGGGGCTATACAAATGGTCAATCACAAAGAAAGACCCCGATGTGCATCCTCCCGAGGTAGTGAACCCGCACACCGTTGGGCTAACACCCTTTAATGGTTGTCTCGATATACTATGCTTGCAAGACTTTCTTTACTTTCATCATTCATTAATGCATGCATTCTTACTTCATGTTCCTCTTTTCTTTATCTTTCACTTTACGTTACATACTACTTTCATTTCATTCGTTAACATAACACATAAAGCCACAAGAAACATAACATACATCATATAAGGAACATAACATACACAGTCATCAATATCATACATGGCAACATCATACATACATAACATACATAACATCCATAATCATGCAACATCATCATCATCATGCCCAACATACTCCCTAAGGTCTCAACAGTCATCTTACATGAACTTACGGGAACTTTCACGTCAAAACTTACATCTGCATTTTCCTCGAAAGTCAGTAATTAAACTACACTTCCCTCGAGTACACCAGCCCTACTTGGGCTTATGGGCACCCTTTTGTGGCATGGCCTCCAGGTGACTGAACATCATGCGATTGAACCAATGTGGATGAACACCTATGTGAATGAACACCCAATCGTGCGAATGAAACTAATGCGGATAGACTCCATGCGGTTGAGTCCCATGCGAATGGACCTAATGTGGATGGAACTAATATGGATGAGCATTTATGAGACTGGGCTCTCAGTCGTGCGAATGAACTCTCAGTCATGCGAATGAACCTCAATCACACCTCAATCGGTCGTATGGCTCAATCAATTCGGTCGCATAGCCCTAGCTGGTGCAGAATGCAGTTCATCACGAACCCAATCTGCCATTTTCGACCTCCAAGCTCATGTAAACCCATTCTAATCCCAAATCAACCATCCTAAACCATAGGAATTCATACCACAACACCATTCAAGCACACACAAGCTCAAAAGCAAGACCTAAACAAATCATACACATACCCACACATACCCGAACGGGTCAAACACATACACACTCAAAAACCGGATTTTCAAATATGTTCCAGCCGCATATCATTCAAAAACGTGTAAACTAGGGGTCCTAGAACTCACACAAACGACCATAATGAGAAGAGCTTTGATTTGACCCGCTTCTCAATGATTTGCTCATTTGAACCAACTCGAACCAACTTTGACTGGGTTTGAGTAAAGTGATATTCTTACTGAGAATCGAATATGATATCAAGTCAATGATTGAGTGGCGAAAACAAACAATCAAAAAACATTCAAGCAAGAAAATTACTCATAAATGCTGTTTGTATTGATATATGAAAGTTGATAAGTTATAGAGAATAATTACAACAAAAATTCTCTATCTATTAGCCGTCACCTTAGTACGAGGTTAACTATTCTATTTATAGATAAGACAAGATGACTTTACAAAATGACTAAACTACCCCTAACCTATTACATCAGAAACTAGTCTAAGTCTTGATCCGCATCTCTGCTTGTTCATCCGCATTGACAAATGCGGATGAGATAATCTTGATCAGCATTTCCACTTGATCATCAGCATTAGTAAGTTGGTCATCCGCATTGGTTAATGCGGATGAACAAATACTTGTGCGCATTTGGTTGGTCATCCGCATTTGTCAATGCGGATGATCAAAGTCTTGTCCGCATCTTCTTTTGTTCTTCCGCATTAGTCAATGCGGAAGAGTAACTTGTTCTTCAGCATAAGTATTATGTCTTCCGCATTAGTTAATGTGGAAGAATAAACACTTGTCCGCATCAGATTTTTGTCTTCCGCATTGACTAATGCGGAAGATAACACGTTATTTTTCTTGCAGATCTTCATCCCATTGCATCTTGGACTTGTGGGATTCCAGCTGAACAATCATCAATTCACCCATTAAGTTGGCATGTATGATCCTTTCACGGTGCAACAATACTCCCCCTAAGGATTATACAGCCTAGTTTTCCTCAATGTTTAGGAGGTGATTGATGTTGTGTGGATTCAGCTGGGTCTTCAGGAGGTAGTATGAGTGCAGCTTTGGTGGGATCCAGAATGGCCTTGATCATGTTTACAAAATCAGTTGCTTCTGACATCCTGTCTCTACTCAGCACATGTATTTTCATTCTGCTCATGTTGTAGATGGCTTCCATTGGTAGCTTTTTCAGAGAAATCGGTTCCCATATGGAGATTGTGGAAAGACCATCTCTATGAATCAATAAACTCCCTCCCACATCCACTTCAATCTTAACAATATTTCCAAGTTGCAGTGGTGTTTTCTTTTTCTTTCTTTTATCTCTTTTAATCTTTATTCTATCATAGGCCAGTTTCAACAACTTGATGCATTTCAGAAAGAAGTACATGTCTTGTTCACCCAATTTGTTGTTTACTTCCCTGAAGTTCCTGGTATAAATGTAGTGGATGTATGATTCATAAGTAATCTTACTTCATATCCACTGAATAATCTGATGTCAGCTCCTTCTTTTCCTCCCCACTTCCTTTCTATCACCATTTCATAGGTTTTCTCATCATAGTACACATTTGAGATGGGAGTGGAAGAATGAGTACCATATACTACTTTCCTCTTCAATGACTTAGTTGGCTTTACCTTCAACTCAGGGAATACAATTTCTTCTGCTTCCACCTTTTTCTTCTTATCCGGGGGATTGACAAAAGTTTTATCTTTTCTAAAGCAAATGTCTTTAATGAATTGAAGTTGTCCTTCTGAACATCTTAAGTATGTTCTCAAATTTATATCCCCTGAACATAGCTGCATGATTGATCAGTTCAAGTTGAGCTAGCTCTTTCAAATCATGAATCTCAAGGGCATTTACTAGAGCTGAGTACTCTGTAAATAATTGTACTAGCCCTAAGATTCTCTTCACCATGAACATGTTCCATGTGCTATCATACTTCCATGCTATTATCTTCTGATCTATCTTCCCCTTGGGAGTAGATACCCCTCTAATCAGTTCAGCAGTAGTTAGTCCTTCTTGTAGCTTCAACTGAGATTGTTTTGCAAACCATTCAGGCTATTTGTTGAGCACTGGGGCAAGTAGTTCTTGGTCTTTTATGTTCAACAGCATGTCTTCAGCTGACATTCTGCTTCTGGGTTTGGTCCTTGTCAATTCTTCTTCCAGTTTCTTGAGTTTATCTTTCTTTTCATTGATCAGTTGAAGTGTTGTAGCCCTTAAAGAATTTGTCTTCATATTGGCAATCTTTCTTTTTGTGAATCCCTGACTTGACAGATATTCCTTCATTTCTTTATCATACATGTTATAAGGATCAGGAAATAATGATTCATGGGATGAGGTTGATTTCTTCATTTGAGACAGCTTTTGTAGGCGACCTCTTCTTGGCAGTGGAATTTCATACCTTGTGGATTTCTTCGAGAATGAGCCTTTATGTTTTGGAGAGTCCTTTGTCATTGTCTTCTCATATTTTGTATTTATTGTTGGATCAAGCAACAATTTCACTTTCTCTTCCTCCTCTTTCATTCTCTCATAAGTCATTGCAAACACTTCATCAGGATCATAGACTTGATTGATCAAAAACATGGCTTTAATCATCCAGTCATCAGTTTGAGCTTTGGTCACCATGTCTTCTACTGATTGTTTTTATTTAATAGGACTGTCCATGAGAACATCCTTTTTAACTTCATATTCATCAGCAATTTCTCCTTCTTCTAAATCAATTGCTCTAGCCAACTTTTTCAACTGAGCTTTTGCCTGCTCATGTTCTTCCAAAAATTCAGCAATTGCTGCTAAATTTCTTGGGTCATCTTTTTGTTTCTTTGATGGTTCTTCTTCAGTTATTGGTCTCTTGCCTTTAGCTTTTTCAGCCAAATACTTCCTCTTTCGTGAGTAAGTTTGAAGTTGAGGGCTAGAGGTTTTAGTTTGATCTTCTGGTTCAGGGACCTTTTCAGGTGTACTTGGCTCTTGATCCTTCATTTCACTTTGTTCAGTTACAATTTCTTCTTTCCTTTCTTGTTCATATCTTTCTTTGAGTTCTTCTTTTTGTTCTTCAGTTAATGATATGGCAGAGACAATTTGCAGAGTTAATTCCTTTTCCAAAGGCACTGGTGATTTGGGAATAAAGACAATAGGCTCTGCCTCAGTTCTTTGATTATTTATGAATTCCTAGAAATCATCATCAATGCTGAATTATTCAGAAGCAAAACTATCCAAAGCACTGAAGAGTTCTTCAAATTAACCCTTTTCTGAGTCTGAATAACCGGTGTTTCCAGAATACACTACCATGTCTAGGCTCTGGTCTTTGATCTCAGTTTGACCTTCATCATCTACTTGTTGTTCATTCTCATCCATTAAATTGTTGTCCTCATCATCAACCTTTTCTTGTTTTTCTTTCTCATCATCATCCTTCACATCAGTTCTTTTGATCATCATTTCAAGCTCGGATATTCTTTTGTTCTTGCTCTCAATTTCCTTTTCCAGTTTTGAGATGATATCAGCTTGTTCTTCTATGATGTTTTCTTGTTCCTCCATGGCAATAGTTTGTATTTCAAGAGTATCTATATGTCCACTCACTTCTTCTCTTGAGTGTTTTAGTGCAGCTTTTAAATTTTCAATCTCTTTTTCTTGTTCTTTTCTTTCAACTGCATATTTTTCTTTGAGATCTTTCAGATCACTTTCTTTCTCATCTAGTTCCAGGATTCTGTCATTGATTATTCCTGCTCTCCTGTTTAAAGTTATTTCCATCCTTTCTACTTTCAGTAACAACTCAGTTATTAATTCATCCTTTTCATCAGGCCTATTGATGTTTGATTCAGCATAGCTCTCTGAAGGAGTAGCCTGAGAAGGTTCTTTCACAGCTTTGGTCTGATCATTATGATCCTCCTCATCAAAAGATGATTGGATTCACTTGTTGATCCTTCTGGTTTAGCAGGGTGATCAAGTGATGATGGTAAAGGTTGGTAAGGAGAAATTGGTGATTGGTGTCGTGAATTAGAGATTGATGATATGTGATATAGGAGTAGGTTGAGTGGTCATTGGTGGTGTTGTTGTGGTGATGGAAGTGATGATGGTTAAGGTAATGTTTGAAGAGATGGTTGTGTAGAAGGTTGAGGTATTTTTGTGGTGATGGCATTGGTGATGGTATTGGGGGTGTGTATTGGTGATGGTATTGGGGATGGTTGTGGTGATGGTATTGGGGATGGTTGTGGAGTTGGTTGAGCTATTGGTTATGGAGGTGGTTGTGCTTGATTTGTTTGATGTATTTGTTGAAGCATCCAAGGAAGAAGGGGTGAAGGGGCACCACTGTAGAAGTTCCTTGGGTCCTTCTTCTTGATGTATTTATAGGATCTTGCATCATAATAAGGAATGTTAAGTATAGGTCCTTCATTAACAATGTCATGAAATGATTCATTGATTAGACATTGAATGAATCTGGGGTACATTAGAAACTTGTATCTCAACCCTTCTTGAATGTTGTAGATTAGGCCATTGAATACATATGCAGACATGTTAAATTGTTTGTTGGTGCAAAGAGCACATATTGCAGAAGATGTGAGGACTGGAATGTCATTCCATCCCGTTTTCCTTTTAGACAGACAATGTTGGAACATATGAATTAGGAATCTCCAAGGCAGATCCACTAATTCTTTGACTATCTGTTTTGCTTCATAACTCCCTTCATAACCAATTTCAGAGAAAAATGTGGTTATTTCCTCATCATCCAATTCGAGAGGATCATCTGCATTATCATTGAATTGCAGAAATCTTCTAACTAATTCTTCTGTCATCCTCAGAGTGAGTTCATTGTTGATCTTTCCAGTTAGGGTTTGACGTTATGGAGCTTGCTCCATGTGAGGTTTGCCATGTAATCTGCATTACCTTTTGAACTTAATCAAAAGTTAATATGATTGAATTGATTATTCATCTTATGTAGAGGTGTCCTTGATTGATTTTTCTTATGAAGTTGACTGTTGAAGTTGTCAATTTTTGCTTGGATCGACTTGTATGTTACAACTAATACAAGTTTCCCAATTTTGACAGATCTTGGGCTTATCATGCTTCTTAGAATCTGCATAAGCTGAGATATAATGGTATGACTTATTTCAACAACAACCAACTAAAATCCTTTTTGTTTTGTTTTTTTTAATTGAGTTAATAAACAAAATTTGAGCTTACTCAAAAATTTTAAATTACTCCCCCTAAAGTTTATGTCCACATTTGGAGAGAAATTTAAAGATTTAAAAGTTTTGAATATTATTTTGATTAATATTAATAATGAAGAGAAAGATCTCTTTGTAGGGATCATATCAATCTTTCATTACACATGTGCATCTTTTATGATTAAATGGACATGATTATGAACTTGAAGATTGGAGGTATGTTTGTCCTCTTAAGCTCATACCTGGTTGATATTTTGATGCATATGACTTTAATCATGTTTTGGTGATTTATTATTCAATGTGTACCTCACACACATAAGCATGAAATGATCAACCCTCCTTATACAATGCATGGTAGAACTTTGTCACAACTTTTCTTACCAGGTTACTTAAGTCATGAAATCTCATGTTCACTGATCCTCATTGGGATTCTATTAATTTGATCCTTTTCATGTTGATCCTCATTGGGATTCTTTTCACTTCACTTTGGAAGGTGATCTATGATAGGATTCTTTTGTTCATTCACTTGGAATGTATTACTTTGTTGATTCATCCAATTTTGGATGTGTTCCACATTAGGAATCTTTTGGATCATGACATCTGCACTATGTGCAAGTTTCATCAGGTCTTTGCTCAGCGAAATAAAGATGAAACATGATGTGGTGAAAGAGATTCATAAAGTATCATTACCTGGTGTGTTTAGGCTACTACACACATGCATTCAGATAAGCCAATACATACTTGTACTTTGTGATGAGTGTTTTACACTTGAATATGTCTTTAATTCATTACTGCATGAATCTTTTCTTCCAACTTAAGCCTACCAACATATCTGGTAAGTCATTTCAGTCTTTTACATTTTGAAATTAAGCACAGTGAATGATATAACGACTATAATTATATCATTTCCCAAGATTCTTTTCTTCATAAGACTTGATTTCTTTTTGTGGTTTTTCTGATGTTTTAAAATATTTTTGATGTTTTTCATATTTTCTTACTCAAGGTTAATCATGCCAATTGACTGAACCAGAAATTCAAACCTACTAGGTTCAAATGTCTTGGTAAACAAATCAGCTAATTGATTTTCTGTTGGTACTTGAATCAATTTGATTAAACCTTTTTTAGCACAGTCTCTACAAAAATGATATCTAATTTCAATATGTTTTGTTTTTTAGTGCTGAATTGGATTATTAGTTATAAAGACAGCAGCTGTGTTGTCAACAGAAATTGGTGTATGCAAAAAGTTAAAACCATAATCAAGCATCTGGTTTTGAATCTAGAGAACTTGAGAGCAACATGCTGAAGCAGCAATATACTCAGCTTCGGCATTTGTCTGCTTCTTGCATTGCCAGGATACTAGTCTGGGACCAAGAAATTGACAACCGCCAGAAGTGGATTTTCTGTTGAAGTTGCATCCTCCATAATCACTGTCTGTGTAGGCATAGAGATTAATTCTCCTTCCTTTGGATACCATAATCCGAGAGCTGGTTTGCCCTTCAGATATCTGAATATCCTCTTGACTGCGTTCACATGTGATTCTTTTGGATCAGCTTGATATCTAGCACACACACAAACACCAAACATAATGTCAGGCCTACTGGCTGTTAGATACGTAAGTGAACCTATCATTGATCGATAGTGAGTTTGATCCACTTATTTGCCTTTAGGGTCAGGTCCAATCTTCACTTTAGTATGGAGTTCTGATAGACTGACAGTTAGCAAAGTGGAATTTCTTTAGCATGGTTTCTACATATTTTGATTGATTGATGAAGATTCCATCTGTTGTTTACTGGACTTGCACCCCAGAAAGAATGTGAGTTCCCCCATAGCACTCATTTGAAATTTTGAATGCATAAGATCTTCAAATTCTTTGCAGAGTTGTTTGTTTGTCGAGCCAAATATAATGTCATCCATGTAGATCTGGACTAACAGCATGTCTTTTCCTCTTATTCTTCTGAAGAGAGTCTGATCAATCTTTCCTCTTTCATACCCATGTTCAAGAAGAAAGGATGATAGAGTCTCATTCCACTTTCTTGGAGCTTGATGAAGACCATACAAAGCTTTGTCAAGCTTGTATACTCTGTGAGGGAAATCTGGATCTTCAAAGCCAGGTGGTTGACTTATATAAACTTCTTCAGCAACCTTTCCATACAAGAAGGCACACTTTACATCCATTTGATAAACAGTAAATTTCATGGACGCAGAATATGCAAGAAAGATTCTGATTGCTTCTAGTCTTGCAACAGGAGCAAACACCTCATCGTAGTCAATTACTTCTTCTTGAGTGTATCCTTGTGCCACTTGTCTTGCTTTATTTGTGGTGACTATCCCTCTATCATGAGACTTGTTTCTGTACAACCATCTGGTACCGATAGGGTATTGTCCTTCAGGAAGATCTACCAGCTGCCATACTTCTTGTTTCTTGAATTGGAGCAATTCTTCCTGCATTGCTTCAATCCAACTATTGTGTTTGTCAGGACCTGGTATTTGACCGAAATACCTAGAGATTAACGTGTAAACCAGATCAAATAGTGCGGAATCCTATTTGATTGGCGATCCAATCAGTGAGAACACACGAGGAATCAATCAAGAATTGAAACCAACGTTAGAAATCGATTGGTAATTGATCTAATGTGTTCTATGAACTTGGAGAACGAATTGGAAGGTTTCTGGACGGCTAGGGTACGTCTGGAATCGTAATTTTTCGAGAGCCTATTTTTCGCGAATTGAGTTGTATTTATAGGTTGGTATTATTCAATCGTGCGACTGAACCACTAGTCTGGTTCAGTCGTGCGATTGAACCATGCGGTTGATTCATTCGTACGACTGAGTGTTCAGTCGTGCGACTGAGTCAATCTTATGTTGCAATCGTACGACTGATCAGTCTCCTGGTTCAGTCGTGTGACTGAGTCAATCGTGTGAAGTTATCCATGCGTATGGTTCATTCGCATGAGCCATTCGCATGAGAACTTCATTAGGTTAAGTTTGAATGTTTTAATTAATATAACATGATATGCTACCATTCAGCAATCATAAACCCAATCAATTCAATCACGACTCATTAATGAAATATTAAACATCACAAGTAACAAACAATTTATGTCATTTCATTAACCAATACAGATTACATCATACTCAGACAGACAAGCTTCATTACATTTCAAATCATGATCTAGGGACATATACATGCATCAACAAACTCCCCCCTTGGACCTAGATCTATCTAGTCTCTTGTCTTCTGCATAACCTCCTTATACTTCTTGTACTTGTCCTCCTTAGTGACTCCTGTGTGAATCTCAAATGCAAAACAAAGTCGTATAACGTTTTGGAACTGGAGGGCTTTTACAATGTCTTGTGTGTCATAGAACAGTGGCCACTTGTATAATGTATAGACATCATTAGCAGACAAGTTGGTTAGCCACATCGGGTCGAATACCCTGATAGTATCCATTTGGCCCTCTTTATTCAGAACTATGACAGCTTCAGCAGTTCTCCAATCATAGTACCACCATTTGAAGTGTGGAGTGAAGTCCTGTGGCATTTCCCTGAGAGGGATTCTCGACATAGTGCGCGGAGGACTCCACTTCAACACAATCTTGGGCTTGCCAGTACTGGCATCAACCTCAGACCTTCTTAGATACCTCGTAGGCTGTTGTGGTCTGAAGTTAACCCATCTGGTGTGGTACTCCTTCTTCAGGGCAGCCTCGAACCAGCCTGACATTTTTCGTGGGTCAGCATACAGCAGCTTTAGCTTAGCCAGCTGGTTGAGCTCAAAACCAGGTAGAGTCTTCAGATCATGTGGAAATCTGAAGTACTCTATGCCCTGTTCCCTCTTAACTGCATACGCGTTAAGGTCATCAAAATAAGCCCATGCAATAATCCTGCCTGAAACCTTATGGTGTTTCTTGACTCTGTAGAGCTTGGTGTAGGCATCTTTCTTTGGTGCAGCACGCTGGGCTCTAACTTCTTCAAAACAGGTAGCCCACTCAGCCTTTCGAGTGTCTACGTCATTATTTGAGGCTTGGGCGTTCCTTTGGTCTTTCCTGTTTCCTGCTCCATCTTGTCTAGTACCTCAAACATATCACTGACTAGGGACTCACCCAAATTGGGGACCACATTACCCTCGTTGTCAGCGTACTGAGGGTACTCTTCTGCTGTAATATCTTCAACCTCAACTTCATCAACTCATTTAGTTCTTCATCACTGGTTGAATCAACTGTTGAGCATCCTTGACAATTTCATCAGGATTGAGTCTGAACATCTCTGCCAGTTGCTCGTTAGATAGGTCATGAATTATTTCCCCTTCTTCAGGGGTATAACTCACAGACCTTCTTATAATCCCTTGCAGATCAAGAGTCATGTTAGTTGAGTCTTGACCTGTTGAAGGGGAGCAATGTCAAACTCATCTCTTTGATAGTTTGGATCTGTTTGATTTAAACATTCAACACATAAACCATTAGTAAGTGATCAAACCGAATTATATCAACTTAATATATAAAAACATTCAACACACAAACCATTAGTAAGTAATCAACCATAATTATATCAACGTAATATATAAACATTCAACACATTTGTTTTTTTTTCCATTCCATGATTCAATCACAAAATAAATAAATACATAAGACATCTAATCTGTACTTTTGTCTTGAATCCTGGGCTCGTCGCTCGGAGGAGCAGAAGAGGTAGATGGCTGATCCTGTCGATTCTTCGATCTTCGCTCTTGACCAGAAGCAGAGGTCGATGCAGCCGCATCCCCTCCTTCTGCTTCGTCATCATCATCTCTACCTTCTGTCCTTTCTTCCTCTGTCTCTTCTTCATCCTCAGCATCTTCCTCATCGTCATCATCATTTTCATCATGACCATCTCCATCATCCCCATCACCCTCCTTTATCTTCAACGGCTCATCCTTTGACCCTTTTAACCTCAGCATAATCGTCTTGTTGGTCGTCTCCAAATCCTATATACGTTTGGTTGATTGGGCCTGCTGCTCCTGGAGTTGGGACATCTCGACTCTCCTAGCATCGATTAGCTGGGTCTGCTGATCTATCATCCGAGCCTGCTCTGCCAACTGCTGAGACTGGGAGCAGTCAGATCGGTCAACTGGCGAATCTGCGCCGCTTTCTCTTCATCTGCAGCTAGCAGGCGCATCACCATACGGTTAAGCGCCGACAGCTTCTCCTCTACCCCGATGTGAGGTAGAGTAGATCCATATACATGTGATGGCTGGGTTGAGGGTTCGGCATGATGTGAGGTGGTGGTGGTAGTAGCAGTGGTGAATATGGGTCGGTAAGCAGGTGCTGGTGATGTAGGTGTGAATGGTATGGTGGTGGATGGGAAGGATACAGTGGTGGTAGGTAAGGTGGTGGTTGTGGTAGCAGTAGTGGATGTGGTGGCTGTGGTGATGGATGGTATGTCAGTGGAGGTGGTAGTGGTGGCTGTGATGGTGGAAGTAGTGGCAGCAGTGGTAACGAAGGTCAGGCGACGCTTCTTCTTCTTCAGTCCGTGTGGTTGAGCCATCCTCTTCCTCCTAGTCCCGGTGGAAGTGGATGCTCCCCCTGCAGCTCTGCCTATTGAACCCGGAGCATAGCTTGGTCAGTCTCTCTCTCAGTGGAGTCCCGAGGGTGTTCACCAACCACCCTAAGCCCGTGTTCTGTGGGAACAACTTTGCTTCCCACAGTCCTAGTGAGGGGCTCCTCATCCGACTCCTCCTCTCCCTGATCACCAACAATGAACCCCTGATGGAAACCGGCTGCCTCAGCAACCTCTCCGGCAGTGTCAGACCCCGGGGGAATAACATCTGACTCAGTGCCTCTTTGAGTAGCAGGCATATCATCCTCGGCGTTACCGCTGTCATCATCATCAGAATCCATACCTGGTAGGAGCAACCTCTCATCATCGGAATCGTTGTCATCGTTACGCTATTTGCGTCTGCCAGGCGCCACATACCTCTCGTTGGCCAGGTGGCCAATCAGTCTCTTCACTTGGGGCTTTACCTGCTTTCCCCTGTAAACTCTCATCCTGCCCAGAGTAGTATCATCCATAATCTCTAAGGCCACTGCGTCATGACTCTCTTTGGGCAACTGTGGCAGCTTCTCCTTGAAGACGAGCTGTAAGAATCTGGGGTACATACAAAACCCCTCTTTACCCTTGACCTCCAAGTTCTCCACTAAGTAGGAGAATATCATGCTGGAAAAACTGAAGGGTTGGTTCAGAACCAGTGCCACGTAGGCATTTTGAATCTGGTCTGAGAGGTCGTCAAACCCACCCCTCCTCGATGCAACACACTTGAGGATCACGTGTGCTAAGTACTTGTACTGGGGGCTCAGGTTGCTCTTGTTGAGCACACCTGAGTTGATATACCCAGCGTACTTTATCCTCAGAAAGCATCCTCTCACTGTCAACGGATGTAGTTTAGTAGGATGATCAGTGTCATCCCCAAACTCTAGGACCCTCTGAATGTCGGCAGCAGAGATCTCAATATCATGGCCCAATATAGAGCTCCTAATACAATACGGCTCACGAGAGCAGTCCACCGAGGCATTCTCCCAGAATGCCTGATGGAGTGATCTATATGGCGTGCAAGGCGTGGAGATAGCCTTATGAATCCGGGACCGTCTCAGAAAGGATATAATGTCAGTAAACTCAGCCCCGTTCCTGGTGGTGTGATCCAAATGGGCACAGATGTTGTGCTTTGGATTTATGGACCACCTTTCTGCCATTTACCTGAAACACACAAGACATAGAACCATTAGTACATAAGACATGAAAACTTCTGTTCTAAGTGTAAAGTTGAAAGTCATTTTGATTCATTCGTGCGAATGAATCATGCGACTGAAGTCAGTCGTCTGTTCTTTCATGCGACTGGACCCATTCTGGTCAATGTGACATGCGATTGGGTTCAGTCTGCTGACTGAGTCTGCGAATGGTTCAGTCGGCCGACTGAGATCAATCGTATGGTTCATTCGGCCGAATAACCCAATCGCCAGATTCAATCGTGCGATTGAAGTTCATCCGGATGACCAGTCGCCTGTCTCAGTTGTTCAGTCACCTGTGGTTTGTGTCTTGATCAATACAATGATTTAACATGGAATGTCGGTTCAATATACTCGCATTCTTGTTACTAATAA
The DNA here is from genome assembly GCA_025506515.1 of Flaveria trinervia. NCBI lineage: Eukaryota > Viridiplantae > Streptophyta > Magnoliopsida > Asterales > Asteraceae > Flaveria > Flaveria trinervia. Next base: position 84,791,457 of record CM046445.1, on the reverse strand, counting down.
CCTATCAACCTTAATTTTAACATTTTGCATAGTTGAAGTAGGTTATTAGGTCGCGTTCTGTCTATTCTTGTTTTCGTTCGCATTTCACCACATTATGGTTCAATCCTTCTGATTTCAATGAAACAAGACTTCAATCTACCTGTATAATGAATGGCGAACGTTAGTGAATCAAAAACAATGATAACCAGTGCTAGTAAAATTTTGGCAGAGTAACGGCAGGGAGTGCAATTTAAGGGCGATTTGGGAGTGATGAGTGAGATGCGATCGACAGAGCCCTTAAATACTAAAGCTGGGCTCAGTCGGCCGACTGGACTCAGTCTCCCAGTTCATTCGGGCGACTCAGGCTCAATCGTACGATTAGCCCAACCAGTCTCATGCACTTGACCGACTGAGATTCAGTCGGTCGACTGGCTCAGTCGTGCCTTTCATTCGCATGTTCAGTTGACCGAATGAGTTTCAATCGGTTGACTGACTCATTCACCCTCTTCCAATCGGTCGAATGGGCTATTCTGATGAGCCATTCGTGTTAGTGGAAGCCATTCGCGTGGTTGGTCCATTGTCATGGTCCAATCGTGCGAATGGTTCACACTTAGTTAATTTTCTGCCATTTATACCAATTTACATTTAAGCCCTTTTAAATTAATTGAAATTAACGTTATGAGCCTTTGATCATTTCAGACATGATCATTTTATTTTGAAAGCATTTTGATCACCTCAGACGTGATCCTTTTAGACACTTTAGTCACCTCAGACGTGACCCTTTTAAAAGCACTTTGTCACCTCAAACGTGACTATTTTAAACTTTTGAAGCACATATGGTCATCTCAGACATGACCCTTTTAGTGATTTGATTCCTTATGATTTTCCTGATGTAGCCCGACACACGCCTACAATTACAATTAAAACCAACTAACTAATTTAAAACCTTGAACTAATTTCATAAACAAACTTATTTTTGGCTTTTTGTGAGAGATAAATCCAGAGATTGATATCTACGAGATTTGGTTTGGGAATAGACAGCTTTCAACTTAGATTGATCATATCTGGACCAATTCAATTTTGGAATCATACAGGTAGGTCAAATCATTTGGGACTTGTTATTAAAACTTTTTGATGCTTAAATTCTCGGTGTTCATCCAGAGTCGTTAGCAACTTAAGGAAATCATACTGGAACTCTTAGATTTTCATATTGGTTTGAACTCTTGAGAATGTAGCCACTAGGATTGTCAGTATGTTTGTCCATTTAAATCCATACACAGACTTTTGACGCAGACTGGTGACTGATTTAGGTTTAGTTTTTCCAACTAACATTTGTGGATCCCACACTTATATGGTAATCAACATTCCTCAGAAGCTTTTGAGCGGTCTACGGGTATTATTACAAAGAGACTATTCTTAGAGCTTTCAAAGAGAAGCCTGTCCTCAGGTCAGTGCCATCGCATAGCAGAGAGGCGGCAAACAACAATGAATTCTAGAATATCTAGGTTATGCTTATCCTCAGGTCAGTGCCATCGCACAGCAGAGAGGCACACAACTATCTCCTTGTTAGAGCAGCTTATTTTATTTTACACAATATGCACCAACAACATAAGTCATTAGCTTTATTGCATTTGTCTTTCATTTTTTCTTGCTTTGCTCTAATTTTGATCATCCGCACACATTTGTGGCATTTAAATGCTCATTACCCCTTATTGGAATATATTTGATTGTGTTAACCAGTGATAAGATGGAAGCCCACAGTCAGTTGAACAACTTAGTTTGATCTTGAGATCACCAATCAGGTCTAATTGTCTATTGTGTTGAATCTACCAACATATCATTTGTGGTCTAGCAGCCTCTAAGTCTACTTTCTTTGTGTCACCTTAGGAGTTGCCAGTTTTCTATCATCTTCCCTTTTTATATTGCTTAGACTACACGGACTTATACTTTGAACTTTTGCATCTTTTCAAAACTTAAATTTTTAAAGTCCCTCTTGATTTGTTCCTGTGTACTATCATTTTCCAAAGGTATTGAATCGGTATCACAGACACAATCTACCTTATTTCAGCTAGTTACCCCTTCTCCCTCATTTTATTTTATTTTATTTTATTTTATTTTTTTATTTTTTTAATGTTAACTTGCTGACATATTCTCCCCCTAAAATTCTAAAATCATTTCTGGTTTAATTATTTTTGGATTTTAATAAACAACAAAATAACATGAGTTTAAATATAACAGACGAAAATAAAACAGATAACATAAAATAAAATAAACTTTAACTAAACTACCTCGGACTACACATTATTATCATCAGGAATTACCTCGCTTTTCTTTTTAACGCCGTTGACCTCTAGCAAATATTGAAAACGTGGTTTATCAAAGGCTTTAGTATAGAGGTCAGCGCGTTGAATATCAGTATTAATTTTAACCACATCAATTAAGTTCTTTTCAAAACAGTCTCTTATGAAGTGGTATTTAATACCGATGTTTTGGTCTTAGGATGTTGAACTGATTTTTAGTTACTGCAATTGCAGCAGAGTTATCAACAAAAATAGGAGTAGATGAGAATTTTAAACCGTAATCCCGCATTTTCTATTGAAGCCAAATAATTTGTGAACAGCAACTTGCAGCAGCAACATATTCGGCTTCACAGGTTGACAATGCAACCGATGTCTGCTTCTTACACTGCCAGGTAACTAATCTTCTCCCAAAGAATTGACACCCCCTGATGTAGACTTGTAGTTCATCTTGCATCCCCCGTAATCCGAGTCACTATACGCGGTAAGTTCAAATTCATCATCATGAGGATACCACAATCCAAGTGTGGTGTACCCTTCAGATAACGAAAAATCCTCTTGACCCCGATCAGATGGTTGACCTTTGGTTTAGCCTGATATCTAGAACATAGACATGTAGCATACATAATATCAGGTCTTGAGGCAGTGAGATACATGAGGGATCCAATCATTCCTCGGTACATAGTGGCATCTACCAGATCGCCATTCTCATCAGGTGCTATATCATGATTCGTAGCAAGTGGAGTGCCAGCAGCAGAAGCATTCTCCATGTCAAAGCGACTGAGAATGTCTCCTATATACTTGGTCTGATGGAGAAAGATCCCATTAGGTGTTTGATCCACCTGTAACCCGAGAAAGAACTTCATCTCCCCCATCGCACTCATCTCAAACTCTTTCTTCATCACTGCTTCAAACTCTTTGCATAAGTCTTCGTTCTTTGACCCGAAGATTATGTCATCAACATATATCTGTACAAGCAGTAGGTCGCCATCCTTTTCTTTAATAAACAGTGTACAGTCAATGACTCCCCTGCGAAAGCCGTGTTTCACAAGATGAGTCGAGAGTTTCTCATACCAAGCTCGAGGAGCTTGATGAAGCCCATATAAAGCTTTGTCGAGCTTGTAAACTCTATCCCGATGATAAGGGTCTTCAAATCCCTCGGGTTCTTACATAGACTGTTTCCCTGATTTCCCCATGAAGGAATGCACTCTTCACATCTAATTGGTAGACTTTAATCTTCATGTACGATGCATAGGCAAGGAAGATACGAATAGCTTCCATCCTTGCCACGGGTGCAAACACCTCATTATAGTCAATCCCCTTGACTTGGCGAAAACCTTGAACCACCAGTCGAGCTTTGTTCCTGATAATGACTCCTTGGTCATCCTTCTTGCATTTTAGTACCCATTTGGTGCCAATGACTTTAGCACCTTGAGGTCTATCAACCAGAGTCCATACACCTAACTTCTTAAACTGCAAAAGTTCTTCTTGCATGGCACTCACCCACGCCTCATCATTTAGTGCTTCACTGATATATTTTGGCTCAACCTGTGAAATAAAACATCTATAAGCACCATCATGAATATAACCTTTCTCCATAACTGAGGCGTAATCAGCTGAGTATAGCTGATTTCGGGTTTGTACTCCTGATCTGACATCCCCAATAACATTGTCAAGGGGATGATAGACGTTTAGTCGTGATCCTGGAGTAGTAGGCATAGCCACCTCAGAACCGAGATTGTGAACATTTTGTTCTGCATCTGAGGAGGATGGAGTTTGAGGTTCCGAAGTCGAAGGTGCATCACTCATGGATGCTTGTGGACTTTCAGGAACTGGACCTGTTCCTCCTGACTGTTCCGGTCATCTTCATCAGTTTCATATTCAGAGGAGGAGTCACTGTCATCGACTACCCCCCCTGACTGAGTAGATGATTCTCCCTATGTGCTAGATGGTGTATTTAGAATATCATACATCATCCTAGTAGCTAACTCATCCTCCGAGGGAGAGAGAGGGATGTTGAAGGACTTGAAGAATCCATCATAATTGAAGAAGTATGCAGGTCCTTTGCCTGTAGCTGGTGTGGTATATCTCTGAACGTCGACATTACACCACACTTCTACAAGACCCGTTGAGTTATTGTAAACTCGCTTGTTCGGTATGTTGTATCCTAGAAAAATTCCTTCATCTGCCTTCTCGCTGAATTTGCCTTCTTGTGTCTTCTTCAGAAGTGTACACGGCGCGCCAAAAGGTTCAAGATACTCCAAATTCGGTTTGCGTCTTTGTAGTAGCTCATAACATGTCTTTCCGTGGCGCTTGACTATTAGGACTCGATTCAGTGTATAACACGCATTTGCCACCGCCTCATTCCAGAATTGGATAGGCAGTTTCGAGTCTGCCAGCATAGTCCGTGCTGTCTCTATCAAACTCCTGTTCTTTCTCTCAGCAACGCCATTCATCTGAGGTGTGTAAGCAGAAGTGAATTGATGCACAATTCCCTTCTCCTTGCAGTATGCCTCCATCCCTTGATTCTTGAATTTTGTCCCGTTGTCTGAGCGTACTTGTCTAACTTTTAGCTTGTAGAGAGATTCCAATGTGGTTACTAATTCCTTTAATGTCTCCAATGTTTCTGATTTGGATTTCAGAAACATTACCCAAGTGAACCTTGAGTAGTCGTCAGTGACCACAAAACAGTACATGTCGCCTGCAACGCTCCTTGTACTAACTGGACCAAACAGATCCATGTGAAGAAGCTCTGATACCACTTGTCAGGACCTGGTATTTGACCGAAATACCTAGAGATTAACGTGTAAACCAGATCAAATAGTGCGGAATCCTATTTGATTGGCGATCCAATCAGTGAGAACACATGAGGAATCAATCAAGAATTGAAACCAACGTTAGAAATCGATTGGTAATCGATCTAATGTGTTCTATGAACTTGGAGAACGAATTGGAGGGTTTCTCTTCCATAGTCGTTTCCACTCCATGTGTATGCAATTCGCTCATCAAGTGGTAGAATCTGTCTATGACTTCGTCTAAACTTTCATTACCAATCGATGAGAAGTTATCGAATTCCTTCTTTAACTCCTTTGCCTTGATTGCCTTTAGTGACGCATTCCCATCATATCTCTTCTCTAGCTCATCCCACAGTTTCTTGGACTGCTTGTTCTCTGAATACTGATGGAATATGTCTTTGGGGATAGACTGAGTGATCAATGCATAAACTCTTTTCTCTGCATTGTACTTTATTTTCTGTGCGCCTGTCATCCCGCTTAATGTTAGCTTAACTCCATCAGCTCCCACCGGTGTACTATAACCGATCTCAATGGCTTCCCACAGATTAGGATCCACTCCATTAAGGTAGATCTCAAAACGTTGTTTCCAGTGGGGAAACTCATCTAAAGTCAAAAGCTTTGGTGGTTTATTGTGATTACCCACCTCACTCTCAAGCAACAGCAGGTTCTGTATCCTTGAGTCCTTCCCAGCAGTAAAGGCTGACATCGGATCTTCCATGACTAATAAACTTAGAATCTAATCAAACAAACTTTCACTAATGCGACTGAAGGATGCGAATGATCTAATCGTGCGTATGAACTCTGCGACTGGTTCAATCGTGCGGTTGAACTGGGCGATTGGTTCAGTCGGGCGAATGAATCTGGTGCGTATGAGCTATGTGAACGAACGGTTCAGTCGGCCGAATGAGGGTGCGACTATGTCCAATCGTGCGTATGAGCAATGCGAATGGAGTCCAGTCGTGCGAATGAGTCACTCGTGCGACTAAAGCTGTTGTTTTGCGAAAATTTCTAGGTTTGACGGGTTTCAGCCGTAAAGATTCGAAAGTTCACAAGTTCTAATTGCCTAAGTCCGTAGAAACCAAACTTCGATGAGCAGGGAACTTCCAAGATCACTTTTGATGCCAAAGATTGCGTTTTTAGTGCAAAAACACAAACTTTTATGCAATCTTGATTGAATCAACACGTAATCAAGAGTCAAAGCTCTGATACCACTTGTCAGGACCTGGTATTTGACCGAAATACCTAGAGATTAACGTGTAAACCAGATCAAATAGTGCGGAATCCTATTTGATTGGCGATCCAATCAGTGAGAACACACGAGGAATCAATCAAGAATTGAAACCAACGTTAGAAATCGATTGGTAATCGATCTAATGTGTTCTATGAACTTGGAGAACGAATTGGAAGGTTTCTGGACGGCTAGGGTACGTCTGGAATCGTAATTTTTCGAGAGCCTATTTTTCACGAATTGAGTTGTATTTATAGGTTGGTATTATTCAATCGTGCGACTGAACCATTAGTCTGGTTCAGTCGTGCGATTGAACCATGCGGTTGATTCATTCGTACGATTGAGTGTTCAGTCGTGCGACTGAGTCAATCTTATGTTGCAATCGTACGACTGATCCAGTCTCCTGGTTCAGTCGTGCGACTGAGTCAATTGTGTGAAGTTATCCATGCGTATGGTTCATTCACATGAGCCATTCGCATGAGAACTTCATTAAGTTAAGTTTGAATGTTTTAATTAATATAACATGATGTGCAACCATTCAAGCAATCATAAACCCAATCAATTCAATCACGACTCATTAATGAAATATTAAACATCACAAGTAACAAACAATTTATGTCATTTCATTAATCAATATAGATTACATCATACTCAGACAGACAAGCTTCATTACATTTCAAATCATGATCTAGGGACATATACATGCATCAACAGTGTTGAAGCGCCTCTTTTATGTTTTTGGGTACTGTTTGACATAGAAAGCATGAGAACAAACAGATGTTTGCAATGCTTGACTTGCTTCTTGTCACCCTCTCATTAAGATCACCAATAATGGTTTCAACTGGATGATTCTTGTCTATTCTTGTGGTGGTAATGGTGTCACCAGCCATAGTTACATCAAGATTAGAGACATTCAGTTCATTATTGTCAGAGGCACAATCATCATGTATTGTTGTTGAATTATGAAGATTGTCAATTTTTGTTTCAGTAACTGCTACATCTTCAGCAGCATTGAGGTTGCTTGCATCATTTGAAATGCCTTGAGTTTCTTTTGGATGAGAAGCCTATTTTTGATTTCTGATCTCATGTGACAAGTCATCTGAGTGAGATGGTACCAGGCTGGGACCTTCTTTAGAAGAAACACTAAGGTTTTGTGACAAGTGTCTGATGGGATCAGCTTGAAGAGGAACATCTTCATTCATATGTTCATCAGATGTAGGTGGAATCAATGGATAATTTTCTCTTCTTTCTACAGTTGATGAAGTATCACCTGAATGTATATTTCCTGCATTAGACAAGTGAAATTGGTCAAATGATTTAGTAAAAGTGTCAATATCAAACAACCAATTAGGACCATTTGTAGATTTGTGAAATGAATGTTCCTTGAATTGAACATTTGTGGATTTATCAATAATATTCAGTCTAGGATTGAACACTCTATAACTCTTTGAGACGGAAGAATAACCTACAAAGAATTCTTCATCAGACTTAGATGAAAATTTTCCCAAACGATCACGAGAGTTTAATATTGAGACTGGACAACCAAATGATTTGAAGAATCCAATAAATGGTTTCCTTTGAAATATCAGTTCATAAGGTGTCATGTTACTTTCTTTAACAATCAAAGTTTGTTTTTGCACAAAGCACGATGTGTTAACTGCTTCAGCCTAGAAGGTGATTTGCAGTTTAGCATCGGCTAGCATAGTTCGTGCTGCTTCAATCAGTGTTCTATTTCTCCTTTCAGCTACCCCAATTTGTTGAGGAGTTCTAGCTGCACTGAATTGATGAGCAATGCCTTTGGTTGCACAAAAGGAACTCATATTTTTATTTTTGAACTCTGTACCATTATCATTTCTTATTATTTTGACTTTGAGATCAAGTTGATTTTCAATTTTAGTGATAAATTCTTGAATGATTTGGGATGCTTCATTTTTATGAAGTAGGAAGAACACCCATGTGAATCGAGAAAAGTCATCAATGATCACTAAACAATATTGTTTCTTTCCCATACTCATTACATGAGTTAGTCCAAAAAGATCCATGTGAAGTAACTTCAATGGAGTATTGTTAGTGTTCACCAGCTTGGTTTTGTGAGATGATTTGTGTTCTTTTCCTTTGAGGCACGCCGAACATTGATCAATAAAATAGAATTCTTTATGAGGAAGACCAATTACATGGTTTCCTTTGACTAACTTGTTCATATTTTTAAAGTTAGTGTGCCCCAAACGTCTATGCCAAAGCTATAACTCATCAAATGATGCTTTAGACAAAAGACATGTTTCTTCCTTAGGTGATACAGAACACAGGTTTAAGACATATGTATTATTCTTCCTCGGAGTCTTTAAGACAACCTATTCTTCAGGAATCTGAAATCCAGGTTTCAGAATGTAGCAGTGAGTGTCTGTAAAGTAAGTGGAATATTTTTTGTCGCAGATCTGAGACACGCTTAGCATATTGAAATTCAGTTGTTCACAGTAATTCACTCTGTCAAAACTCAGCATCCCATTTGTCACAGATACTTCTCCTGTAATCCTACCACCTTCTGAATCTCCTCCGAATGCCACAGTAGTTCCTTGTATGTACTTGAAATCATGAAGGAGGGAACGATCTCCAGTCATGGGTCGGGAGCATCCACTGTTTACATACCATAGGCTATTAGACCTGTGTGGATGAACCTACAAACAAAAAGAACTAACTATAATAAGGAACCCAAGCCATGATGGTCTTGGGTTTCCCGTTCCTATTCATGATAGTCAACTCCTGGTATTTCCCTTTGAATGGTGATTTAGATGGAGGTGATTTGGGTGATTTTTGGTAATGAATTGGTCGAGTCATCTCATCTACATCTACTGAGGATTCAGATGAATAATGAAATCGTTGGTATCTATTTCTTTGTAAAAATTTAGCCCGAGTTTCATTATCAAAATTTGGTTTTTGCTTAGGAAGGTCAAGTTTGTGTTTCATTGTGAGATGATTTCTTTGACCCTTCCTTAAATCCTTCGAGTTATTTCTGTCATTTATTGATCTAGGAGTCCTAGATTGAGTATTATGAAGATGAGGTTTAATAGAATGCGTCACAGTAGATGTTTTTGAGATGGGCTTGTGTTGTGGAATTCTCAACCCCTTCTGATTGAAGTAACAATCAGATGTATTGTGATTGTTCATGTCACAGATTGAACAATACTTGTTAAAATAGCAATTTTTGGTGGAGTGATTGTTCATATCACAGATAGAACAATATTGGTTGAAGAAGCATTTATCTGTCTTGTGATTAAACTTGTCACAAATATCACAATACATTTGTTTGTTTCTCGAATCAAATTTTTCTTTGAGTGACTCAACTGATACTTTCTTTTGGTGAGTCACTTTCTTTTCTTTAGGTGATGAATCAGAATCGCCCTTTTTGTAGATTGTTTCACAATGCTACTTTTGTTTAGTTGTCTGGGCTGTTTCTGTTTCTTCAATCTACTCCTCACCTCTTTCTCAAACTGGTCAACATGTTCTTTGTTACAGATATCAAACCCAACTCCCTGCCTTAATTTTGACGACTGAGGGTCTGATGAAGTTTTATGTGTTGAACTCAGTTTTATAGTTGGTTTCTTTTCAGTGAAACCTTTTTTGATTTCCTTGAATTTTATGGAGATACAATCTCATTATCAGAACTACTCTCAGTAGTGGGTTTCACTATTTTAACATATTTCTTTTTCCCTTGTAAAACAGATGGTATGAATTTTATAAAAGGTACAATTGCTTTTACAGGGCTTGATGGTTTTATGACATTCACTGTCTTGTCTGAGCACTCTTTGATTTTGATTGGGTGTCCTAACTTGATTTTGTCCTCATTGGTTTCAAAATAAACATCAGGTTTGTTTTGAGGATTTGTCACTTGTTTCACTACTGATTTAGGTTCCACATTTTTAGGTTCGATTGATTCAGAGAGTGATACAGAGTCAGGCATGACAGTAATTGTCATTGTATGCTGGAGGACATGAATTGTACCCAATTCCTGACATGTCCTTTGGATCCTTTTGTGAATCCAGCATTTCTTGCAGCTTGACTGAAGACATTTGAAACTTTTCAAGTTTCACTTCAGTCATAGATTGTTGAGCTTTAGCTTGAGCTAACTTTTCAGTAAGTAGCTCATTTTCAGCTGCAAGATTGTATTTCTCACCATGCAATTTTTCTATGTCAGAAATGAGAGATTTGATTTTGATTTCAAAACTTTTTAGTTCTTTCTTCATCATTTCTGACTTCACCTTTTCTTCTTTAATTTTATCTGCCAGTTTATGATTGTGTTCTCTATACTCTTGTAATTCATTTATGCATTTCTCACTACAAAGGTTAGTTTTTACTTCAGTAGGCATTGCAGATGGTCCATCATTGACATGAGCCATGAGAGCATGATTCTGAAATTGAGGCTTGACTTCCTCAGCATACACACTCCAGTCACATATCCCATCTTGTTTGATCACAAGGGCACTGGCAGAAGGCTGACTGCTTGCATGGGCTTGATTTGTCAACTGTGGTTGATTCTGGTATGTTTGTTGATGATGAGAATGATGGTCCTGCTGTTGTTGATTGTTTGAGTGATAGCTTGAATTGGGCTATGAGGATGATTGACCAGGAGAGTTCCTTGAATGGTTGTTTCTTTTAGGAGCATTGCACTCTCTTGAGAAATGGCAAGTCATACCACAGTTGAAGCATTTTACCTTGGATTTGTCATATCCAAGCTTTGTGTTCTCATTCAGGCTCAACTTTCTTCCTTTTCTGAAGAATTTCTTTGCTCTCATGGCAATCATTGCCATTTGCCACTGTAGATCCATCTCCTCAACATCATCAGGATCTATTCTTCTAAATCTTCCTGTATTAGATGGGCAGAAGTGAGTCTTCCCCCAAGATATGCTTCAAAACTTGAACAAAGGCATTGTAAGTTGCCTTTTGCTCTTTTGATTTTAAGTCTTCTGGAGAGATTGGAGGTACAGTGGAGACTTTTGGTGCTTGTGCTGAAGTTGAATGGTGATTGAATGATGGAGATGCAATGAACCTAGTATTGTTCATTTGATCTCTTGATGAGATGAAGTCATCTTCCTCTGTGATGAAAGCATTTTCAACAGAATGTGATTCTGAAGGGAATTTGTAGGCTTCAATCACTCTTGGCCCACTCAAATTTCTGCTTCGTTCATCAAGTTCCAAAGCTTCAATCTTGGCTATCATAATGTCTAAAGTGGTACTCTCAAGATCAAGAGTATTTTTCAACATTGTGACATTTTGCTTCCAGCTTGCAGGTAGACTGTGAAGCATTTTCTTGTTGAGTTCTTTAATGTTGTATGAAACACCCATAATTTCCAAGTCATTGACCAACTGTACAAATCTGTGCAGTTGTTTTGATATGGATTCTCCTTTGGTGTGATGGAAGGTTTCATACTGATTGACCAGCTTGTCTTTGTTAATTTTAGCAACTTCACTGCTACCTTCACACATAATTTTGAGAGCATCCCAAACAGCTTTAGCAATTCCATATTTTTCCAATCTTTTTAGCACATCCATTTTGATTGCTTAGTCAAAATAAGTATGCTTTAAGATCAATTTTGATTTTCTTATAGTCATCTTCATCCAGAGTTAAGTTTTCAATTGGTATTCTAGCAGTCTTGTATAGTGTAGCTTGAGCGGTTGATAGAGTAACAGGAATGTGTGGACCTTACATATTGAGATCCAAAAGTCAGGATCTACACCTGTGATATAATTTCTAAACCGTATTCTCCATTGTTTAAACTCAGATTTGTGTTTAAGCATGGGAGGTTTAGGTGTATGACCTAATTCAGAGTAACTGTTAGAATCCATGTTGATTTGTGCAAGTATAGATTTAGTTGATTTTAAGATTGATTATGTTTGATGAGTCCGACTTGTTCAAGCAGTTCTGTTGAGGTTCAGAATGAGTGTTCTTGCTGTTTGACAGGAGTATTTTTTTGTTGTTGCTAAGTAGAGATGATAATATCTACTACTAGCAACTTGATTATCAGATCAATCGAGTTCTATTCAGTCTGTGCGTAGATCTGAAAGAGAATCGAGAGCCAAAGCTCTGATACCAATTGACTGGGTTTGAGTAAGAGTAATATTCTTACTGAGAATCGAATATGATAATCAAGTCAATGATTGAGTGGCGGAAACAAACAATCAAAGAACATTCAAGCAAGAAAATTACTCATAAATGTTGTTTGTATTGATATATGAAAGTTGATAAGTTACAGAGACTAATTACGAATAAGACCGGAGCACCCCAAGGAGAGATACTCGGTCGAATGACCCCTTATCAAGTAGCTCTTGCAACTGCTTCATCAACTCTTTCATCTCCATCAGAGCCAACCGATACGGTGCCTTGGCAAAGGTTGGACCCGTATCAATCAATCTAGAACTTGATCTCTCTGTCCGGTGATACTCCTGGTAGGTCTTCCGGGAACACGTCTGGAAAGTCACACACAACCGGTACATCAGACAGTTGTGGTGCGGGCGTATCCACATCCTTTACATAAGCCAAGTAGGCGCTACATCCACGCCTCATACACTTTCCTGCCACCACCATTGAAATTACCTTCGGGATCGTTGTGACCCAATCTCCATAAACAGTTTCCAAACTCCCGTCAGGCGCTGTCAAACGAATCATCTTCTTGCAGCATACAATGTTTGCCTCAGAGTCCGCCAACCAATCCATCCCAAGAACCAAATCGAAACCACCTAAGGTCATCACGAACGGTCTAACAGAAAACTTATGACCTTCGAGCTCGGCATCACATTTCTCTATCATCTCAGAAATCCTGGTAGACTTACCTATGGCGGTTTCTACATCAAAGGGCGCATCAACACATCTACTACTAACAGGCATCTTAGCACAGAAAGCAGCAGAAATAAAACTTTTACTGACACCCGAATCAAATAACACAGAAGCTAAAGTTTGGTTCACCAGAAACGTACCGGACACGACATCAGGGTCCGTCCTAGCTTCCTCCTGTGTCATAGTGAATGCCCTAGCGCTCGCCCTTGGCCCCTCACTCCCCGTCTTCTTCGCCCCGGAACCCTTAGCCCTCGCTTCTTGCAATCTCTACTTTTATGGCCCTCCATGCCACAGTTAAAGCACCAGACTGTACGACAGTCCTTGGCTATATGCCCCATCTTCCCATATTTGAAGCACCCGTTCAATCCCAACCTACATTCTCCCGTATGCTCACTTCCACACTTGCCACACCGGCGGTCATCCACCCATGCCTTCTTGTTAACCGTTGAGGTATTACCCCGACCAAACCTCTTCCCCTGCTAGTTTTGATCACCTCCACCCTTCTTGGCTACCTTCAGCCACCACCACTACAGCCCTCTCATCATATAACCTCCCTGCCAAATCCACCGCCGACCTAAACGTGCTCAGTCGGGCAGTGATCATATGTCTACGAATATCCGCTGGCAAACCCTGAATATACCTCTTGATCTTTCGAGACAGAGGTGTCACTTGATCCGGCACCAAACGTGCCATCTCGTTGAATTTGGTGGTGTACTGTTGGTGTGTCATGGTTCCCGCCTCCAGTTGCAGGAATTCTCTCTCAACTTTATCCACTTCTCTATGCGGGCAAAACTCCTCACTCACCAGCTTCTTCAGTTCAGACCATTTCATCCTCCTAATTGTCTGACTACCCTCGGCTTGGACTATATTGTCCCACAAGCATAGAGCCGAGTCCACAAAAGAGTGGGCAGCAAACTTTACCTTTTGGTCCTCCCAGCACTCGTTGATATTCAATACAGCTTCCATTTCTCTCACCCACCGGTGAGCAGCAGCAGCAGTGTCGTTTTCATCAAAAGTAGGGGGCTTGCATCGTTGAAACGCCCCATAATTACAGCCTCGTGCCGCCTCCCGCGCAGGCTCTTCCTCTTCTTTTTTATCATCAGATAGAACCGTTTCGGGCTCTGGTTGCTCTCGTCCTCCTGAGTACATGTTTCTCTCTTTCCTTTCCCCTTCCCGTATAGCCTTCATAACTTCGGTCACTACAGATGGTAAGATCATCTGCATGACCTGATGCACCTCCTCAACCATAGCCTCTTTCACCAAGGCCCTTAGGTTTGCACTCTCGTCACCACCCTCCGGGTGAGGGGTCTCTGGTTCTTCGTGAACCACCTTTTCAACTCTAGGTCTTCTTCTCTTGGGTCGCGACTCAGTACCAAGCCCATCACGACCACCTCCAAGAGAGGCTTTCGAAGATCTACCACTGGCCATTCACACGCACACTTAAGATTCAAACACCAACACCGTCATTCAAGGAAACAACTTAGTTTATGTCAAGTATAGTAAGTCCCTAATTACAGTGGCCAGTTGTGATTAACCACTTACTTTACTCTTCATACCCCAAGCATTACCTATCCTGACTACATTAGTATTTAAATGTAAGGCCCCATTCCTGGGACGCTTACAGCTGGTAAATCATTGCCCAAAACATACATTTTCATTTCTCATACATAAATATTGCAGCGGAAACATTCAAAAATGACATCTCATTTAATCATAAAAACTTTTGCAAAATAATACATCGTTAATCAGTTACAAAATACACTGTTGCATTACATCACAAAAGCATTAAATAAATGGATGCCATCCCAAAAGAGTTGAGTAGCCACCTCATGCCATCCTCAACAATCATTACCTGCCAACTGGAAACACATCAAAGTCAGCGTTGCTGAGTGAGTTCTAGTTTTATAATAAAACATACTTTTCTTACGTTAAAACCGTTATTTACTTTCACGCAATCATACGACATACGTACACATAGATAATATCACTATTATCTTCTTTAATCTTTCATGCTTTCACTTTCATTCGTACGTTCATCAACTTCGCACTCTTTCATCATTACCTTTTTCCTTTCCTTCAACCATAAACTTTACCCAGCTATTCTTGGTACTAGACCTAGGTCTATCATAGACTAGCTATAACGATGCATCACACCTCTAGTCACAGTACCTAGGGTAGAGTTTAGGTGTACCATTGCTATAAGCAATACCCACCTATTCCTGGTACTGGACCTAGGCCTATCATAGCCCAGCTATAATGGTGCATCGCACCTCTGGTCACAATACCTAGGGTATGCAGAAATGGGGCTATACAAATGGTCAATCACAAAGAAAGACCCCGATGTGCATCCTCTCGGGGTAGCGAACCCGCACACCGTTGGGCTAACACCCTTTCATGGCTTGTCTCGACATACTATGCTTGCAAGACTTTCTTTACTTTCATCATTTATTAATGCATGCATTCTTACTTCATGTTCCTTTTTTCTTTATCTTTCACTTTATGTTACATACTACTTTCATTTCATTCATTAACGTAACACGTAAAGCCATAGGAAAGATAAACATACATCATAATAAGGAACATAACATACACAGTCATCAATATCATACAGGGCAACATCATACATACATAACATGCACAATCATGCAACATCATCATCATCATGCCAACATACTCTCTAAGGTCTCAACAGTCATCTTACATTAACTTACGGGAATTTTCACGTCAAAACTTACATCTGCACTTTCCTTTAAAATTCAGTAATCAAACTACACTTCCCTCGAGTACACCAGCCCTACTTGGGCTTATGGGCACCCTTTAGTCGCATGGCCTCCAGGTGACTGAACATCATGCGATTGAACCAATGTGGATGAACACCTATGCGAATGAACACCCATCCTACAAATGAAACTAATGCGGATAGACTCCATGCGGTTGAGTCCCATGCGAATAGACCTAATGTGGATGGAACTAATATGGATGAGCATTTATGAGACTGGGATCTCAGTCATGCGAATGAACTCTCAGTCATGCGAATGAACCTCAATCGCACCTCAATCAGCCGTATGGCCTCAATTCGGTCGCATAGCCCTAGCTGGTGCAGAATGCAGTTCATCACGAACCCAATCTGCCTTTTTCGACCTCCAAGCTCATGTAAATCCATTCTAATCCCAAATCAACCATCCTAAACCTTAGGAATTCATACCACAACACCATTCAAGCACACACAAGCTCAAAAGCAAGACCTAAACGAATCATACACATACCCACACATACCCAAACGGGTCAAACACATACACACTCAAAAACCAGATTTTCAAATATGTTCCAGCCCCATATCATTCAAAATGTGTAAACGAGGGGTCCTAGAACTCACACAAATGACCACAACGAGAAGAGCTTCGATTTGACCCGCTTCTCAATGATTTTGCTCACTTGAACCAACTCGAGCCAACTTTGACTGGGTTTGAGTAAGAGTGATATTCTTACTGAGAATCGAATATGATAATCAAGTCAATGATTAAGTGGCGGAAACAAACAATCAAAAAACATTCAAGCAAGAAAATTACTCATAAATGCTGTTTGTATTGATATATGAAAGTTGATAAGTTACAGAGAATAATTACAACAAAAATTCTCTATCTATCAGTCGTCACCTCAGTACAAGGTTAACTATTCTATTTATAGACAAGACAAGATGCCTTTACAAAATGACTAAACTACCCCTGACCTGTTACATCAGAAACTAGTCTAAGTCTTGATCCGCATCTCTGCTTGTTCAACCGCATTGACAAATGCGGATGACATAATCTTGATCAGCATTTCCACTTGATCATCAGCATTAGTAAGTTGGTCATCCGTATTGGTTAATGCGGATGAACAAATACTTGTGCGCATTTGGTTGGTCATCCGCATTTGTCAATGCGGATGATCAAAGTCTTGTCTGCATCTTCTTTTGTTCTTCCACATTAGTCAATGCGGAAGAGTAACTTGTTCTTCAGCATAAGTATTATGTCTTCCGCATTAGTTAATGCGGAAGAGTAAACACTTGTCCGCATCAGATTTTTTGTCTTCCGCATTGACTAATGCGGAAGATAACACGTTATTTTTTCTTGCAGATCTTCATCCATATTGCATCTTGGACTTGTGGGATTCCAGCTGAACAATCATCAATTCACCCATTGAGTTGGCATGTATGATCCTTTCAGGGTGCAACAAACTTTTCTCCTTTTTCTCCTTTTCTCTCCTCTTTGGCTGATTTTGGTGGGTGTGGGGAGAGGATAAGGGCTGCCCTCTCCCTTAAATACTCCCATTCACCCAACTTTCTCTCGTTGGCGAGTTTAGTCCCTCGACTTTGGACTTTATTTCTTTTTCTTCCTTCGTCGGCTTCAAAATAAACAAATAACCGGCTGTTACATTAAATCTACAAACAACACATAACCACATACCATGCGCACGAAATACTAGTTAACTTTACGAAAATACCTGATGGCACGTAGCTACTCAGATTGGCATCCCTTCCATTTCCTTCCCATTCTCAGTTTAAGTTAAAGTTTATTTTGAAAATTTACCCATTTCACTTAAACTTTGGCTCTGATACCAACTTGTAAGGTCCCGTTCCCGGTACGCTTACAGCTGGTAAATCATTGCGCGTAAAACTTATAATTACATTGACTTCAATAAAGTATTGCAGCGGAAACATAAAAATGGCTTTTCATATCATTACAAATGCAATTGCAAGTTAATACAACATTCATTTCAAACATAGTTTGTTCACATTACAATGCAAAAACATTAAACAAAAGAATGACATCCAATAGAGCTGAGTAGCCGCCCCGTGTCATCCTCAGCAACATTACCTGCCAACTAGGAACACATAAAAGTCAGCGTTGCTGAGTGAGTTCTAGTTTTATAATAAAACATACTCTTCTTTTATTAAAACCATTCTTTACATTCATGCGATCATACATCATACGTACACATAGATAATATCATTATTATCTTTATCATTAAATAATTCATACTTTCATTCTTTCATTCGTACGTTTATTAACTTTCGCATTCTTTCAACATTACATCTTTTTGTTCCTTCAACCATAAACTTTACCCTGCTATTCCTGGTACTTGACCTAGGTCTATCATAGACCAGCTATAACACTCCGCACCTCTGATCACAGCACCTAGGGTAGAGTTTAGGTGTACCACTGCTATGTGCAATACCCATCTATTCCTGGTACTGGACCTAGACCAGCTATAACGGTGCTCCGCACCTCTGGTCACAGTACCTAGGGTATGCAGCAATGGTGTTATATAAATGGTCAATCACAAAGAAAGTCCCTAATGTGCATCCTCATGGGGTAGCGAACCCGCACACTGTTAGGCTAACACCTTTTAATGGCATGTCCTAACATACTATGCTTGCAAGACTTTCTTTACTTTCATCATTCATTAATGCATGCATTCTTACTGCATGTTCCTCTTTTCTTTATCTTTCACTTTACGTTACATAATACTTTCACTTCATTCACTAACGTTCAACGTAAAGTCACAGGAAAGAAAAACATACATAATAACAAGGAACATAACATACACAGTCATCAACATCATACATGGCAACATCATACATACATAACATACATCATGCATAAACATGCAACACCATCGTCATCATGCCCAACATACTCTCTAAGGCCTCAACAGTCATCTTACATGAACTTATGGGAGCTTTCACGTCAAAACTTACATTTGCACTTTCCCCCAAAAGTCAGTAATTAAACTACACTTCCCTCGGGTACACCAGCCCTACTTGGGTGTATGGGCACCCTTGAGTCGCATGGCCTCTAGGCGAGTGAACATCATGCGATTGAAATAATGCAAATGAACACCTATGCGAATGAACACCCAATCGTGCGAATGAAACTAATGCGAATGGACTCCATGCGGATGAGTCCCATGCGAATGGACCTAATACATATGGAACTAATGCGGATGAGCATTTATGCAACTGGGCTCCCAGTCGTGCGAATGAACCCTCAGTCGTGCGAATGAACCCTTAGTCGTGCGAATGAACCCTCAAGCGTGCGAATGAACCTCAATCGCACCTCAATCGGTCGTATGGCCTCCATTCGGTCGCCTAGCCCTAGCTGATGCAGAATGCAGTTCATCCCAAACCCAATCTGCCATTTTCAACCTCCAAGCTCATCCAAACCCATTCTAAGCCCAAATCAACCATCCTAAACCTAAGGAATGCATATCACAACACCATTCAAGCACACACAAGCTCAAAAGCAAGACCTAAATGAATCATACACATACCCACACATACATAAACGGGTCAAACACACACACACTTCAAAAACCCGATTTTCAGATGTGTTACAGCCCCAAATTATTCAAAAAACGTGTAAAAGAGGGGTCCTAGAACTCACACAAATGACCACAACGAGAAGAGTTTCGATTAGACCCGCTACTCGATGATTTTGCTCTCTTAAACTAACTCGAACCAACTTTTCTCCCTTTTTCTCTCTTCTTTCTTTCTTTTGGCTGATTTGTGAGTGTGGGGAGAGGGTAAGGGCTGCCCTCTCCCTTTAAATACCCCCACTCACCAACTTTCTCTCGTTGGCGAGTTTGGTCCCCCAACTTGGGACTTTATTTCTTTTTCTTCTTTTGTTGGCTTCAAAGAAAATATCCGGGTGTTTCAAAATCTCTGATACCAATTGCAGGTTCAATGAAGGGGTGAATGCAACAGTTTCATAAGGTTAGGAGAGTTATAACACTTAGCAGATCAAATGGTGAACCAACTTAGAATGAAACAATGAACATAAGTAAAAGAACAATAACAAGAACACTCAAATATGGTTTGAAGAATGTTGTATATTGTGTTCAAGTTCTTACAAGTGTTACAAAGCTTACATTCAGAATACAAGTACTTAAGACACATTATACTACATCCTACAACCGACCATACTTTGAAGGCCAGTTGAAAACACTAATCTAAACAACAAGCTCAATGTAGAGTCAAAAGGTAGATTGCCTTTTGACTAGTGACTATGATATGTCATAGCTCACATCCTTTTCTATTACAAAAAAGATAAAAATACATAGTTGAAAAGTTACAGACTCAACACCTTAATCTATAGTTGACAAAAGCATGGACTTTTCACCAACTCATGCTAGTTGGTGAGTATTCAAAGATGGTAATGGAAATGTGATTCGGCGTTTGTCAAAAGTATGTCAGAAAAGATATGTCTTCATAGTCTTTAGAAAAAATCAGTCTTTGGCTTTGGAAGACTTTGTCTTTAAAACTTCAAAAGACTTCATTTTTGGCTTCGGAAGAATTGGTATTTTGGCTTCGAAAGATTTGTTACTTATCATAATTCACTGAGTTATTTTAAATCTTCCAAAGTACTTTCCTAGTACTTTGCATGTGCATGCTGAGATTTCTTTATTTGTTCTTTGGTTGCATCATCCTCTAGGTGTATTCCTTACACATATGTAAATCCTTGTTCACGTAACCGAAAATAGATCAATATTTATAGTCATACTTGGTATGTAGCAAAAGTTGTTTAATACTAATTTTAAACCATTAGAAAGTAAAAGAACATATTCTCTAATAGGCTCCACTACAACCATTTTTCAACTGACAACATGGAGTTTTAGGTTGTCAGCATTTAGTTTCCTAACCTTCCTTGGTCTCTACAAATCCTTACAAATATGAGAACCACATCTGGTGTCAAACACCTTAGATTTGCTAGAGATGAGAAGATCTCAATAACAAAAATACTTAAATATTAGCATGGGACCATGATTACTAGAACTTGGTCTGTTCATCTTAGCAGTCTTAAGCATCAAATGCAACTCTAGGATGGTTTTGTCCATATATTCATATTGTAGGTCATAATTAACTAGTTGTATGGTTTAGGCAATAATCTAAGGATATTATCCTTATTATATCCTCAACTTGCCCATTGCTAAATAGGTCCTCAAGACGTGCTAGGTGATCAATGTAACCTTTTGTCTTCAACACATGAGTTCTACCAAAAGACCCTCTTGCATAAAAGTAGTAAAAAGTGATCTCATCACTTTAAAATACTCATGGCGAGCCTCTTGTTGGAATGTTTCCTTCAGTTGCTCGATCATGTCAAATGCATGCATGTTTTCTAGATCCTTCTGAAGCTTTAGAATAAGAATCACAGGAGCTAGCATGATGCTAGATATTTTTATGGAGTCATCCACATGTTTTCTAATTCCTATGGAAATCACCCATCTTGGTAGTAGGTTTTTCTAGATTGATCCTTTGGAACATACATCTTATTCTTAGCTTTGAGAATGATTTATGGTTCTTGAATGCCTAAACCAATCTTTGATTATTTCTTATTTTTGAGGATTGACTTTAGAGAGAAAGAAGAGGTAGGATTTGATGTCACACCTCAACCAATGGTGGAATCATCGAGGTGGACGAATGTGAAATGATTGTTCATAGCACATGGAATTAAATAAGTTGAAATAATATTAAATATCATTTTCATTGAATAATACTAAGCAAAATAAATTATTACAATACAATGAAGATTCAAACAACAAAATAAAATCTTTATTAATTTAGGTCCAAGTCTTATATGAGCATGAAGAAGTTCTCAAAATAGCATCATGAAACATATTAAAAATAAGGTCAACATATAATGTTGGTGAGTTCCCATGAATTTGTACATACATATAAAAACAACTTTTAAGAAGCAACTAATGTCATAGGTTAAGAAATAATGCAAGAATATAGATAGCATAATCATACAATCAAACATTGACAAAAGATGACCATAAAAAGATAAACAATTAGCTAAGTGTATTTGGTTCCCATGATGAACAAGAATATGTCATCAAGAGCCGGTAATAACCTTGGCTTTCACACTAAATAGGCTTGTCAAGCCCATAGATCTATGGTGTTGCTAGGTTAGCAATAGTTAATGATTTCTTTTATAAGATAACTATCATATAATGCTCATTATTATCTTAAATAACCATGACAAAGTTTATAAGATGAAATGCACATTCATTACAAGTATTAAGATATTTTACAAGTGTGCATTTATATGGTTAACATGCTTCACCCAAAAGATGTAAAATAAAAATGAAAACGAGGTATAACAAACTCACATTGTATAATGATGGTTGTAGAGTACATAAGAAAGCTTGGATGCTCAAGAGTCAAAGGTGATGTCCTAAAGGATAAAAAACAATAACTTGAAGTCGGAATTCATTATAAGAAGTTAGAACGTTTAGAGAATGTCAAAAAGCAAAAGGTAGATTGAAAAATGATTATTGCACCAATTTTAGATTTTGGGCAGAATATCTGGTATGTGTTTGAACAACTTTTAAAAATAGCAAACGATTACATAAAATTATAAAAATTTACAGTTGCCTAGTTCAGATCTCCGGGACAACTTTCTTTTAGGAACATTTTTATGAAAAGATCTATAAATAGGTCAAAATAGCAGCACAAGACAGAAGGTGCTGAAATTATCTTGTGAAGGCTATTGTTGAGTCATCTGATTGATTTTGAAGACGTATAAACTATGTTAAAAAGATAGTTAGATAAAATTAATATTGGATTCTAAGTTTACTCAAATTTAGTTTATTATGACCAAGTTATGGTTAGTTAAAGTCAGACTATAATCTGCCAAAATTATAGTAAGGCACTTATGTGCACTTTTAAAATTGCTAAAGCATGAAATGGGAAAAAACAAATTTATTATGTCAATATATGGTATATTAGACTTCATTTGAGTTATAAAAAATATTCTAAGACTTTGGCATAGCCATCATTTAAAGAAATAATATTGTGGAATAACTGAATACGGCGTCATAGCCGGTCATATGCAAACGAGATTTTTTGTTTACGTTAGCATGTTCTTAGCTTGATTTAGGAATGTTAGTGATTATTATAAGGTTAGTGAATATTAGAAGGTTAATTATAAAATGATAATGATTAAAATTAAAAGAGATTTAGTAGAAGAAAGAATAAAGGTAAGAACATAAAATCATGAGAATAATTAAATGTTAGAATGATTGAAACAATATAAAAATACATATATAAAAGCAATATAAGATTACCATAGTATTATAAATTTTTGAAATTTCTTGTAAAATAAATTCTTGAAATTAATCAAAACCAATGAATGAAAGAAAGATATGTGAGTGATATTTTTGAAGAACGAGCAAATAAAAATTAAGGCCTAAAGCTTGTTTTTTATAGTTGAGGTTAGGAAGGGGTTATAAATAGTGTTAATGGTGAGTTACAAGTCTTTCAAAAGGGGTTATGATTGGATTTGAAATAAATATAAGATTAATAATATAAATAGATAAAAGAATAATTAGAATTTAAACTTTTAATTTATTAAAACTTTAATTTTAATTTAATCAATTTATTTTCTTATAAAACTTTTATACACTTTATAAATCTCACAAAAACTTTCCAATTTGATTATTTATTTGATTGAATATTTAAAATCTTATAAATATTAATAACCTTTCAAAATTTATAAAATTTATTTTATAAATTATAAGATTAAATTAAAGTGATTAAGTGACACATTTATTATATTTGTAATATAAAAATATATAAAATGGCTAAATAATGAATTTGATTTACAAGATTGACTCAAACGGGTTTGAGTTTGGGTTTCTAGTTTGAAAATAGGTCGGATGTTACATTTGATTCGCTATATATCTACAAACTTCAAATGAAAAGATTTATAATCTTCATTCTTAACATCCTAATTAGAATTTTGATCCAATTAACAAAAAATATATAATTAGAAATGAGATCATGGTTCACGATAACTCAATGAATGGCTGAAGCACTATCCACTGACATAGTTATGTATGCAGGTAACAATTACCAATTGTTTAACTACGCAACTCTTAGTTTGGGGTGCATGACGAGTGTTATCAAGCATATGCATGTTTAACCCTAACTATGTCCGCTTAAACTATTTAAGTGATATTAGTCATTAATCAATAACTATAGAATTGACCTAAGCGACTCAAAAATCAGGGTTGTACATTTGGTAAAAAATGTAGGCTCGGATGCAATGTAATCTTTAACATCGAAGGTTTGGATAGGTTTGGTGAAATATTACTAAGTTAGGGTGGCATGAAATGCTAGTCATGAACATATTAGACGACTTGCAACATGAGACAAGTCATGCAATACTAGTAAAATCCTAGTTTACGTTAGTTTGTGATAGTTGTTTGAAACTCCTTTCAACACTAGATACAATAATTTAAGGTTTAATGGATTTAATACTCCCAACTATTGGGAATTGGCCCCTGCCACCCCCAAGTATCATTTTGGCGAATATAACTCCTAAGTAAACACTTTGGTCTTTATATCACCCGCCGTTTGTTAGAACCGTAACAACATTAACTATTTGATTATGTGGCACGCATACGTGTACATGTCTCGCTTGTGTGGCAGCTAACGTGATTAATTAAAACTTCAGAATGGTGCGGATTCTAACAAACGACAAGTGATACAGACACCGATATGTTTACTTTGAAGTTACATTCATCAAAATGATACTTGGGGTGGCAGTGGCCAGTTCTCCATAGTTAGAAGTATTTAAATTGATTAAGCCTAATTTTAAATACATATTTAAACTAAGTTGGTCATTTCACGAGAATCAACTGTAAACTAATAAACCTTTATTGATATATGTATAAAATAAAGACTTTTTAAATTTGTTTTTACATTTAAAAAAAGCTCTTTCTTTAAACTACATTACCGAATACTATTGAACCATTTAATTACTCGTCGTCTTTTGATTGTGTAATGTTGTAATGTTCTAAATATTTTGCGGTTGTAATTATTTACCTAAATATTTGTAAGCAACCACAAATATAATATAAAAACAACCAAATCAAACAACTAGTCACGAATCGTTTAGTTTTCTTTGAACCACCAAACGAAATCGAACTACCCCAAAGGTAGCAACATGATCACATCTTTAGCCTTTCACATAGTCCAAAACCTCCATCTTGTCTCTCATTTGTCTTCATCTTCTATCTTCAAAATTTTGTCTTAGTTTATAATTTTTGAATAAACAACTTTTATAACAAAAATTAAGTAAACCTAACAAAATCATTTCAAAACACCCAAAATACAAATATTATAATTAAATAAAACCAACAGAAACAATCGTTGGTCGCAAAAGCTCAATTTTTCACACTCAATTATAAATTAATTAATATACAAACTTTAATAAAAAAATTCAATCTTTTTGTCAAATCTTCAGAGTTTTTTTTGTCAATAGGTTCAATTTTTGTTGAAGTTACGATCCTTTTATCAACGATTAAATCTCTTGTCAAATCTACAGTCTTTTTGCCAAAAGACAACATTTTAATAAATAAAACACAAGATCGTATAAACTAATATTTAAACGCGCATAACTAGGCTGATGCCACTGTTGGATATCGTGTATAAGTCTTAAGTATTAAAGCTATTACTTTATTATCAATGTTGCAAACATTTTTTGTCTTTTATTGCGGAGGGTTTTAACACATTAGGGTGATTCAAAACTAAGACCAAAAATAGGCATCGAATTACACACACTTTAAACAAAAATCAAGAAAGCGTCCATAGGGTGTTAAAGATTATACTTTTGACGAGCAAACCACAAATCAAACACAATGGATGTAGTAATGTCTTGCTAGTTGAGTTCATTCACTAAAACGAATAATGCTTGCATAATTGCAACACAACCAAATAACTCCGGTTAATTAATGTTTAACAACCTTGTTATTATTAATAATTATTTTCTAACAATCCTTGTGGTTTATTAATTAACATGTAAATAAATAAGCCCACAAAAGTTTAAATGTTAAACTTTTAAACTTTAAACCATAACCCTTAAATATTTAATTTTCAATAAATAATTAAATAATAATTATTTCTCTAAATAACCAAACATCATTTATTTAACATGTGTTTTATTAACTATAATGTGTACTGATTAGATGTTAATATTTTGTTGTTGTCTAAAATGTAACTCTTTGAGTTGTGTTTTGAAAGTAACTTTAATATTATTGATGATTCAACATCTATTGAACAGAAGATTCCAGTGTGCTTAGCATTTTAACAAACAAATATTTATGAAATCTAATTGAATTACATGTCTTTTATCTTTAATTTCATGTGTTTTGTATTTAAATGGGACAAAATGACTTAAGCCATTTTAGTAGACTTAATATATAACGCTTTTTTACTTTAACGGGGTCAACCCAAAACCACTTCAATAGACTAAAAGTTGGATGCTATTACTTGTATTGTTGCATTTTAGGGGTGTTCAAAATTTCTGATATCTGAAACTATTCGAAATCCGATTCATATCCGAATCCGAATAAATCGATCCGAATCCTTATTCGGATATTCAGATCGGATCTCATCTGAATCCGAATTCCTTATTCGGATTTCGAATCGGATATCAGACATTACAATTTAATTATTCAGGTTATTCGGATTATTGGGATATTCGAATAATCCGAATAAGAGTTCAAGTATAATTCTAGCACAAAACTCAAAACTCAACTATCTATTATGTTTTCAACTCAATACACAGGAATATTTACACATTTTAGTCATAATCTTAAATAATTATGCAATATCGACTATCGTTTTAAATTAGAGATTCTAATCTTCGTGTTTCATACAATTACCTATTGTGTTTTAATTTTGAATTCGTGTACAATTCATTTTTTAGTTTTATATTTTTTTATTGTGATTTCCAACTTATAAAATATTAAAATTAAAAAATTAGCAAAAAACAAAAAATAAAAAAATTGTTATTTGGTTTATTCGGATAAATTCGGATTACTCGGATATTATCCGAATCCAATCCGAATTGAACTCGGATAGATTCGGATCGGATAGAAAATTCTTTATTCGGATCGGATCGGAATTCGGATAGGGTCCTGAAATGTTCAAATCCGAATAATCCGTTATCCGATCCGATGAATACCCCTATTGCATTTAGAGTAGGATTATTGAAAAGCAAATTATATTTTAATAATCCAAACTATAACTTGTTAGTTGATAATAATTCATACTATTAATTTCGCTGATAATAATCCTAGCTTTTATTTTTGCTGCAAAGAGCAATCATAATAGTATAATCATTAGAGAACTGATAGCACAAATTATTATCGGCCATTAAAATCCAATTTGTCATTCCAATTCTTTATAGTTAAACAAGTTGGTTATTCCTTTTACGGTAATTATTCTGCCAATTTTTTATAAATAAATTATTGTATATTTGTTGTATTGTTTATGCATGAAAAGATTCAATAGTATGCAAGATTACAAAGTGAGACCAGTTATTCAACAATTGATGAGATTGACTCCTTCACATGTTCTCTAGGTGAAAGGAATGTGCATACACCCGGTTGGTCGACAAACCGAGCCATTGCTAGTGCCTATGTATCCTCCTCACAATATAATAAAATAAAAGAATAGATGAACCGAACGAACGTCAGATACAACAACAAATAAATGAACAAATGTAAAAAAAAAGAATAGATTCAACCACGGATAAATCAACTATTTGCTATGATGACCAACAATATAATTTAATAAACTATGATTAATTATAATCGTAACTTTCATTTTTGTTGCTAAGGATAATTCTAATAGCATAATCATCATTGATTTATATTTTATTTCCACTCGAGTTTCACTATATTTGTTGTATGTTTCTTTATTTTATTCATAGTTATTTTTGTGTAACATCAAATGGAAAACGGTTGTATTGTAAATCAATTGAATGATTATGCTATTAGGATTGTCATTGACTAACAAAATTAAAAGTTAGATTTATCATTGATCTATTTGTTAGTATAAATTATTATCGATCAATAAGTTATATTTTAAATTATTAAAATATAATTTGTTAAATATTTTAATATGTATAATTATTGTGTTAAAATCAAACTTCCTTTGTATGAATATCTAATGTTTTCTTACATTAGTTGTTGCTATTGGGTGGCCCATAGGTCAACAGGACTAGCGCATTGAGTGGCTTAGGACAATGTCTAGGTGACATAAACTACACTAAAAACCCTATAGCGATGATATGTAATCATCATTGATCTAAAATTAATTTAATAAAGTTTATTGTATCCGGTTAATGATATGCCTACGACCCCTATTGCGACAGCGTGTAGTTACTAATTAAGCGATGGTGATGATACCGATGGGGATGATATGTCGTTGCTAAAACCTACGATGATGACCTTTTAGGTCTATAGTTACTACTTATGTATGTTGTCACTTTAGGTTCTATTTTCTAGCGAAGGGTCACTAGCATTTTTAGTGTGTGTGAGGAACGTATTAACAAATAATTTTTAAAAAAATTCTTTGATTTTGATTAGAATTTAATATTTACACAATCAAAACAATAATATATAAATTCTTATTTAATATACTTAAAATTTTCATTTTTCTCCTTTTGTTAAATACAAATTAATATGATACCATTCTTTTGACAAAGTGTGTATTCGCATTATAATTTTTAATGTGTAAATATGATACTATACCTAATTTTATGGGCATATATGAAATTATGCTTTTATTTAATAAACTCAATTTGTAATTTAAAGGTTCATGTAACCTAGAAAGTATCTCCACTCTTGAATCTTTTATATGTACGTAATATAATACTTTTAAATAATAAAATCTTAAATAATATAAAAATCATATTTTAAATTATTTTGACCTGTTATTCACTACATGTCCCTTTCTAAAATATAAAAAAAACTACAATACAAATAAATTGTCCACAATAACTAAAACATGATAGAAAAAATTGTTTACTTGTGAAATGGATGGAGTACACGTATCGTGAAAAGGAGATGCAACATGTGCGAAAATAATTTATTTATTTATTTTGCTTTATCGTTCATGTCGTATTTTTTTCATTTGAATGAATCTTTAGATATTTATATTAAATTCAATCGTTTTCTTTCAAAGTTTGAGATTGTAAGATAACTGGCTTAAGTCCCCGCATTATGCTCGGGCATGTAAGAAAAACTATTTTTAGTAGTTATAATCGTAATTCGTGGTTGTATATTTTGAAATATCGATACAATGGGAGTGTTATTATTTGTTACGTAAAAATTAGAGAAATTTGAGACGTTTTTATATATTAAAAAGTAAAAAAATACAAAAATAATAAAAAAATATGGAGAAAACGAAAGCAAAAGAGGTTGATTAAAAATAACAAAAATGAAAAGCAATATAAAAAAATTTAAGGGATAAAAAATGGTAGGGCTCGCAATTTATGATACAAACTTGTTAACATAACACGACACGAAATTAACGGGGTTCGGGTTTAACCTTAATAGGTTTCATGTTTTAAACAGATCAACATGTTGAGACACGATAAAATTCGTGTCTTAATAGGTTAAATACCTGTTAACCTGTTAAGACATGTTTACAATTAAATTATATATATATATATATATATATATATATATATATATATATAATATATATATATATATATATTATTCAACAAAACAAAGCCCTAAAACATTTATCTCTAATTTCCCTATCCACTTACCCAGTACCCACCACAACCGCTACCCATCAAGACATCCCAACTCCCAACCCGACCTTCGATACCCAACCCAGCCAACTAGTCGACCACCACTAAGACCACCATCCTCGCGAGTCACGACCACCATTGAGACCAGCAGCCACCAACCTTCATCGCGACCATCGTCGAGACCAACCTTCATCGAGACCACCAGGCATCGGCCTTCATCGCAAACACTAGCCACCAGCCTTCATCACGACCAACAACGAGACCAGCCTTCATCGAGATTACCAGGCACTAGTCGTCATCACCATCTAGACCACCAGCCACCATGTAACACCCGGTTATTTTAAAAAGACAAGACATGAAGAATAAAAGAAAGAAAAGCAATAAAGTCCAAGTGGAAGGACTAAAAGTGTCCAAAAGGACAAATCTTTGAAAAGTTGATGTAAAGGTGGGCATGGCCGCCCACTCTCACTTCACATCACCACTTTCTCTCGGCTGAAAAAAAAGAAGAAGAAAAGAAGTCGAATTCAAGGTAAGAATTCGTGGTTTTTAATGTTTATGACAGGTTTTATCCCGGTTACATGCTTATGTGCTTATGTGGTTGTGTATGTGCTCGGGTGTGTGTGTTTGGTGTTGTTTTTAGGTGTTTGAACTCATTTGCAAGCGGGTTAAAAAGGAAGAAAACACCCAAGTTACATCAGGTGAGTTCTAGACCCCGACTTTTACTTGTTTTAAACTATCTTTGGGACTGAAAATGTATTAAAATGATTTTACAAAGTTTATGTATGTTTACCCATATGTATTATGCATGTTGGATGTTAATACTTGAATGCTTATAGGTTATTCATGTTTAGAATAGCCAAATTAAGCTTAGAACATAAGGGTTTGATGATTGGGTTTGAAAACAGACTAAAAACATGTTACACACGAGGTCCATGCGCCTAGAATAAGGCTTATGCGCCTAAAAATGTCTTAGAAAGATTTAAGTGTAATCCATGCGCCTGAATGGTGGTCCATG
The DNA here is from genome assembly GCA_025506515.1 of Flaveria trinervia. Taxonomy (NCBI): domain Eukaryota; kingdom Viridiplantae; phylum Streptophyta; class Magnoliopsida; order Asterales; family Asteraceae; genus Flaveria; species Flaveria trinervia. The sequence continues at coordinate 84,760,716 of CM046445.1, read as the reverse complement.
CACCTAGAAATATTAGTCGGACGACTAAGTGTAGGGCCATGCACCCCAATAGTGCCCATGTGCCCAAGTGGCTCATGCGCCTAAGTGTCCATGCGTCCGAATAACCCATGCGCCTAAGTATTCATACGCCCATATAGTGCCCATGCGCCTGAATAATTCATGCGTCTAAGTGATAAAATGATTAAGTGTTGGTTGATGCGCCTATATAGTGATGAACCGCCCAAACAGGGCTCATGCGCCCCAATAGTGTCAAAGCGCCTAAGCACTTAGAAATTTTTTACAGAATTTTATGGGACTCTGTGCTTTTAGGATTTGACCGAGAGTTGACCGGGGCTTATTTATGATGATGTTTCATGCATGGTTATGATTGTTCCTTAATATTATTATTGCTATTATTATTATTACTTATAGTATGTGACTTTACGTGGTATGTTTATTATCGTAACGTAAAGTATTTTGTAATACTAAAGAGAAAGAGCAATAAAGAAAAGAAGAGGAACAATAATATGAATGTTAACAAGTCTTGCAAGCTTACAGGAGGTACACGACCATGTTATCGTTAGCTCAACTGTGTTGCGGGTTAGCTACCCTAATATGCACACAGGGCCAATCAATTGAGATTGGCAGGACCTTTCCACCATGTCCTGGGTGATTGGGTTGGCCTTGTATACAGTATACAATTGACCCTTTCGAGGGATACAGTTGACCCTTTCGAGGGATACAGTTGACCCTTTCCAGAGATATAGTTGACCCTTTCGAGGGATATAGATGGCCCATCACCCGTTTTCCATCACGCATACAGTTGGGGCACTGCTCATTGGTCCATACAGAAAGTAAAAGATAAAGATAAAAGTTTACAGACAAGGCATACATTAAAGAGAACGAACAGTATATGTTCATATAGTTAATGCGTGCTCGCATATACAGTACAGAGTTGTATTTTATAGAAAAGAGTAATTTCATATACAATACGAGGGTGAAGCTACTCGGCAGGGAAAGACTGACATCCATTCATATTTTATGTTGTTGTTGTTTTGTAATGTAGTAAAACAATTCTTTTGTAATCAGTTAAACGATGATGTATTGCTCAACAACAGTGGTTTAAATGAAATGAATGGTTTTTGATAAATCATTTTCGTTGCTTAAGTTGTATAATTATAATGCGTAGTGTTTTAACTGCTGTGATTGACCAACTGTGAGGTTTCCGGGAACGGGGCCTTACACACCATCGATAGTTCAAGCCCACCCTTCATCGAGAGCCGACACCACCAACCTTCATCAAGAGTTCGAGACACTAGCCTTCAGGTTTCTAAACACGTTATTTCGTGTAACTTGTTTTTTAACAGGTTTGTGTTTGTGTTTTAAAAAGATGACACGATCGGTTTTCACATCGTGTTCGTGTTTGACATGACAGATTATCGTGTCTTATTGTGTCGTGACTGACCTGTTATGCCAGCCTAGAAAAAGGGGATGAGACGATGGCTTCCACCGCTAAGCTACCACCCACTCTCTTATTAACTATTGAAATAATAAAATATAATACATTGGATAAATCAATGCACGAGAAAAAAAGGGTAAAAATTTGGTCAAATCAACCCTTGACGCCACCGCCTAAGACATGAAATAAGATCCAAGTAGTGTAGACCATTATCAAATTGTACATATAGCAACTATGTTTACCACATGACTAGTTAAGGGTGGTAATTCAACGGTTTCACAAGATTAGAAAGAACAAATAACACTTAACAGATCAAATAGAGAACCGATAAATGAAACAATGAACAAAGGTAAGAATATAAGCAGAACACAAGAATTTGGTTTTCATGAATGATTTTTATTACTATCAAGTGTTTTACAATTGTTACAAGGATTAGTCCTACGAACGGTACCTTAGATACTTTATACTACATCCTACAGTCGATCATACTTTGAATGTCAGCTGCAACACTAATCTAGACAACAAGATCAATATAAAGTCAAAAGTCAGATTATCTTTTGATTAGTGATTATGATATGTCATAGCTCATACTTTTATCTATTACAAAAAGGATAAAAGTAGAAAATTATAGACTCTAAAACTCTAATTTACAGTTGAAAAAAGTATGAAGATATCACCAATTTATATACGTTGGTGAGTCATTGGAGATGGCAGCAAAAAATAGTTTAGCTTTTGTCAAAAGCATGGCAGAGTAAGTGTAAGGCTTCGTTCCGGAGACCTCACAGTTGGTCATTCAAAGCATTAAATACCTTAAAACATTATAAATTTACAAACTTAAGCAGCGGAATCATTTTAACAAAAACCATTCATTTCATTAAAACACTGTTGCTAAGCAATACACTATTGTTTAATCGATTACAAAAGAACTATTTAATTGCGTTACAAAACAACAGCTATAATAAGTATGAATGGATGTCAGTCTTTCCCTGCCGAGTAGCTTCACCTTCCTGCCATCCTCAGCAATAATTACCTGCCAACTGAAAATGTATAAAAGTTAACGTTGCTGAGTGAGTTCTAGTTTTAAAAGTAAATAAATACTTTCTGTAGGTATATATACAAAAATACTCTTTCTATGAAAACTTCATCACTTTATACATGAGCACGCATTAACTATACAATTAGGTAATGCTTTATCTCTTTACTATATGCTTGTTTACTTTGTACTCTTTTATCTTTATCTTTCACTATCTGTATGGACCAATGAGCATACCCTAAACTGTATACGCGGGGGAAACGGTGTTGGGCCCTCTTTTCCCACAAGGGGCTCTATATACTGTATACAAGGCCGACCCAGACACCTAGGGTCCGCTGCAAAGGTCCCCAGTCTCAATTGACTGGCCCCGTGTGCATAATAGGGTAGCTAACCCGTAACACAGTTGAGCTAACGACAGCATGGTCGTGTACCTCCTGTAAGCTTGCAAGACTTGTTAACATTTTATTAAAGTTCCATTTCTCTTCTTTATTGCTCTTCCTCTTTATTATTAATAATACTTTATCTTACGATTATAAACAACCATATAAAATCACATACTAATAATAATATTATTATTAATAATAATATTATTATTAATAATAATATTATTATTAATAACAATAATAAAATAAGGAGCAATCATAAAACAAATATAGTCATGCATGAAACCCATCATTAATAAACCCTAGTCAAACCTCGGTCAAAACCCTAAGAGCACAAACTCCCAAGAATTATATAATAAATTCTAAGTGTTAGGCGCTTAGACACTATTTGGGCGCATGGGCCCTGTTTGGGCGCTTCATCACTATGCAGGCGCATCAGGCCAACACTTAGCTGCTTTAACACTTAGGTGCATGAACAATTCAGGTGCATGGACACTATTCGGGCGTATGACCCATTCGGACGCATGGACACTTAGACGCATGGGCTATCCGGGCATATGGAAACTTAGGCGCATGGGGTTTTTCAGACACATGTTGGGGCGCATGGCCCTACACTTAGGCGTCTGACTAATTTTCTAGGCGCATGAGTGCACTGTTCAGGCGCATGAGATACACTTATCATTTCTAAGGCAAATTCCAGGCGCATGGATCTTATTTAGGCGCATGAACCTTCTGTTCAACCTGTTTCTAGGATAATTTCAAATCCAAACATCAAGCCTGTATATTCTAAGCTTACCAACGCTATTCTAAGCATGAACAACCTATAAGCATCTAAGAATCATCATCAAACATACATAACACATTCAGGTATACATACATAAACATTTGAAAATATTTTTAATACTTTTCAGCCCCAAGAGAGTTTAAAACAACTAAAATCAGGGTCTAGAACTCATCTGGTGCAACTTGGGTGTTTCTTCCTTCTAACCCGCTTGCAAATGAGTTCAAACACCTAAAAACACACCAAAACACACACACACGGACACACACACAAGCACATAAGCACATAAGCATGTAACCAAGACAAAAACCCAACATGAACACTTAAGACATTGAATTCTTACCTTGAATTCAGCCTCTTCTTCTTCTTTTTCTTCAAACCCATAGCTTTCTGCTCTCTTCTTTTCTCTCTCTCTCTCTAAAACCCGATGAACAAAGTGATGGGAAGTGAGGGTGGGCGGCCATGCCCACATTTACACCAACCTTTTTGTACTTTTGTCCTTTTTACATATTTAACCCCTCAACTTGGGTTGATTGATATTTCCTTTCTTTATTCTTCAACTCTTATTCTTTCTTTTCTTTTTAAGAAATAACCGGGTGTTACAGTAAGCATGTCTTCTCTATGTTCGAAAAAAAATCAGTCTCTTGACTTCGAAAGACTTTATCTTGAACCTTCGAAAGACTTCATCTTTGGCTTCGTAAGAAATGGTCTTTGGCTTCGGAAGATTTAACACTTAGAGAATTTCTTGGTGCTTTTGTCAAATCTTCCGAAGTAACTTTCTTGTGCTTTTGAATGCTTGGTGATAGCTTTTTGGTTTGCATCGGCCTTTAAGATTACTCTTATATTTACATATGAGTAAAGACTATACGTAATAAAACAATTATATTAACTTTTAAACTTTTGTTTTTAAAAGTTTTTTATTTCTGAAAAAAAGTAACCATTTTGTTCAAATAATCTATTTTAAAAAAGTGTCATTTTAAAAAAAATATTATAACTCTCAGTTTTAATTGTTTTTATATAATAATTTTACTTTTTAAAAAACTTCAACTTTAAATATTTTGTATTTTTAAAAAGCATTTGATGTTTTGAAAAAAAATTATTTCATAAAAATTTGTTTCTTTAGAAATAACATTAATAAAAAGATCTATGTTTTAATTTTTTTAAAAGTATTTTAAATCTAAGAAAAATTAAATAATATTATTAATAGTTAATGTAATTATTTAATACGAGAGAAAAACAAAAAATTTGATGAGGAAAGTGATGCAGTCATGTATCCACATTTGTTACTATTTTATTAGAGTATGAAAATATTAGATTTAAATGCAACATATACTCTTTGTCAAATGTTATATTAATAATCCATGGATTTATCAATAATAATTCGTCTTGAAAATTAACAATAATAATTCATCTTGAAAATTCAACTAATGATACTTCTAAAGTTCTCTCTAATTACCAAAAGCAATCCTAATACATAATCTTCACAGATTTACATTTGATTTGTATTTATTTGTATTCATCTTTGATAATTTTCTTTGTAAGCTTTTCTATTTCGTTCATAATTATTAGGGTAGTGTTATAGTAAAAATGGTATCTAATCTAAAAAGCCTAAAAAGGATTGCGGACTTGACACATGTTCTTTTATTGTTTTAAAAAGTAGAGTGTTTTCATCATTATGTCAAATATGTCAGCTTATCACGTCAAATATAAGTTCATTGTATTATATATTTTACATCATCTGTTATATGTATTCGTCATTGTGTTTTATATTTTAGATCATTTTATGTTATTTTTTTCATTGTTTCTATAGATTATATAAACTTCTTATCAATAATTGTGTTTTACAATTAGAATTACACAAAGATATACTTTCACTAATGTATTTATTAAAGCTCATAATGTTTAAAATAGCACAATAACAATCAAAAAACACAATGAGACATTGTGTTATTATGTCATTATTTTTAATATATTAGATTAATTAGTTATTAATTTATTATTATGTATCTTTAATACGTATTATTGTGTTTTACGTATTAGAGATAAACAATAATGTTATACTACCATTATATTTTATAAAATTCATCATTTTCGAAAAACACAATAATTTTCAGAAAAACATAATGATTAAAAAAAAGATACAATGACTTGCACTACAAATACAAGTATGAGATATGAGCTTAAAAATATAAAATAAACTAAATCGTTTGTTATATAAGAATATTTTACTCGTTTTAAAAATAAAAAACATTTATTTTATGTGTAATTTTTATAAATAAAAAAACAATATCGTACATAAGAGTTATGAACTTAAAAAAAAATGAGGAAACTTGCAAAGTCAACAAAAATAAGATTAATGGTTGAGATTACTTTTCACACATTTTATTTTTCACACATTTTATTTTTAAGTATATTTTTATTTGAACAATTCTCTTATTATTATTGTGGTGAAATTGGGTGGAAATTAAGTGTAGATTTTTTATTATTATGTTATCGAATTGACCGTACCAACACAAGTAAAAAGTTCAAAATATCATATTATCTGCTCATGAGTATTAATTTGAATTACTAAATTGATTGTTACAAATCAATGTCTTCTTCTTTTTTCTATTTTCTTTTTTTCTTTTCATGTAATCTATAAAGGTTATTAATTATATGATACTTTTCATGCAAAATCCAAATGGTCATATGTTATAATGTTATTGACCTATATTACACAAGTTTCATCTTATATTGATTTATTTTATTTAGCTTTTGATCAAGATGATATGATCATACGATTCTACAATCCAAGTGCATTATGATTCTGATAACTAATACCTTTTATTGTATTATAAGTATGTTTATTTAGATTTTTATTTCTTGATAATATAACAAGCTCACACATATATGTAATGAAATATTTATCTAGGTCAAAAGCAGATCTACAAAGGAATATACTTTCACAAATACTTTTTGATAATCACTATTATGCATTAGTAATCAATACAAGACTTATGACAAAAGAAAGTAGGACAAAAAACCAAACAAACAAATACATATACAGGACACATTAACTGGCTGGTGAATGTTGCCTCCTACCCCAAATTTTGAAGGCAATGCTCACTCGTCAAAGGCGAAACGAGCTGGACTCACATTAAATGGATCAAGAGATGTACGCTGTGAGATTCGAACCAGGGTTTTCCGCCCACATTCGCATTACACTATGCACCTCCATTGACCACCCACACGACACATCTAGAGAAAAGAAAGTTCATCAAACATATTCTTACTTACTTTAAAACATTTAGAGTTTTTAATGAGCGAACATATTCTTATTTACTTTAAAACATTAGAGTTTTTAATGAGTAGAAGACATTTCAGATGTAATTTGATTTTATATATGATCAATGCTATCGGTTGATATATGTATGTGCCTCAAAAGAGATTTTATGTCTCAATTTGAGACAATCTACAATATTGGATTATTACACATTCAATTCCCCTCTCACAAGGTGTTTCACCGCTTGGGGTTGATTCAAACATTCATATGTAAAACAAGGATTTAGAAAATTCTTAATAATTTACATTGTACTAAAAACATAACAATTCTTGTTTAAATACGAGACGAATCTGGCCATAAAATTTATTTAAAAGGTCTTCACATCATTCTGGTCCATGAGGTCTATCTAAACATACAAACCTTGTCTTATCCATGATTAACTTAATTTCCTGAAAAAATCATAAAAATAATATGTCAACATAAAGTTGATGAATTATATTACCAGACTTTAAAGTGTTAATCAACATGATTAGTATTAAAATTACAATTTGTTTATTGTTATTCTATTTGACGACGATACCTATATCGGGTATCTAGGTATACAGTGAAATTTTTATTTCATATGTACACATACATGTTTGTAATAAGTTCAACCACATTATGGCATAACCTAAAAATTAGACACAATTGTGCATGTTTGATCAAATCATACATGTACAGTGTTATGGTCTATTAAACATTTACTTGATCGATTTAATATCATCACATACTGGTTTTGTTCAAAAATTATAAGTTGTAAATAAATGTTTCATAAACATGCTTGAAACTATTGGTAAATGTTTGTGCACATATGACACTAATATATATATATATATATATATTATATATATATATATATATATATATGTGTGTGTGTGTGTGTGTGTGTGTGTGTGAGTGTGAAGTTTTAAACATGTTCACCTTATTGACCAGCGAAAACAATAAAGATGGCTAGAAACCCGAACAACACCTCCATGACGATTCCACAAGACTAGGTGGTGTAAGACTAGCCTTGATAGGCGTATTATGGTGCTATAATAGTGGTATACTAGAGGTATAATTGGTTTTGACAGAGAGATGGGGGTATAAGTTGCCAAAACCTAATACTCATCACTGGACATATGTCAAAACCTAATTCCCATCATCGCAACATGTCAAAACCTAATCCTCATGATTGGACACATGCCTAAACCTAATTTCTTATCATCAGACATGTTCAATACCGAATTCCTGCAATCGCCACTATATTATGGATTGCTATGGCCACTTTTTCGAATTCTTCTTGTCTAGACACCAAGAATTGATATATTATGGCTTCCATAACTCATATCCTAACTTTTGAAGTTTTGAGCGTTTTTCCACTTGAATTCTATTTACATCCTCCCATATTATCACTTTTAGTCCTTGAACCTTCTTAATTAACATCTAGGGTATGAATTTTTCACATGTGTTACAACACATGAAGACCGAATCTCAAATAGACGTTAATCCATTAGTTAATGTTGTAAAAAGCGTATCAAGTGCTCATATGCTAGATGTGACAAGTGATGGATCAAGGATTTTTTTTTGTAGGATCATTTTTAGGTGCTTGGATTTTTAACAACCCAATATTAGAATTATCAGGTAGGTTCGGTTGACGTAATAAAACACAATGCCATGATTGAAATATATCATTAGAAAACACACAACAAGTATGTCTTATATTTTTAAATTAATTCATCATATATAGTGACCATAGTCAAGTAAGTGTTAACATTTTTAAGTAATCTGTTTTGAAAATTAATATAAGTTCTATAATTAAAATATGCAGTTTTTGTTGCATTCCTTAAACAAGTAGCAAAACAAGCAAAGTAATTGTATATTAAGCTATACTTTAACCAATTTTCATATTACTCAAACTAATTTGAACGAATACGTCTTGATTTAACACTAAATGTGTGTTGTGAAAAATCATGTCCTTTTAGTTGACATAGATCTCTAACCAAGTATGTCTGTCTAATTCATCTTTTTAATTATGATGATAAGATGACTTTGATTTTTATTCGAAATGATCACATAGAAGATCATCCAAATTAAATATTTTAAAGCACTATTTAAAGACATGTAATCTTCTCTTTTTCTTATTCACTAGTTCCAACTGCCTTCTTATCAAGTAATCTTACGACCATTTGGAGTTATTCAAAGGTTCAATTTCTCTAAGGTACCCACCTTAGTCAGCATATTAGCTGGATTCTCAAACCCCTTTATTTTCTTCAACTTTAGAGTATCATCACTAACATATCCATAAGGAAGTGGTATCTCAACTTAATATATTTTTATCTTTAAATGGAAAACTGAGTTCTTTGAAATGTTCTCGTCATTCTAACTATCATATAATAGTAAACATTTTACTTGTGTAAGGCCCTGATCCCGGGACACTTACAGATGGTAAACCATTGCGTATAAAACATATAATTACATTGACTTCAATAAAATATTGCAGTGGAAACATAAAAATGACTTTTCATATCATTACAAATGCTTTTGCATGTTAATACAATCATTCATTTCAAAACATCATTCGTTCGAATTACAATGCAAAAACATTAATCAAAAGAATGCCACCCAAAAGAGCTGAGTAGCCGCCCCGTGCCATCCTCAGCCAACATTACCTGTCAACTGGAAACACATAAAAGTCAGCGTTGCTGATTGAGTTCTAGTTTTATAATAAAACATACTTTACTTTCATTAAAACCGTTCGTTACTTTTACATGTGATCATACATCATACGTACGCATAGATAATATCATTATTATCTTCATCATTCATTCCTTAACTTTCATTCATTCACCGTACGTCATTAACATTCACATTCGTTACTTCATTCAAATTCATTCATACTTTCATTTTCATTCATACGTTCATTTCTTTCGAGGCCATGTACATTACCACGAACATTATGCATGAAGCTGGTAACTGGGCCTGAGGTCTTTCATAGACCTCGAATATTGGGCACGAAGCTGACTCCAGTACCCAGGGCAAGTACATTCACCACTTATATTTTCTCTTTCATTCCGAATCAATGCCATATGTTGTACCCCGAACATTGTGCACGAAACTGGTTACTGGCGTGAGGTCTTTCATAAACCTCGAACATTGTGCACGAAGCTGACTCCAACACCTAGGGCAAGCAGCAAGGATCCATACATATGGTCAATCATAAAGATTGGACCCCTATGTGCATCCTTCTGGGGTAGCTAACCCGCACACTGTTGAGCTAACACCCTTCATTGGGTGTGAACTTCCAGACATTTGTTTGCAAGCCTTTCTTACATTCATTCATTCATTAATGCATGCATTATTTCGCTACGTTCCTCTTTTCGTTATCTTCCACTTTATGTTACATAATACTTTTATTTTATTCATTAACATTCCACGTAAAGCCAAGGGAAAATAATCATACATAATATTAAGGAACATCAACATACACAGTCAACATCATAATACAGGGCATCATCATACATACAAAACATACATCATGCCAAAGCATACAACATCATGCATCATCGTCATCCATGCCCAACCTGACCTCTAAGGCCACAAAAGTCATCTATGTGAACCCCCAGGAACCTTCCACGTCAAAACTTACATCTGCACTTTCTCCCGAAAGCCAGTAAATAAACTATGTTCCCTCGAGTGCACAAGCCCTACTTGGGCGTATGGGCACCCCTCAGTCGCATGGCCTCCCAGGCGACTGAGCACAATGCGGATGAACACCAGGCGAATGGGCCCTATGCGAATGGACCCAATGCGGATGAACTCAATACGGATGAAATCAATGCGGATGAGTCCCATGCGAATGGAACTAATGCGGATGGACACTTGTACGAATGAACACAAATGTGGATGGACATCTTGTGCAACTGAACACAAATGCGGATGGTCCTAGGCGAATGGACCCTCAGTCGCATGACTCCCCATGCGAATATCCCTCAGTCGTACGACTCACATGCGAATGAACCTCAGTCGCACTCCTTTCGGCCGTATGGCCTCAGTCGTATGCCATTCGGTCGTCTAACCCTAGCTGATGCAGAATGCAGTTCATCCCGAACTCAATCTGCACTTTTCAGCCTCCAAACCCTTCCAAACTTGTTCTAAGCCCAAATCAACCATCCTAAACCTTCAAAACACATACCACAACACCATTCAAGCATACACAAGCCCAAAAACAAACTCCACTCGAATCACACACAAACACATACATACGGGTTCAACACACATTTCAAAAACGGGTTTTACTATGTGTTCCAGCCCCAAATCAGTTGAAAACATGTAAAAGAGGGACCTAGGACTCACACAAACGACACTGTCGAGTAGAGCTTCAATCCAACCCGCTACAAGTCAACTTTCACGCCTAAATCCACAAAAACCAAGCTTGAAACCCCGTTTTCTCCCTCTTTTCTCTCTTTGGCAGATTTTATGAGTGTGGGGGAGGGTGTGGGCTGCCCTCCCCTCTTAGTCCCCCACTCTTCTAATCTTCCTCCTGTTTTGGCAAGTTTGGTCCGTCGACTGTGGACTTTATTTCTTTTTCTTCTTTCGTCGGCTTCAAAGAAAATATCCGGGTGTTACAAGTCCATCCCCTTATTTAGGTTTCGTCCCCGAAACCTGTTATTCCTCGAACAAACATGGGTAATGCTGTCTCATTTCCTCTTCAGTCTCCCACGTAGACTCGGATCCTTTCCTGTGCTTCCACTGTACACACACAAGAGGAACCACTTTATTCCTCAGCCTCTTCTCTTTTCGATCAATGATTGCCACTGGTTGCTCCACATAGTTGAGCCGTTCATCTACCTCGATATCCTCCAGTGGTGCAATCATATCCTCGTCTGCTAAGCACTTTCTCAGATGAGATACATGGAATGTCGGGTGAATTCCACTTAACTCATCCGGTAACTCTAATCTATAGGCCACCTCTCCTATCTGGAAATGATTCGGAGAAGCCCTATATACCTTGGGCTCAACTTGCCCCGCTTTCTGAATCGGATGATACCCTTCCAAGGTGAGACCTTCAACATAACCCAGTCACCCAACTTAAACTCAATCGGCCTGCGTCGTTTATCAGCATACGACTTATGTCTATCTTTGGCTGCCTTCATGAAGGCCGTGATCTTTTCAACTTTCTCAGTCGTAGCCTCGATCACCTCTACGGTCCCTAACTCTTTCTGACCAACATCACCCCAACAGACGGGCATATTAATACTGGCATGATAACTATTGTTATATGAGAACTCAACTAATGGTAAGTGGTCATCCCAACTGCCTCCAAAGTCAATAACACAAGCACGAAGCATATCTTCCAACGTCTGAATGGTCCTTTCTGACTGACCATCTGTCTGAGGATGATAAGCCATGCTAATGTGCAACCTCATCCCCATAACATTGTGAAATTTCTTCCAAAATTTAGATGTAAACCGGGTGTCACGATCAGACACAATAGACACCGGCACACCATGACGACTTAAAATCTCCTTGATGAATAGATCCGCCAACCTCTCAGATGAATATGTCTCATGGATCGGTAGGAAGTGAGCACTCTTCATTAAACGGTCAACTACCACCCATATAGCATCAAACCCTTTCGGGGTACGTGGCCGCTTTGTAATGAAATCCATGGTGATGTGCTCCCACTTCCGTTCTAGTATATCCAAAGGTTGGATCTTCCCATACGGCTTCTGATGCTCGGTCTTCACCTGTAGACAAGTAAGGCATTTACTCACATACTCCACACATCATGTTTCATACCCGACCACCAATAATCTTTCCTCATGTCTTGATACATCTTAGTGGCACCGGGATGAATGGAGTATCGAGTCTTGTGAGCTTCATCCAAAATCTCCACCCGTAGATCCCCAAAACGAGGAATCCACATCCTCCCGAATCGAGTTCTAACACCAAGCGTGTTTTCCCCCAATTCTGTGACCAGACCTCTCTTTCTTTTAGAGTTAAGATGATCTTCTTTCAATGCCTCATCTTGGAACTACCTGACTCGCTTCATCACATCCAAGGTCATGATCAACTGATATGTTTTCACCGAATCGGCTTGGGCCTCTCTTTTCTGCTAAGGGCGTCCGCCACCACGTTGGCTTTGCCCGGATGGTAATGGATCTCGCAATCATAATCTTTTATAAGCTCCAATCATATCCTCTGCCTCATGTTCAAATCCTTCTGCTCAAAGAAGTACTTCAAGCTCTTATGGTCAGTGAATATGGTGCACTTCGTCCCGTAAAGATAGTGCCTCCAAATCTTTAGCGCAAAGGCCACGGCTGCTAGCTCCAAGTCATGAGTAGGATAATTGACCTCATGAACCTTCAACTGTCGGGATGCATAGGCTATAACCTTCCTTCTTTGCATTAACACACACCCTAACCTTGAGTAGAAAGAATCAAAATAAACCACCAGATCTTCACTTCCATCGGGAAATGACAAAACAGGAGCTTGAGTCAATCTCGCCTTCAATTCCTCGAACGCCTTCTCTTGAGCTTGACCCCATACAAACTTCACATCTTTCCAGGTCAACTTAGTTAATAGAGAAGCGATCTTGGAGAAGTCTTGGATGAATCTTCTGTAGTAGCCAGCCAAACCTAAGAAACTACGAATCTCGTATGGCGTCTTTGGAGACTTCCATTGCATCACCGCCTCCACCTTTGTCGGGTCCACCATAATCCCATCAGGATTCACCATATGACCCAAGAATTGAACCTCGCGTAACCAGAACACACACTTGGAGAACTTGGCGTACAAATTCTCATTTCTCAATGTCTCTAGAACCTCCTGAATGTGACCGGCATGCTCTATCTCGCTCTTTGAATAAATAAGAATATCATCAATAAACACAATCATTGATTTATCCAACATCGGCCGACACACCCGATTCATCAGATCCATAAAAGCAGCTGGCGCATTGGTCAAACCGAAAGACATGACAAGAAACTCGTAGTGACTATAACGCGTGCAAAAAGCTGTTTTAGGGATATCCTGCTCTTTCACCTTTAACTGATGGTAACCCGATCGAAGGTCTATCATTGAAAACCAACTGGCACCTTGAAGGTGATCAAACAAGTCATCAATTCTTGGTAAGGGGTATCGGTTCTTTAACGTCAATTTATTCAGCTCACGGTAATCAATACACATCCTCATAGTACCGTCTTTCTTCTTTACGAATAAGACCGGAGCACCCCAAGGAGAGATACTAGGTCTAATAAACCCCTTATCAAGCAGCTCTTGCAACTGCTCCATCCACTCTTCATCTCCATTGGAGCCGGCTAATATGGTGCCTTGGCAACAGGTTGGGCACCCGGTATCAGATCAATCTAAAACTCCATCTCTCGGTCAGGTGGCACTCCTGGTAAGTCTTCTGGGAACATGTCTGGAAAGTCACACACAACCGGTACTTTAGACAGTTATGGTGTTGGTGTATCCACGTTCTTTACATAGGCCAAGTAGGCACTACATCCATGCCTCATGCACTTTCCTGCCACCACCATTGAGATTACTTTCGAGATCGTCGTGACCCGATCCCCATAAACAGTTACCGAACTTCCGTCAGGCGTTGTCAAACGAATCATCTTCTTGCGACACATAATGTTCGCCTCGTAGTCCACTAACAAATCCATCTTGAGAACCAAATTGAAACCACCTAAGGTCATCACGAAGGTTCTAACCGGAAATTTGTGACCTTCTAATTTCACATCACAGTCTTCTATCACCTCAGAAATCTTGGTAGACTTACCTATAGCAGTTTCTACATCAAAGGGCACATCAATACATCTACTACTAAGAGGCAGCTTAGCATAGAAAGCAGCAGAAATAAAACTTTTACGGGCACCAGAATCGAATAACACAGAAGCTAAAGTTTGGTTCACTAGAAACATACCGGACATAACATCAGGGTCCGTCGTAGCCTCATCCTGTGTCATAGTGAATGCCTTGGCGCTCGCCCTCGGTCCTTCACTTCCCATCTTCTTTACCCCAGAACCCTCAGCCCTCGGATTCTTATATTCTTTACTCATGTGACCACTTTCCTCACAGTTGAAATACCTCACACCCCTGCAATTCCTAGCCATATGACTAGGCTTCCCGCACTTGAAACAGACGATTAACCCCCACCTACACTCGCCACTGTGCTCCTCCCTATATTTCCCACACTTCTTCGATCCCGTACTCCATGTAACTACACGGCAATCATCCACCCGTGCCTTCTTGTTACCTGCCGAGGCATCACCCCGACCAAACCTCTTCTCATTCCAGTTCCGATCACCATCACCCTTCTTGCTACCTTCAGCCACCACCACCACGGCACTCTCATCATACAACCTCCCTACCAAATCTACCGCCGACCTGAACGTGCTCGGCTAGGCGGCGATCATGTGCCTGTGAATATCCGCTGGAAAGCCCTGAATGTATCTTTTAATCTTTCATCACAAAGGCGTCACTTGGTCCAGTACCAAACGTGCCATCTCATTGAACTTGGTGGTGTACTGCTAATGTGTCATCGTCCCCGCCTCCAACTGCAAGAACTCCCTCTCCACCTTATCCATCTCCCTATGAGGACAAACTCCTCAATCGCCAACTTCTTCAGCTTCGACTATCTCATCCTCCTAATTGCCCGACTACCCTCAGCTTGGACTATATTGTCCCACCAACATAGAGCCGAGTCCACAAAAGAGTGGGCAGCAAACTTTACCTTCTGATCCTCCCAGAACTCGCTGATGTTCAAGACAGCTTCCATTTCTCTCACCCACCGTGAGCAGCAGCAGCAGTGCCATTACCATCAAAACTAGGGGGCTTGCATCATTGAAACGCCCCATAGTTACAGCCCCGTGCCGCCTCCGGCGCAGGCTCTTCTTCCTCCTCTTTTTCTTCGTCATCAGACGAAACCGTCTTAGTCTCGGGCTGTCTCCTTTTGCTCGTAGGTCTACTTCTTTCTTTTCTCTCCCCTTCTCGTACAACTTTAATCACTTCAGTCACTACAGACGGTAAGATCGTTTTCATGACTTGATGCACCTCTTCAACCACAACCTCTTTCACTGAGGCCCTTAAGTTTGCATTCTCGTCACTGTCCTTCGGGTTAGGGGTCTCGGGTTCTTCATGAACCACATTTTCCACTCTGGGTCTTCCCCTCTTGGGTCACAGGTCTTCCCTTTCCGTCCCATTTTCAGTTTCAGTTTAGGTTTATTTTAAAATTTTACCCGTTTCACTTAAACTTTGGCTCTGATATCAACTTGTAAGGCCCCGTTCCCAGGACGTAAACAGCTTGTAAACCATTGTGCATAAAACATATTACATTGACTTCAATAAAATGTTGCAGCGGAAACATAAAAATGACTTTTCATATCATTACAAATGCTTTTGCAAGTTAATACAATCATTCATTTCAAGACATCATTCATTCGTATTACAATGCAAAAACATTAATCAAAAGAATGCCGCCCAAAAGAGCTGAGTAGCCACCCCGTGCCATCCTTAGGAACATTACCTGTCAATCGGAAACACATAAAAGTTAGCATTGCTGATTGAGTTCTAGTTTTACAATAAAACATACTTTACTTTCAATAAAACCATTCGTTACTTTTACATGTAATCATACATCATACGTACACATAGATAATATCATTATTATCTTCATCATTTTTTTCGATGCCATGTACATTACCCTGAACGTTATGCACGAAGCTGGTAACTGGGCCTGAGGTCTTTCATAGACCTCGAACATTGGGCACGAAGCTGACTCCAGTACCTAGGGCAAGTACATTCACCAGTTATCTTTTCTCTTTCATTCCGGATCAATACCATATGTTGTACCCCGAACATTGTGCACAAAGCTGGTTATTGGGCCGGAGGTCTTTCATAAACCTCGAACATTGTGCACAAAGCTGACTCCAGCACCTAGGGCAAGCAGCAAGGATCCCATACATATGATCAATCACAAAGATTGGACCCCTATGTGCCTTCTGGGGTAGCTAACCGCACACAATTGATCTAACACCCTTCATTGGGTGTGTATCTCCATACATTTGCTTGCAAGCCTTTCTTACATTCATTCATTAATGCATGCATTCTTTCGTTACGTTCCTCTTTTCGTTATCTTCCACTTTACGTTACATAATACTTTCATTTCATTCATTAACATTCCACGTAAAGCCAAGGGAAAATAATCATAAATAATATTAAGGAACATCAACATACACAGTCAACATCATAATATAGGGCATCATCATACATACAAAACATACATCATGCCAAATCATACAACATCATGCATCATCATCATCCATGCCCAACCTAACCTCTAAGGCCACAAAAGTCATCTATGTGAACCCTCGGGAACCTTCCACGTCAAAACTTACATCTACCCTTTCCCCCGAAAGCCAGTAAATAAACTATGTTCCCTCGGGTGCACAATGGGCACCCCTTAGTCGCATGGCCTCCCAGTCGACTGAGCACAATGCGGATGAACACCAGGCGAATGGGCCCTATGCGAATGGACCCAATGCGAATCAACTCAATGTGGATGAAATCAACGTGGATGAGTCCCATGCGAATGGAACTAATGCGGATGGACACTTGTGCGAATGAACACAAATGCGGATGGACATCTTGTGCGAATGAACACAAATACAGATGGTCCTAGGAGAATGGACCCTAAGTCGCATGACTCCGCATGCGAATGGCCCTCAATCGTACAACTCACATGCGAATGAACCTCAGTCGCACTCCTTTCGGTCGTATGGCCTTAGTCGCATGCCATTCGGTCGTCTAACCCTAGTTGATGTAGAATGCAGTTCATCTCGAACTCAAACTGCACTTTTCGGCCTCCAAACTTGTTCTAAACCCAAATCAACCATCCTAAACCTTAGAAACACATACCACAACACCATTCAAGCACACACAAGCCTGAAAACAAACTCCACTTGCATCACACACAAACACATACATACGGGTTCAACACACACATTTCAAAAATGGATTTTACTATGTGTTTCAGCCCCAAATCAGTTGAAAACATGTAAAAGAGGGGTCCTAGAACTCACACAAATGACACCGTCGAGTAGAGCTTTAATCCAACCTGCTACACTTCAACTTTCACGCCCAAATTCACGAAAACCAAGCTTGAAACCCCTTTTTCTCCCTCTCTTCTCTCTTTTGCAGATTTTGTGAGTGTGGGGGGGGGTGTGGGCTGCCCTCCCCTCTTAATCTCCCGCTCTTCTAATCTTCCTCCCATTTTGGCAAGTTTGGTCCCTCGACTATGGACTTTATTTCTTTTTCTTCTTTCGTCGACTTCAAAGAAAATATTCGGGTGTTACAACTTGCTTCTAGCAAAGTTCATCAAGAAATCTCTTCAACTAAATAAGCTCTTTGTCGGCTTCAACCAGAGCCATGTGTTCTTCTTCTATGGTTAAGAGGACAACACTCTTTTAAAGATGAGACATCTAGCTAATAGCAGTGCTTCTCACTGAAAAGACATACTTGGTGGTTTTTTGTAACTCTTGACACCCACCAAGGTCTGTAACTACATAACCTCTATAATGATTTTTCCCTTTAAACTACCATGCCATTTTCAAAGTTCCTTTAAAATACCTGAGTAGGAATTTAACTACCTCCTAATGCTCTTTCCCTGGATTAGAAATAAACCAACTAACAACTTCCACTGCATGTGTGATATCTGCTCGTATGCATACTATTACATACGTGAGGCTATTAACTACTGATGTATAAAGAACTTTAGCCATTACTTTGTCTTTATCTTTTTGGGGTGATTGGTCTTTAGAAAGCTTAAAGTGACTTACCAGATGTGTACTACTAATCTTGGCATCTTTAACGGTGGATTCTCTAACACTTTCTCGATATCCTTCTCCTAACATAGTGTTAGAGAACCATCTTGCTTGTTTTTGAGAATTCTCATCCCAAGTATTTGGCTAGCAAGACCCATGACTTTCATCTCAAATTCTCTAGACATTTTCCTTTTTAACTTATTCATTTCTATCATATTTGAACCTACATTCAACATATCATCTATATAGAGTAGTGGAATGATAGATATAAGAACCCTTGAACTTCTTGATATAACTAACAATGGTTATTATCACATCTTCTGTAACCAATCCTACCCATAAAGGTATCAAACTCCATTTACCACTACCTGGGTGCTTACATCAGACCATACAAGCTCTTTTTACTTACAGACTAGGTTTTTTCCTTTAACCTAAAAATCCTCTGGCTATATCATGTAGGTTTCTTCATCAAGATCACCATGTAGAAAGGAATTTTTGATATCTACCTGCTCTAAATGCAATTTATTTATTGTTACAACCGTAAGAACAAGTTTGATCGTTGATCACTAATCTGACTTTATGCAATTGGGACCATCATGTTCATTCTTGATCCTAAAAATCCACTAGTTCTGAAGAGCTTTCTTCCCAAATAGAAGCTTTGTATGAATTCCAGCCTTTTATTTCTCAAGCAACTTTATTTCATATTTCATTTATAACTCTTACTGCAATGAATCTTTTAACATTTTTGCTTCAAAGTAACACTAAGGTTCTACATTTTTCTCAGAAGTATGTAATTGACAGATGATGAGTGTCTACTTGGCGATGGATGGTTCTTGTGGTTCTTCTAAGCTTAACTAGAGGTGTAACTAAATTTTCTAAAGTTTCGGAATTATATTTTAAAGGGATAGTTTCTTCATCTTTGTAAAGTTCATCAACCTTGAAATCATTCCTAGAACTCCCATTGTCAGTTAACTCATGCCTATTCTTTAGAATATCAACTAAGCCTTCACTTTCTCTTTCCTTTTTATTCTCACTCTCCTTAAACTTAACAAACTCTTCCTCCAATTCTAGATATTTGGTGTTTCTTTTCTCGTACATCTCAGTTTTATTGAAGATGACTTTCTTGCTTCTGATTACTTTACTGCTTTTAGAATCCTAAAGGTTGTAAGCTATCTTGCACTTCTTCGCTTTTGACTTTAACTTATCTCTTTCACCATCCTTCAAAAAACTGTAAGCACTACAACCAAATACTTTTAAGTGCTTAAGACTGACTTCTTTTCTTTGTCGTTCTTTGTCACACCTAAGTGTTGGCAGAATTATCAGGATAGATGAATTGAATTGATTGCTCATAGCACAAGGTAGTAAATACGTTGAAATAATATTAAATATCCTGCATATTAAAAATACTAACAAAATAATTCAATAGATTCAAACAATAATCCAAATAAACATAGCCAATGTATTTTATTAGAGTATGTCCAAGTCCTAAATGAGCATGAAGAAGTCCTTTAAACTGCATTTCCTAAAATCATATTAAAAGTAATGAGTCAACTAATGAATTAGCCAGTGAGTAAACATAGGTTTGCATACATATATAGATTGATTAAATTAATTGAAAACAATTTATTTCATATGGCAATATTAAGACTTATGAATTCAATAGTATAATATAAAAGACAAACCAACACAAGCAAACCTAATGACTGAATTGACTAGGTCCACAGATAAGCCTTATGATTGATTAAGTGAATCTGGTTCTAACACAAAAGACAAAGCAATAGTATAACATAAAAGACAAATCAACACAAGCAAACCTAATGACTGAATTGACTAGGTCCGCAAATAAAGCCTTATGATTGATTAAGTGAATTTGGTTCCAACCAACACTCGAGTATTTATATCAGATGAGTTTGTCAAACCAATAGATCTATTATTATCACCTTTAGTACATGAATTACTATTGTGTTAACATCAAAAGTATCTAATTATGCATACATAATTCAAGCAATAAAGAAGCATATCTTGAATTGAATTTAAAATGAAATAACAATAAGTATTGATGATTGAATATTATATCACGTCATTTTTCCAAAATATAAAACACATAAATTAGCTATAAATACTCACATTGATATTAGGACATGATTTGAATAATAATATGTTAGATACCAACAGTTTGCTAATAGTTTTAATTTAAGGAAGGTGTCCTAGATTAGAATAATAATGATTTAAAGAATAGATATTGAATATGGTTGTTATTGGGGTTCAGGGCGTAACAATTAATTTAAAATTTACCTTGAAATAAATTGATTAAGAAATTAGATTTAACAATATTAACTCATAATAAAATAAATACAATAGTTAAATATAATTAAAATATATATATAATTTATAATGATTGAATAAATAAAGTTTGAATACTAAAGTGCTAAAATATTAATAATTGAATACCTTTATCAAAATGATTAATTTGATAGTTACTTATTTAAATAATTTGCAAAGTATTAGTTTAAAGTACTTAAAAGTAATTTATGTTGATTTAAAAATACTTTTATAAAAATTAAACCTATAAATAATTTTGGTACCTTTATTATAATATTAAAAGTTTTTGTTTTAAAAAATGAAGAGAAAGAAAAATTATATTGCATGAAAATTTAAGAAATCAAATAACAATTGTTGGAATAACTTTAATTAAAAACTTATTTTTATATTAATATACTAACGTAATAACGACTTTGTTTAATTTAATTTATTTGAAATACATAGTTATAAAAAAGTTTGAGGGTGCCTAGAGTCAAACCTAGGTTCCTTCTGTGATAGTCCAGTTCATTAACTAGTGGGCTTAAAACCTAATTTTCTTTTAATCATGCCTTACACATTTTAAAAATATTTAAAAATATTAGTGAAGTAGTTTCCTCAAATCTATAAACCTTAGATTTCAATTTGATCCCAACTGAATACAAATCAATGAAATGAATAGAATTGAACATAAGGATTTTGATTATGATGTAAATACGAATGTGTATGTGCGTTTAGTTACATGGATTGCTAAAATTTTGATATAATCAAGAACAAGAATAATACGATTGAGATGGAATCTTTGATTGTCAAATATGTTGTTGTTTTGATGCAATTGACCATGAGAGAAGCTTTGGATGGTGATGATGAATATAATCCCTTGATCAATTTTAGTTTAGAATACTCCTAGGATTGATCTCTACTATGATGTGGGTTGGTAAGAACACGATGATGATTACAATATGTGTGTGAGTGTTAAGCGGAATTGATGTTATTGATGTTTTAGGGAGTTCAAATAGATCGAATAAAAGGTTTAGAATTACTTAATAATATTAAGTACATTTGTTTCAAATTGAGAAGATTCAAGCTTGATTTGAATGTTTCGGGTTGTATAGGTCATCGGTCGCGAGTTTCTTGTGTCGATTGATATGAATTTTATTACGACAATGATTAAAATTGTGTTTTAAATAAGTAAATTTGGATCATTGATCGATATTTGATGTTGAAACATGTTTAATTATGAAAGACGAATTCTTGGTTTCAATTGATTAATCGCGAATGAGTATGCATATTTTGATTAAATTTAAAACAATTAATCTCATGGTTTTAAAATTTTTGCAAGTTAGTCACTAGAATAATATTTGTTATCATTCTATGTGTGAAATCTTTTAATTAAGTTTTAAAAATTAAATTCCAACCACTAAACTTAGATAAACTCTATTTTTGATAAATAAATATTTAACAACTTATAAACTTTATAAATCTTAAAAATAAAAAACTTATGACATAATTATTAATTTAATTTAATAGTCAAAATCTCATAATTAAAATTAAACTTTATAAATCTATAAAAAGATAATTTATAAATTATAAATCTATATTACATTGTTATAGATTGAATAAATGACAAATTATTGTATTTGAAACACTAAAATAAAAAAAAATAATTTATATAAATGATTTGATTTAAACATTTACTCAAACGGGTTCTTTTTGGATATACAAGTTTCAAAACAGGTGAAATGTTATAGTAGGCACGAGGGACGTGTCATTACCAAAGTGGGCAATATTTGGTACGGTTCTAGAGTTGTTACAAATCTTATCAAGCCAGTTTTGGGTCGATGTGCCAGCAAGTATGTTGCTCTCCTAGTGGGGGAGGATCTAACATCTCATATCGGTTGGGAAGAGGAACATAAATCTCCTTATATAGGGCTAGATACCTTCCCTGTTATATGTGTTTTAAAACCGTAAGGGGCGTGCATTTGGGGCGTGCCACTGCCAAAGCGAACAATATCTGGTACGATTTTTAGGTTGTTACATTCTTCCTTTGGTATTTTGAAATCCAAAAGAAGGGTAAAATGATCAATTTTCAGATACTTAATGGAATAATTTAACAGGTGTTTGACATAGTAACAAATTTTGTTATTTTTTAGACATTAAAACTAAACCTATAATTCTTAAATAACAGGGAAGAAAAATAAAATATAAGCAATCTTAAGGACGATCCATATAATTTACTCTTTAAATATTTTTCATCTTTAAAATGAGAATGGTATTACATGATACATGTTTGTAAGACCCCGTTCCCGGGACGCTTACAACTAGTAAATCATTGCACAAACATACATTTTCATTTATCTTACATAAATATTGTAGCGGAAACATTAAAAAATAACATCTCATTTCATCATAAAAATATTTGTAAAATAATACATCGTTAATCAATTACAAAATACATTGTTGCATTACATCACAAAAGCATTATATAAATGGATGCCATCCCAAAAGAGCTGAGTAGCCACCCCGTGCCATCCTCAGCAATCATTACCTGCCAACTGGAATTACATCAAAGTCAACGTTGCTGAGTCAATTCTAGTATTATAATAAAACATACTTTTCTTTCGTTAAAACTATTCTTTACATTCATGCGTTCATACATCATACGTACACATAGATAATATCATTATTATCTTCATTATTTGTACTTACATTCATTACATCTTTTCCTTTCATCAACACCATGAACTTTACCCTTCATGCTCATGGTACTGGACCTAAGCCTATCATAGACCATCATTCACGATGCCCAGCACATCTGGCCACAGTACCTAAGATAAAGTTCAGGTATACCATTTTTCATGTGCTATGCCCTTCATGATCATGGTACTGGACCTAAGCCTATCTTAGACCTTCATTTACCGTGCCCAGCACCTCTGGCCACAGTACCTAAGTACCCCAATATGCATCCCCCCGAGTAGCGAACCCGCACACCGTTGGGCTAACACCTTTTAATGGCGTGTCCCGACGTACAAGGCTTGCAATACTTTCTTTAATTTCATCATTCATTAATGCATCCATTCTTACTTCATGTTCCTCTTTTATTATCTTTCTCTTTACGTTACATACTACTTTCATTTCATTCATTAACATAGCACATAAAGCCACAGGAAAGATAACATACATCATAATAAGGAACATAACATACACAGTCATCATCATCATATAGGGCGACATCATACATACATAACATGCATAATCATGCAACATCATCATCATCATGCCCAACATACTCTCTAAGGCCTCAACAGTCATCTTACATGAACTTACGGGAACTTTCACGTCAAAACTTACATCTGCACTTTCCCCCGAAAGTCAGTACATAAACTACACTTTCCTCGGGTACACCAGCCCTACTTGGGCATATGGGCACCCTTCAGTCGCATGGCCTCCAGGAGACTGAACATCATGCAATTGAACCAATGCGGATGAACACCTATGCGAATGAACATCCAATCATGCGAATGAAACTAATGCGAATGGACTCCATGCGGATGAATCCCATGCGAATGAATCCCATGCGAATGAACCCTCACTTGTGCGAATGAACCTCAATCGTGCGAATGAACCCTCAATCGCACCTCAATCGGCCGTATGGCCTCCATTCGGTCGCATAGCCCAGCTGGTGCAGAATGCAGTTCATCCCGAACCCTATCTGCCATTTTTGACCTCCAAGCTCATCTAAACCCATTATAAGCCCAAATCAACCATCCTAAACCTTAAGAATGCATACCACAACACCATTCAAGCACACACAAGCTCAAAAGCAAGACCCAAACGACTCATACACATACACAAACGGGTCAAACACAAACACACACCAAAACCCGATTTTCAGATGTTTTCCAACCCCAAATCATTCAAAAACGTGTAAAAGAGGGGTCCTAGAACTCACACAAACGACCACAACGAGAAGAGCTTCGATTTGACCCGCTACTCGACGATTTTCGAGCTTGAATCTACCTGAACCAACCTTTTTATCTCCTTTTCTCTTCTTTCTCTCTTCTCCTCTTTTGTTTGCTGAAAATATGAGTGTGGGGAGAGGGTAATGGCTGCTCTCTCCCTTCAAATATCACCACATACCCAACTTTCTCTTGTTGGTGAGTTTGGTCCCTCGACTTTGGACTTTATTACTTTTTTCTTCTTTCGTTGGCTTCAAAATAAATAAATAGCCAGGTGTTACAAGTCCACCCCCCTTAGATAGGTTTCGTCCTCGAAACCTGTTATTTCCTCGAACAAACGTGGGTAATACTGTCTCATTTCTTCTTCAATCTCCCACGTTGACTCGGATCCTTTTCTGTGCTTCCATTGTACACGCACAAGAGGAACCACTTTATTTCTCAGCCTTTCTTTTCGATCGATGATTGCCACTACTTGCTCCACATAATTGAGCCATTCGTCTACTTTAATATCCTCTAGTGGAACAATCATGTCTTCATCTACCAAGCACTTTCTCAGATGAGATACATGGAATGTCGGGTGAATTCCACTTAACTCATCTTGTAACTCCAGTCTATAGGCCACCTCTCCTACTCGAGCAATGATTCGGAAAGGGCCTATGTACCTTGGGCTCAACTTGCCCCGCCTTCAGAAATGAATGATACCCTTCCAAGGTGAGACCTTCAGCATAACCCGGTCACCCTCCTGGAACTCAATCGGTCTACGTCGTCTATCAGCATACGGCTTTTGTCTATCTTTGGCTGCCTTCATGAAGGCCTTGATCTTTTCGAGCTTCTCAGTCGTAGCCTCGATTACCTCGACACTCCCCAGCTCTTTCTGACCAATATCACCCCAACAGACGGGCGTTCTGCATCTCCTACCGTATAGCATCTCATAAGGTGGCATACCAATGCTGGCATGATAACTGTTGTTGTATGAGAATTCAGCTAACAGTAAGTGGTCATCCCAACTTCCCCCAAAATCAATAACACATGCCCGAAGCATGTCCTCCAATGTCTGAATGGTCCTCTCTGATTGACCATCAGTGTGGGGATGGTAAGTCATGCTGATGTGTAACCTCGTCCCCATAGTATCGTGGAATTTCTTCCAAAATTTGGATGTAAACCGGGTGTCACGAGCAGACACAATAGATACCGGCACTCCATGACGATTTACAATTTTCTTGATAAACAGATCAGCCAACCTCTCAGATGAATATGTCTCGCGGCTCGGTAAGAAGTGAGCACTCTTCGTCAGACGGTCGACAATCACCCATATGGCATCATACCCTTTCGGAGTACGTGGCAACTTTGTAATGAAATCCATGGTGATGTGCTCCCACTTCTATTCCGTATATGCATAGGTTGGATCTTTCCGTACGGCTTCTGATGCTCGGCCTTCACCTATAGACAAGTAAGGCATTTACTCACATACTCCACTACATCACGTTTCATACCCGGCCACCAATAATCCTTCTTCATGTCTTGATACATCTTTGTGGCCCCTGGATGAATGGAGTATCGAGTCTTATGAGATTCATCCAAAATCTTCACCCGTAGATCCCCAAAACGAGGAATCCACACCCGTCCAAATCGGGTTTTAACACTAAGTGTGTTTTCACCCAATTCCCCAACCAGACCTCTCATTCTCTCCTAGTTAAGATGATCTTCTTTCGATGCCTCATCTTGAAACTCTTTGACTTGCTTCATCATGTCAGAGGTCATGATTAATTGATACGCTTTCACCCGAATTGGCTCGAGCCTCTCTTTTCGGCTAAGGGCATCAGCCACCACATTGGCTTTACCCGGATGGTAATGGATCTCACAATCATAGTCCTTTATAAGCTCCAACCATCATCTCTGCCTCATGTTCAGATCTTTCTGCTCAAAGAAGTACATCAAGCTCTTGTGGTCAGTGAAAATGGTGCACTTCGTCCCGTAAAGATAGTGCCACCAAATCTTTAGTGCAAAGACCACGGCTATGAACTCCAAGTCATGAGTAGGATAATTGACCTCATGAACCTTCAACTGCCGGGATGCATAAGCTATAACCTTCCCTCTTTGCATTAACACACACCCCAACCCCGAGTAGGAAGCATCAGAATAAACCACCAGATCTTCGCTTCCATCGGATAATGACAGAATAGGAGCTTGAGTCAACCTCGCCTTCAATTTCTCGAACGCCTTCTCTTGAGCTTGACCCCATACAAACTTCACATCCTTCCAGGTCAACTTGGTTAGTGGAGAAGCGATCTTAGAAAAATCTTGGATAAATCTTCTATAGTAGCCCACCAAACCCAAGAAGCTACGAATCTCGGATGGCGTCTTTGGAGACTTCCATTGCATCACTGCCTCCACCTTTGTCGGGTCTACCATAATCCCGTCAGGACTCACCACATGACCCAAGAACTGAACTTCGCGCAACCAAAATGCACACTTGGAGAACTTGGCGTACAACTTCTCCTTTCTCAACGCCTCCAGAACCTCCCGAATGTGACCGGCGTGCTCAATCTCGCTCTTCGAATAAATCAGGATATCATCAATAAACACAATCATTGATTTATCCAACATCGGCCGACACACCGGATTCATCAAATCCATAAAAGGAGCTGGCGCATTGGTCAAACCAAAAGACATTACAAGAAACTCGTAGTGACCATAACGTGTGCGGAAAGCTGCTTTAGGAACATCCTGCTCCTTCAACTTCAACTGATGGTAACCAGATCGAAGATCTATCTTTGAAAACCAACTGGCACCTTGAAGCTAATCGAACAAATCATCTATTCTTGGTAAAGGGTATCGGTTCTTCACCGTCAGCTTGTTCAACTCACGGTAGTCAATGCACATCCTCATGCTACCGTCTTTCTTCTTCACAAACAGGACCGGAGCACCCCAAGGAGAGATACTCGGTCTAATAACCCCTTATCAAGCAGCTCTTGTAACTACTTCATCAATTCCTTCATCTCCGTCGGAGCCAACTGATACGGTGCCTTGGCAACAGGTTGGGCACTAGGTATCAGATCAATCTGGAACTCGATCTCTCTGTCAGGTGGCACTCCTGGTAGGTCTTCTGGGAACACGTCTGGAAAGTCACACACAACCGGTATATCAGACAGTTGTGGTGCTAGCGTATCCACATCCTTTACATAAGCCAAGTAGGCGCTACATCCATGCCACATACACTTTCCCGCCACCGCCAATGAGATTACTTTCAGGATCGTCATGACCCGATCTCCATAAACAGTTACCAAACTCCCGTCAGGCGCTATCAAATGAATCAATTTCTTGCGACACACAATGTTCGCCTCGGAGTCCGCCAACCAATCCATCCCAAGAACCAAATTGAAACCACCCAAGGTCATCACAAACGGTCTAACAGGAAACTTATGACCCTCTAGCTCCACATCATAGTTCTCTATCATCTCAGAGATCCTGGTAGACTTACCTATGTAAGTTTCTACATCGAAGGGCGCATCAACACGTCAACTACTAACAGGCAGCTTAGCACAAAAAGCAGCAGAAATAAAACTTTTATTGCCACCCGAATCAAATAACACAGAAGCGAAAGTTTGATTCACTAGAAACGTACCGGACACAACATCAGGGTCCGTCCTAGCTTCCTCCTATGTCATAGTGAATGCCCTGGCGCTCGCTCTCGGTCCTTCACTTCGCGTCATCTTCGCCCCAGAGGCCTCCACCCTCGGCTTCTTACAATCCTTACTTATCTGTCCCTCTTCACCACAGTTAAAGCACCTAACTGTGCGATAGTCCCTTGCCATTTTCCCCGCCTTCCCACATTTTAAGCATAAGTTCGACCCAAACCTACATTTCCCACTATGCTCTCTCCCACACCTACCACACTTCTTCGTACCCGCACCCGACGCGACCGCACGACGGTCGTCCACCCTTGCCTTATTGTTACCCGTCGAGGCACCACCCCAACCAAACCTCTTCCTATTCCAGTTTCTATCATCGTCACCCTTCCGGCTACCTTCAGCCACCACCACTACAGCCCTCTCGTCATATAACCTCCCTGCCAAATCCACCGCCGACCTAAACGTGCTCGGTCGGGCGGCTATCATATGCCTGCGAATGTCCGCTGGCAAACCCTGAATGTACCTCTTAATCTTTCGTGACAGAGGCGTCACCTGATCCGGCACCAGATGTGCCATCTCGTTAAACTTCGTGGTGTACTGTTAGTGGGTCATGGTTCCCGCCTCCAGTTGCAAGAACTCCCTTTCGACCTTGTCTATTTCCCGGTAAGAACAAAACTCCTCAATCACCAAATTTTTTAGCTCTGACCATCTCATCCTCCTAATTGCCCTGCTACCCTTGGTTTTGACTATGATGTCCCACCAGCATAGAGCCGAGTCCACAAAAGAGTAGGCAACAAACTTTACTTTTTGGTCCTCCCGACAGTCGCTGATATTCAATACAGCTTCCATTTCTCTCACCCACCGGTGAGCAGCAGTAGCAGTGCCGTTTCAATCAAAAGTAAGGGGCTTGCATCGTTAAAATGCCCCATAATTACAGCCTCGTGTCACCTCCTGCACGGGCTCTTCTTCCTCCTCCTCTTCTTCATCATCCAAGAGAAAGACCCCAATGTGCATCCCCCTGGGGTAGCGAACCCGCACACCGTTGGGCTAACCCTTTAATGGCGTGTCCCGGCATACAAGGCTTGCAAGACTTTCTTTAATTTCATCATTCATTAATGCATCCATTCTTACTTCATGTTCCTCTTTCATTATCTTTCTCTTTATGTTACATACTACTTTCATTTCATTTATTAACATAACACGTAAAGCCACAAGAAAGATAAACATACATCATAATAAGGAACATAACATACATAGTCATCATCATACAAGGCGACATCATACATACATAACATGCATAATCATGCAACATCAGAATCATCATGCCCAACATACTCTCTAAGGCCTCAACAGTCTCTTACATGAACTTACGGGAACTTTCACGTCAAAACTTACATCTGCACTTTCCCCCGAAAGTCAGTACATAAACTACACTTTCCTCGGGTACACGAGCCCTACTTGTGCGTATGGGCACCCTTCACTCGCATGGCCTCCAGACGACTGAACATCATGCGATTGAACCAATGCGGATGAACACCTATGCGAATGAACATCCAATTGTGCGAATGAAACTAATGCAAATGGACTCCATGCGGACGAGTCCCATGTTAATGGACCTAATGTGGATGAAACTAATGCGAATGGGCATTTATGCGACTAGGCTCTCAGTCGTGCGAATGAACCCTCAGTCGTGCGAATGAACCTCAATCTGGCGAATGAACCCTCAATCACACCTCAATCGGCCGTATGGCCTCCATTCGGTCGCATAGCCCTAGCTGGTGCAGAATGCAGTTCATCCCGAATCCTATCTGCCATTTTCGACCTCCATGCTCATCTAAACCCATTCTAAGCCAAATCAACCATCCTAAACCTTAGAAATGCATACCACAACACCATTCAAGCACACACAAGCTCAAAAGCAATACCCAAACGACTCATACACATACCCACACATACATACACGGGTCAAACACAAACACACACCAAAACCCGATTTTCAGATGTGTTCCAACCCCAAATCATTCAAAAACGTGTAAAAGAGGGGTCCTGGAACTCACACAAACGACCACAACGAGAAGAGCTTTGATTTGACCCGCTACTCGACGATTTTCGAGCTTGAATCTACCCGAACAAACCTTTTTCTCTCATTTTCTCTTCTTTCTCTCTTCTCCTCTTTTGTTTGCTGAAAATGTGAGTGTGGGGAGAGCGTAATGGCTGCCCTCTCCCTTTAAATATCATCACATACCCAACTTTCTCTCGTTGGCGAGTTTAGTCCCTCGACTTTGAACTTTATTTTTTTTCTTCTTTCGTCGGCTTCAAAATAAATAAATAAATAAACCGGGTGTTACAATGTCCAATTACTTGAAACCGTTTACTCACGTCAAAATAAATATATATACAATATTAAAAAGGTATAATATATAGTAAGTTAAAAGTTGTTTAATATTTATGGTTAGAAGTTTTGGGGGAAAAGGTTATATAAACTAAAACATACAAACCCTAAACAATTGTAATTTATAAGTGGAACTACTTTTTGTGTCAAAACATATATGCACACTTTATTGCTGATTTTATTTACAATTTAAAATACTATTTCCGATTGTGATACACACACTTGTAAATTTCATTCCTAAAGTTTTGCTTGGTTGGAAGATTATAAATATGTTGAATCATAAAGTGTTCTTATTTATTAAATTAGGTGTAAATCACTAAATCTACATGGCTATAGTATAAAATATAAGGGACCACACGTTAAAGACGATGAAACCACAGTATGTATTTTAGCATGTTTTATTCTTGCTAGTAACTAGATATATAGTTGTATTTTTCATATGCCCTACAAAATAAATAAAAAAAATATTATCAAGCATGTACAGATGGCGAAAGTATGTAAACGTTGTTGAAAAATTAAAAGTTGTCGATCTTATCCAATAGGGTCGTCGCTTAAAGATAAATTGAATAACTTAAGTATTATTACTTTATTGAAACAAAAGTAATAATTATTAAAAAAATATTTTTATTAAACTGGTGGGAAATTTCAGATTGCTAGTGCTAATAAAATATATGTCAACTATTACCAACCCTTTTTGGGATAGTGGTGTTCTAACATCTATGTGTAACCAATTAAGTGGTATCATATTCGATGTCATCGTTATAGATTCTTTAATACAAAGTTTTGGATTGCAACTTTTGTGTTAAATTTTCTTAACATAAAATCAAAAACTGATGTTCGTAGCAAAAAGGTTTAATTTACATCCTTATTTTTTATTTATAACTTTTTATGCTTTCATTACAAAGAAAGTTAGACGCACCCAAGGTTAATCAAAGAATATAGTTAGTCAAGGAAGGGTCTAAATTAACCGATAGTATGAGTTCAATCGTAATGTAGTGGTGGAGTAGGCATAGGGCACTTGTTGATACAGGGTCAATGTCCTTTTTGC
This sequence comes from Flaveria trinervia, assembly GCA_025506515.1. Classification (NCBI taxonomy): domain Eukaryota; kingdom Viridiplantae; phylum Streptophyta; class Magnoliopsida; order Asterales; family Asteraceae; genus Flaveria; species Flaveria trinervia. Next base: position 84,728,641 of record CM046445.1, on the reverse strand, counting down.
GTAGATAAGCTGACACTGTGGACTTTGATAACCATTTTGTCACAATAAGCTTTTTTATTCTAAACTTTATATCTTAATTTTTTCAAAAGAAATATATCTACAATCCAATAATCATCAAAGAATCGCTCTATTGTGATATTTGTTCGAGCTTTGCTCTTGATTATCAGTTGTTAGAGGTGGGTTGTGAGAAGTATGTTCTATACTAGTAGAGCATGGTTTATGGTTTGAGATCTTAAATGATTGTCTATTTTTTGCTTTAGTTTGTAGTTAGTGGCTACGCGTAGTACTTCTTTGGACTCAAGTTTAGATGGCTAGCTTGTGCTTGTTATAGTTTTTTCTTGTTTCACTATTTTATCCTCACATATATACATCCACGAATGAGCTAAGCTAGTTTGTAATCTCATTTTCGTTATTTATAACATTTTCTAGACATTACTTTAATCAAAGAAAATCCTTAACTCCAAACACTCTCAAGTTCCTCAAATGCCATATAATCCATTTGTGGCAATCCCAATTGCTTTCTCTATGCACACAAGTTTTTTTCCCTTGACATAATGTTAACCAAATAAACTAAATGATTCATGGAGCATATCCATGACCTGTTTTTGACTGATGTCACGATCCGGATACAGACCGGTCATTCCTCATATTTTCACATAAGAACTTTTTGAAATAACAAAATCCATAATCTTTGTTCTCAATCATACCTTTAGATGTAAACAATGAAATTGACACAAACTTCCAATTGTCCCTTATCAAAAACTCCACTTCTTATAGCATTCTTTTGAATTACAACAAAAAGTTTCTTTTCCAGTTTTAACAGTTCATAATCCTTCAACACATTACCTATTTCAACTACCTTATATCAAGGAGATAATGTCGGTAACCTTAAAACGACAACACTCCTTGAATGTCTTCGATGTGAATATGTTCTCGACAATCATAAGTTTGTATATTTTCGATTTTTCGTGTAATGCAGCCTTAGAATATAAACAACTGGCTTTTCTTGGTTAAGCATAGAGCCTTTAGGGTGAACAAAAGTCATGCTTGTTATATTTGGGCTTGACAGGCCCATATTAAAAGAAAAACCCAAACATAGAAAACCCAAGTAGCCCAAACCTAATGACCAAATACTAATACGGTATGGGCCTAAGGGTATAAGAACAAACCATTTACAAAAAAAGCTCTTAACTTAAATTGAGTATGATTTTTATTTTAACATCATCAACATTTTAACAACGGTATACGGAATCCTCCTTAGGAAAACCACTGTTACAACAAACTTGAGTTCCCCGTTGGCCTAAATATAGAATGGTAAGTTGTACTTTGCTTAGACAACTCGCTTTTTAATTTTCATCGATGTATTGTTTAACATATCAAAAAGTAGACGTAAACTGCATATCCTAATTTTACATTTTATTCACGTGTCTCATTTTAAGCGTCATATTATCATCTTCTCATTTTCTTTATTATTTCTATTTTTGAGGGAACACATTCTTATTTTCCTCATTCTTCGCACATGTCATGTCACCTTACCAATTTAATAAAATTTATTAAATTAAATTAGTTGTAAAACAATGTATAACTCAAATAAAGTTTCATCAACTATTAAAAATAAATAATAAAAAAATTGCAAAATATCAAAAAAAGATTAATAAAAATAACATCTAGGAGAGGTAGTGTCATACTTAATGTTGTGGTTTTTCACACTTTTATTTTAGAATGGATTCATTTAGAGTGATGATGTTTGTGACGATTGTTGAGTTGCTTGGCGAGTCTTTTGGACTTGATTTGTTTTTTGTCAAATCGAGAAAGAGATAAGTTGAAAAAATTAATAGCATTGAACTATATTTTTAGGGTTAGAAGATTTTTATATTTTATATAAAACAACTACATAAACCAATCATTCAATCATTGCACAACGTAATAAAGAAGCAAAGTTGGTTCTTTGTAAAATGGTAAACGTTCACAGATTCAAGACTTGAAAAACCCCGGAATTGGGGGAGGGGGGGGAGGAATTTTCTCAAATGGATAATTTCTTCTATTGGATTGAGATTTGGTTTTCAGAAATACAAATAATGTCTTTTGTTAGTTTTGCCTCATGTTAGCTAATTAGTCAAAAATTGCACCAAACTTCCCAATCAATATCGATTAACTCATCCCTTATTCTTAATCCAGCAAAACGCGTTCACTTTACATCCTCCACCACCTTAGCAGTTGAAAATAACCTCCATTTGAAAATTGTTATTATTCCTTGTCTTCTAGATGAACCAAATTGTTGCCAAGACAATACAAATCGCCTTATTAATCTTGTGAGAAGCCACCCGTATATGGTGCATGGCTAACAAATCCAAAACTAAAGAAGCATTCATGCGAGAGAAGTTGCACCATCTCGACACCTCTTTCAATATACAAGCAGCAAATAGGCACAATACCAAAAGGTGATCAATCGGTTCCTAATTTCCGAAACAATAGTTGCATTCATCATAAGAAAATGAGACACATGTTTGCTTAGGGCCTCTCTATTTGAAATTCTACCCAATCTTTTTGTTCATACAAAACCATTAATTTTGATCGGGACCCATGGGATTAAGATCGACCACCTACCATCTTCACACTATTCTACTAGGACTTTTCATTCTTTGACCCACTAAACAAACCTTATGCTTCTCAAGGTTGAATAAAATTAAAAACATATTTTTAAAACATGTTTCCAATAATGTTTTGTTTGAGTAACTCTTTATCCATGTCACACCCCAACCTTAACGGCGGAATCGTCAAGATGTGAGAGTTAAGATCGTTCACAGCTACATATCACTACCATTTATTAATAATATTATTATCATAAGTTTTAAAATGCAAATTACAATCATAAGTCTCAAACAAAAAATAAACATAACATATTATAAATATTCCAAGACAATTTATTCATTTATCTAGGTCCAAATCCTATATGTAAACACACTTTAAGAGATGACATCAAACTTGAGCATTTCCTGAAATATGTTAAAAATAAAAGGTTATTTATGAAAGTTGGTGAGTTTTTATGAGTTAAATATACATAAATATATCAAAATATTTACAAATAGCAATTCATGTTAATGGTTATAAATTATGCAAGTTTATAGAATACATATAGCTACAATCAAACCTTGACCAAGAATAAGATTACAAGTTTATAAAGATTAGTTAAATGTACTTTGTTCCCATGATAAACAAGCATATGTCATCAAGAGCCGACAATATATCGGCATTATGTAAGGCCCCGTTCCCGGGACGCTTACAGCTGTCTAATCATTGCTCGTAAAAGATATAATTACATTAGCTTGTAATAAACGTTGCAGCGGAAAACATTCAAAAATTCACATTTCATTTCATGATAAAAGCTTTTGCAGAATAATACAACAATCGTTATACAATTTCATTTGTTTGCATTACAATGCAAAAACATTAAACAACAGAATGTCATCCAAAATGCCAAGTAGCTGTCCCGCATCATCCTGAGCAATGCTCACCTACCAACTGGAAAAATACATAAAAGTCAGCGTTGCTGAGTGAGTTCTAGTTTTAACATAAAACATACTTTACTTTCATTAAAACCATACTTTACTTTGCATCTGATCACAGATCATATGTACACATAGATAATATCATTATTATATTCATTATACGTTCGTTCATTCCGTACATTCATCATTAAATCTTTACTTTCCTTCGGACCAATGCTATGTGCTTCACCCCATCGTATGCATAAAGCCGGTACTGAGTCTGAGGTCTTTCACAGACCCCGAACATTATGCACGAAGCTGACTCCAGTTACCTAGGGTGAGGGGCAAGGGTCCCATACATATTATCAATCAAAAGGAATGGACCCCAGTGTGCATCCTTTTGGGGTAATTAACCCGCACACAATTGAGCTAACACCCTTCATTGGGTGTGAACCTCCATACATCTTCTTAATCACACGGATCAAGCCCCAGTGTGTATCCTTCTGGGTAGCTAACCCGCACACGGTTGAGCTAACACCCTTCATTAGGTGTGAACCTCCATACGTTGCTTGCAAGCCTTTCATACTTTCATTTGTTCATCAATGCATGCATTCATTCATCATGTTCCTCTGTTCATTATCTTTCACTTTATGTTACATAATACTTTCATTTCATTCATTAACATTCAACATAAAGACAAGGAAAAATAATCATACATAATAAGGAACATTAATATCAACAGTCAACATCATCATACAGTGCATCATACATAGATAACATAAATCATACATACCGTCATGCATAACATCATACACATCATGCCAAAGCATCAAACATACATCATAACATGCCCATCATAACATCTATGACCTTAAAAGTCAGCTTACAAGAACCCCCAGGAACATCCCAAGTCAAAGCCTATTTTCATCTTTTTCCCTAAAAAGTCAGAAAACATTCTAAGTGCTCATCTGCATTTGTCTTTTGTTCATCTGCATTTGCTATAGTTCATCCGCATTTGCTATAGTTCATCCGCATTTGTTTTACTTCATCCGCATTTATTCCTGTTCACCCGCATTTGTTCATCCGCATTGACCTTGCCCATCCGCATTTCCCATACTTAGTCAATGTTCATCCGCATTTCATCTAATACTCGTCCTCATTGACTTACTAAGTGGTTAATGCTCATCCACATTAACTGCTCATCCGCATTGACTTCCCATTTCTCATCCGTATTTCTACTACATACTTAGGCAGATTCTAAAACTTAACATATGCATCTTAAACATCAGATTTCAGTTCCCAATCACCATCCATCATGTTCTAAGCTTAAGTCTTACAATCTAAGCCTTAAAAACACCATCATACATCAGCAAGCATGAACATAGCCACATATCACATCATAACATCAATATACACTCATTCATACATAGGGGTCCGAAACCCAGATTAATAAAAACAGACATTCATGCATTTCCAGCCCCAAAATAGTTGAAATCTAGTAGAAGAGGGGTTCTAGAACTCACCTTTGCAGCTCTTAAGTATGGCTTCTTCCAAACTCGTTTGCAATTGAGTTCAACCGCCTAGAAACCCACTAAAAACATACCCGAACATATACAAACACACATAAGCATAAACTCAAGGATAAGACCAGTTAAGAACATCAGAAACACACGAATTCTTACCCTGAATTCGAATTCTTCTTGTTCTTCCTTCAAAAACCGAGAGTTTCTCTGCTGCACTTGCTACTTTCTCTCTCTAGAACCCAAAGATTAGTGATGTGTGTGACATATGGGCGGCCATACCACCTTTATCACCAACTTTTAAACTTTTTGTCCTTTTTGTCAGTTTTAACCCCTGGACTTGGGTTTTATTTCTTTTCCTTCTTTTTACTTCACTTTATTCTTTCTTTCTTTGTCTTTAATACTAACCGGGCGTTACAAGTCCACCCTCTTAAATAGGTTTCGTCCCCGAAACCTGTTATTCCTCAAAGAATTATGGGTAATGTTGTCTCATCTCTTCTTCAGTCTCCCACGTAGACCCGGATACCTTCCTGTGCCTCCACTGTACACGCACAAGGGGAACCACTTTATTCCTCAGCCTCTTCTTTTTTCGATCAATGATTGCCACTGGTTGCTCCACATAATTGAGTCGTTCATCTATCTCAATATCCTCTAGTGGAATAATCATATCCTTGTCTGCTAAGCACTTTCTTAGATGAGATACATGGAATGTAGGATGAATTCTACTTAGTTCATCTGGTAACTCCAACTATAGGCCACCTCTCCTACTCGAGCAATGATTCGGAAATGCCCTATATACCTTGGGCTCAACTTGCCCTGCTTTCTGAATCGGATAATACCCTTCCAAGGTTAGACCTTCAATATAACCCGGTCACCCACCTTAAAATCAATCGGTCTGCGTCATTTATTAGCATACGACTTCTGTCTATCTTTGGCTGCCTTCATGAAGGCTTTGATCTTTTCAAGCTTCTCAGTCGTAGCCTCGATCACCTCGATGCTCCCTAACTCGTTCTGACCAATATCACCCCAACAAACGGGTGTTATGCATCTCCTACCGTGTAGCATCTCATAAGGAGGCATACCAATACTGGCATGATAACTGATGTTATATGAGAACTCAGCTAGCGGTAAGTGGTCATCCCAACTGCTGCCAAAATCGATAACACATGCACAAAGCATATCCTCCAAGGTTTGAATGGTCCTTTTTGACTGACCATCGGTCTGAGGATGATAAGCCGTGCTAATGTGCAACCTCGTCCCCATAGTATCGTGGAATTTCTTCCAAAATTTTGATGTAAACCGGGTGTCACGATCAGACACAATAGACACCGGTACACCATGACGAGTTATAATCTCCTTAATGAAAAGATCTGCCAACCTCTCAAATGAATACGTCTCGCGGATCGGTAGAAAGTGAGCACTCTTTGTCAGACGATCAACAACCACCCATATAGCATCATACCCTTTCGGGGTACGCGTCAGCTTTGTAATAAAGTCCATGGTGATATGCTCCCACTTCCACTCTGGTATATCCAAAGGTTGGATCTTCCCATACAGCTTCTGATGTTCGGCCTTCACCTGTAGACAAGCAATGCATTTACTCACACACTCCACCATATCGCCTTTCATACCCGGCCACCAATAATCTTTCTTCATGTCTTGATACATCTTAGTGGCACCGGGATGAATAGAGTATCGAGTCTTATGAGCTTCATCCATAATCTTCCCACGTAGATCCCCAAAACGAGGAACCTATATTCGTCCAAATCGAGTTCTAACACCAAACGTGTTTTCACACAATTCCGTAACCAGGCCTTTCATTCTTTTAGAGTTAAGATGATTTTCGTTCAATGCTTCATCTTAAAACTCTTTGACTTGCTTCATCACATCAGAGGTCATGATCAACTGATAAGCTTTCACCCGAATCGGTTCGGGTCTCTCTTTTCTGCTAAGGGCGTCCACCACCACGTTGGATTTGCCCAGATGGTAATGGATCTTGCAATCATAATCTTTTATGAGCTCCAACCATCATCTATTTCTCATGTTTAGGTCCTTCTGCTCAATGAAGTACTTCAAGCTCTTGTGGTAAGTGAGTATGGTGCACTTCGTCCTGTAAAGATAGTGCCTCCAAATATTTAATGCAAAGACCACGGCTGCTAGCTCCAAGTCATGAGTAGGATAATTGACCTCTTGAACAGTCAACTGTCAGGATGCATAGGCTATAACCTTCCCTCTCTGCATTAACACACACCCCAATCCCGAGTATGAAGCATTAGAATAAACCACCAGATCTTCACTTCCATCGAGTAATGACAGAACAGGAGCTTGAGTTAATCTCGCCTTCAATTCTTCGAACACCTTCTCTTGAGCTTGACCCCATACAAACTTCATATCCTTTCGGGTCAACTTAGTTAGTGAAGAAGCGATTTTAGAAAAGTCTTGGATGAATCTTCTGTAGTAGCCCGCCAAACCCAAGAAACTACAAATCTCGGATGGCGTCTTTGGAGACTTCCATTGCATCACCGCCTCTACCTTTGCCGGGTCCACCATAATCCCATTAGGATTCACCACGTGACCTAAGAATTGAACCTCGCGCAACCAGAACGCGCACTTGGAGAACTTGGCGTACAACTTCTCCTTTCTCAACGTCTCCAGAACCTCCTGAATGTGACCGGCATGCTCTATCTCACTCTTCGAATAAATCAGAATATGATCAATAAACACGATCACTGATTTATCCAACATCGGCCAACACACTCGGTTCATCAGATCCATAAAAGCAGCCGGCGCATTGGTCAAACCGAATGACATGACAAGAAACTCGTAATGACCATAACGCGTGCGAAAAGCTATTTTAGGAATATCCTGCTCCTTCACCTTTACCTAATGATAGCCAGATCGAAGATCTATCCTTGAAAACCAACTGGCACCTTGAAGTTGATCAAACAAATCATCAATTCTCGGTATGGGGTATCGGTTCTTTATCGTCAACTTATTCAGCTCACGTACATATCCTCATACTACCGTCTTTCTTCTTTACGAATAAGACCGGAGCACCCCAAGGAGAGATACTCGGTCTAATAAACCCCTTATCACGCAGCTCTTGCAACTGCTCCATCAACTCTTAAATCTCAGTCGAAGCCAAACGATACAGTGCCTTGGCAACAGGTTAGGCACCCGGTATCAGATCAATCTGAAACTCGATCTCTCGGTCAGGTGGCTTTCCTGGTAAGTCTTCTGGGAACATGTCCGAAAAGTCACACACGGCCGGTACATCCGACAATTGTGGTGCTGGCGTATCCACGTCCTTTACATAGGCCAAGTAGGCACTACATACATGCCTCATGCATTTTCCCGCCACCGCCATTGAGATTACTTTTGGGATCGTCATGACCCGATCCCCATAAATTGTCACCTTACTCCCGCCAGGCGCTGTCAGATGAATCCTCTTCCTGCGACACACTATGTTTGCCTCGTAGTCTGCCAACCAATCCATCCCAAGAACCATATCAAAACCACCTAAGGTCATCACGAATAGTCTAACCGGAAACTTATGACTTTCTAATTCCACATCACATCCTTCTATCATCTCAGAAATTCTGGTAGACTGACCTATGGCAGTTTCTACATCAAAGGGCACATCAACACTCCTACTACTAACAGGTAGTTTAGCACAGAAAGCAGCAAAGATAAAACTTTTACTAGCACCAGAATCGAATAACACAGAGGCTAAAGTTTCGTTTACCAGAAACGTACCAGACACAACATCAGGGTCCGTCCTAGCCTCCTCCTGTGTCATCGTGAACGCCCTGGCGCTTGCCCTTGGTCCTTCTCCCCCAGTCGTTTTCTTTCCCGCATCAGAACTTTCAGCCCTCGGCTTCTTGCAGTCTCGGCTCATATAGTCCTCCCCGCCACAATTAAAACACTTCCCAGTCTTACACTCCCTCGCCATGTGGCCAAGTTTCCCACATTTGAAGCACACATTAAACCCAATCTACATTTGCTGGTGTGCTCCTTCCCACACTTGCCACTTGCCACACCTCCTCGACCCTGCACCTGATGTGACCATACGTCGGTCATCCACTTGTACCTTCTTGTTACTTGTTGAGGCACCACCCCAATCGACCTTTTTCCCATTCCAATTTCGATCACCACCACCCTTCTTGCTTGCCTCAGCCACCACCACCTCTCGCTCATCATACAGTCTTCTTGCCAAATCAACTGGCGACCTAAACGTGCTCGGTCAGGCAGTGATCATGTGCCTGCGAATATCCGCCGGCAAGCCCTGAATATACCTCTTAATCTTCCGCGACAGAGGCATCACCTGATCTGGCACCAGACGTGCCATCTCGTTGAACTTGGTGGTGTATTGCTGATGTGTCATGGTTCCCGCCTCCAACTGCAGGAACTCTCTCTCAACTTTGTCCATCTCTCTATGAGGACAGAACTCCTCAATCACCAACTTCTTCAGTTCGGACCATCTCATCCTCCCAATTGCCCAACTACCCTCAGCCTGGACTATATTATCCCACCAACACAGAGCCGGGTCCACAAACGAGTGGGCAAGAAACTTTACTTTCTGATCCTCCCTACACTCGCTGATATTTAAAATAGCTTCCATTTCTCTAACCCACCGGGGAGAAGCAGCAGCAGTGCCGTTACCGTCAAAAGTAGGGGGCTTGTATCATTGAAACGCCTCGTAGTTACAGCCTCGTGTCGCCTCCGATGCAGGCTCTTCCTCTTCCTCCTCTTCGTCATCGGAGAGAACCGTTTCAGTCTCGGGCTGTCTCCTTTCGCCCGTAGGTCTACTCCTTTCCCTTCTTTCCCCATCTCTAACAGCCTTTATCACTTCGGTCACCACAAACGGTAAGATTGTCTACATGACCTGATGTACTTTCTCCACAATCGCCTCCTTCACTGAGGCTCTCAAATTAGCACTCTCACCACCACCCTCCAGATGAGGGGTCTTTGGTACTTCATGAACCACCTTTTTGGCTCTAGGCCTTCGTCTCATAACCCACGGTTCAGCACCACGACCTCCACCACGTGAAGCTTTAGATGATCTACCACCGGCCATCCTCACACACACACTCAAAGATTCTAACAGCAACACGGTCATTCAAGGGAACAGCTCAGTTTATGTCAAGTATAGTTAGTCCCTAATTACAGTGGCCAGTTGTGATTAGCCACTTACTTTACTCTTCATACCCTAAACATTACCTTAACTGACTAAATTAGTATCTAAATCTACCAGCAACACATAACCACATAACATGCGCACATAACACCGGTTAATTATTAAGAAAATACCTGATGGCACGCAGCTACTCGGACTGGCATCCCTTCCCTTTTCGTTCCATTTTCAGTTTAAGTTTAGGTTTATTTTGAAAATTTACCCGTTTCAATTAAACTTTGGCTTCGATACCAACTTGTAAGGCCCCGTTCCCGGGACGCTTACAGCTGGCCAATCATTGCTCATAAAAGATATAATTACATTACCTTGTAATAAACGTTGCAGCGGAAACATTCAAAAATTGACATTCATTTCATGATAAAAGCTTTTGCAAAATAATACAACAATCGTTATACAATTTCATCTGTTCGCATTATAATGTAAAAACATTAAACAACAGAATGCCATCCAAAATGCCAAGTAGCGGCCCCGCGCCATTCTCAGCAATACTCACCTACCAACTGGAAAAATGCATAAAAGTCAGTGTTGCTGAATGAGTTCTAGTTTTAATATAAAACATACTTTACTTTCATTAAAACCATACTTTACTTTGCATGTTATCACACATCATACGTACACATAGATAATATCATTATTATCTTCATTATACGTTCGTTCATTCCGTACATTCATCATTAAATCTTTACTTTCCTTCGGACTAATGCCATGTGCTTCACCCCACCCGTATGCATAAAGCCAGTACTGGGCCTGAGGTATTTCTGTGCACGAAGCTGACTCCAGTTATCTAGGGTGAGCGGCAAGGGTCCCATACATATGGTCAATCACAAGGATTGGACCCCAGTGTGCATCCTTCTGGGGTAATTAACCCGCACATAGTTGAGCTAACACCCTTCATTGGGTGTGAACCTCTATACATCTTCTTAATCACACGGATCAAGCCCCAGTGTGCATCCTTCTGGGGTAGCTAACCCGCACACGGTTGAGCTAACACCCTTCATTAGGTGTGAACCTCCATACGTTGCTTGCAAGCCTTTCATACTTTCATTTGTTCATTAATGCATGCATTCATTCATCATGTTCCTCTGTTCATTATCTTTCACTTTACGTTACATAATACTTTCATTTCATTCATTAACATTCAACGTAAAGACAAGGGAAAATAATCATACATAATAAGGAACATTAATATCAACAGTCAACATCATCATACAGTGCATCATACATAGATAACATAAATCATACATACCGTCATGCATAACATCATACACATCATGCCAAAGCATCAAAAATACATCATAACATGCCCATCATAACATTTATGACCTTAAAAGTCAGCTTACAAGAACCCTGGGAACATCCTAAGTCAAAGCGTATTTTCATCTTTTTCCCCAGAAAGTCAGAAAATATTCTACGTGTTCATCCGCATTTGTCTTTTGTTCATCCGCATTTGCTATAGTTCATCCGCATTTGCTATAGTTCATCCGCATTTGTTTTACTACATCCGCATTTGTTCATCTGCATTGACCTTGCTCATCCGCATTTCCCATACTTAGTCAATGTTCATCCACATTGACTTACTTAGTGGTTAATGCTCATCCGCAATGACTTCCCATTTCTCATGCGCATTTCTACTACATAGGCAGATTCTAAAACTTAACATATGAGTCTTAAACATCAAATTTCAATTCCCAATCATCATCCATCATGTTCTAAGCATAAGTCTTACCATCTAACCCTTAGAAACACCATCATACATCAGCAAGCATGAACATAGCCACATATCACATCATAACATCAACATACACTCATTCATACATACGGGTCCAAAACCCAGATTAGTAAAAACATACATTCATGTATTTCCAACCTCAAAACAGTTAAAAACTAGTAAAAGAGGGGTTCTAGAACTCACCTTTACAACTCTTGAGTATGGCTTCTTCCAAACTCGTTACAATTGAGTTCAACCGCCTAGAAACCCACTAAAAACATACCTGAACACATACAAACACACATAAGCATAAACCCAAGGATAAGACCAGTTAAGAACATCGGAAACATACGAATTCTTATCCTGAATTCAAATCTTCTTGTTCTTCCTTCAAAAACCGAGAGTTCTCTGCTGCACTTGCTACTTTCTCTCTCTAAAACCCAAAATTAGTGATGTGTGTGACATATGGACGGCCATACCACCTTATCGCCAACTTTTAAACTTTTTGTCCTTTTTGTCACTTTTAACCCCTGGACTTGGGTTTTATTTCTTTTTCTTCTTTTTTACTTTACTTTATTCTTTCTTTCTTTGTCTTTAAAAATAACCGAGCGTTACACTTTAGCACCAAATAGGTCTGTCAGGCTCATAGATCTATGACGTCGTCAGGCTAGTTAACGATTGTCAACATATAATGTATCTCATATAAATCTCACAATAATACAATTAACCATGACAAAAATAAGTATGAATTGCATGTGCGTTACAAGTATAAAAAGTTTACAAGTGTAAGTTGATAAGTTTAACATGTTTCACTCCAAAAAGGTGTGAAATAATACAAAAAGGGGTATGAAAACTCGAATGACGAATAAGTATATATACGATGATTAATAAGGATAATAATTGATGTTCCAACGAAATCCTTCACAAGGTACCTAAACATATATATATTCAAGATTTAGGTCTAATGATAAGTTTACAATTTAACGAGGACTAGGGTTTTAAGTGCAATTTGAGAAGTTTTGTAAGTATGTTGAATAATATAATAAAGAAATATACCATTTATGTATTGTAATATAAAGAAAATTGAAATTAAACCATTTATAATATCTAATAAAGTTTAAATATAAAATTTAAATAAACATTTGAAATAGTCATGATTTACATGATGATAATTTAAAGGTAATGTTTGAACCAATAGTAATTTATTAATTATTATTTGAAATCAATTTTAATAGTAATAAACCAAGAATAACCTTTGTTAAAATGTTTTATGCCGTGTTAAGACTCGGCTCTTAATTCTTAAAAACACAAACAGGTAGAAATCCCCAAATTCAATAAATCCTAGAATGTTTTGATCCAAATTGAAGATCAATTCAAGTCTGTAAGTGTTAATATTCATAGGGCTTTTGTTTCCCATGTAAAGACGAATGATTAAATGTGTTCAATTACCCGGTTTGATTCGAGATGATATTAAGAATACACGAAGAACAAGTCGTGGCCGAAGGTGCACGATTGATGTGTAACTGCCAATGATAATCCAATTAAACTTGTGGGTAGCTTCGAATGATGAATTAGAATAAAAGCTCCTTATCAATTCCAGGTCTTGATGTCCAGATGATGGTGTTCGAGTATGTTGCAGGTCGCGACAAAGTTGTTGATTGAATCACTTTGTTTTTGTGTTTTCAAGTGCAATTGAGAGTTGCGAACATTTAGGATTAGTTAGATGATTGTTTAGGTTCGTTTAGTTAGATTATTATTAAGATTTAATGCTCGAACGACTATGGGATTGAAGGTGTTTCAGTTATGTATTTGATTAGCCTAGTATCCGGTGATTAACTGTGATTAATGAGTGCATTCAAGTTCGAGGCATGTTTTAGAAGGTTTTGAGACGGTTTTTGGATCAAGAATCGATTAAATTCGGGGGGTTTTCGGGTGGCCGGAGCTTGGCCGGAAATACGGGTTTTAGATTGAGGGTGGGGGGTTGGGTTGTAACTTTTAAAGTAACATATTTGACCCTTGTAGTTTAGTTTGTTATTATTTTATGCACAAACTTCCTTTTAAAGTTTTTAAAATGACAACACACCCCCCCTAACTTAATTAATTTAAGTTTTCAAACATTTTCAAGTTTAATAGTTTTTACAAGTTGTTACTATTAGTAACAATAATATTATCATTATTACTATTACTATTATTTTAGTTATTATTATTGTTATTATAATTTACTATTATTATTACTATTATTATTATTGTTGTTGTTATTATTATAATTATTACTTTTTTCGTAATTATTATTGTTTAATTAATAGTTTGATTATTAACTTTCATATATTAAAGATTAATGACAACTAAATAATAAACATAAATAATCTATAAGTTTTATAATTGACAACAATGCCCTTACAAGAATTAACGACGTTAACTTTTAATTAACGGAAAATACGAGATGTTACAATCTAAACACATAATATGTCTCCACATTCCATGGACCAAGACTTTTAGAGGAATGGAATGCAATATTTGTTGGAAATTTATTGATAATATTAATATGATATTAATATTTAGTCAATAAATTAATGTGTTGAATGAAAATTAATATGATTAATGACATTAGGAGTTAATAGTGTGGGAAGTTGTCCCACATTGAAGGAAAAAAAGAATATAAAATAGTTTATATTCTATAAACTCATGTCTATATTATTTCCTAAGGTTTCACACTAAGTAGATTCGCAAAGGGTGCGAAACACCCTTAACTTGCACTTGCACACGCGCGCCCGCGCAGGGCGTGGGCATGTGGGCGTAATGTGGCGCTTTGATGGAGCACTTTGCACTGGATATTGTTGGATATTCAAAAAGAAGATGAAAGCCAATGAAAGTATTGATAAATACAAAGCAAGGTTAGTAGTCAAAGGTTTTAGACAAAAGGAAGTTCTAGACTATTATGATATTTACTCACATGTGACTCGCATAACCTCCATAAGAATGGTTCTTGCTATTGCGGCATTAAGAAATTTGGAAGTACATGAAATGAATGTCAAAACGCATTTCTAAATGGCACTTTAGAAGAAGATATTTACATAGAGCAACCTGAGGGTTTCTCTGCCCATGGTCAAGAGGGTAAAGTATGTAAATTGGTCAAGTTATTGTATGGCTTAAAGCAAGCTCCAAAATAGTGGCACCAAAAGTTTGATCGTGTCATGATTGACAACGGTTTCAAAATAAATGAGTGTGACAAATGTGTATATGTGAAAGATACACCAGGAGGTTATGTAATTTTATGTTTTTATTTAGATGATATGCTTATCATTTGGAGTAATGATAAAATAATAAGATCTACTAAGGATATGTTGAAAGGAAGTTTTGACATGAAAGAAATGGGTTAGCGGATGTAATTTTAGGAGTGAAAATTATTCGAACCCAAGATGCTCTTGTCTTAAGTCAAGCTCATTATGTGGACACGATTCTTGAAAAATTCAACTCGAGAGACACACATGTAGTACATTCTCCGGTTGATACCACCCAATATCTAAAGAAAAATAGAGGCGAGGGTGTTGTTCAGTTAAAGTATTCAAGAATCATTGGTAGTCTAATGACATGTACTAGACCCGACTTAGCATACGCGGTGAGTAGGGTAAGCAGATATACTAGTAATCCAAGCTCAGGATATTGGAAGAGTATAACGAGGGTGCTTAGATACATAAGATACAAAAGAGACTATGGATTGCACTATACCCGTCATCCAGCCGTGATTGAAGGGTACACTGATGCAAATTGGATATCGGATATAAAAGATTCCAAATCAACAAGTGGGTATGTGTTCTTATTTGGTGGAGCAAAAATAGCTTGGAGATCATCCAAGCAAACCGTTATAGCTAGATCCACAATGGAATCAGAATTTATCGCATTGGATAAATCAGGAGAAGAGGCTGAAAGTCTACATCAATTTGTGGAAGACATTCCAAGATGGCCAATGCCATTATTGGCTATTTGCATACATTGTGATAGTGAGTCGGTAATTGGTAGATCCAAAAGCTAATGTACAATGGCAAATCAAGGCACATCAGGCGTAGACATAACACAATACAACAACTAATATCAACGGGTGTTATCAAGATTGACCATGTCAAGTCAAAAGATAACATTGCAAATTCGTTAACAAAAGGCTTAAGTACAAAAATAGTTTATAAGTTGTCAAGAGGAATAGGACTAAAGCCTACAAAAAATGGGAATATAAGGGAAACCTAACCTAGTTAACTAGAGATCCCAAGATCTAGGTTCAATAGGACAACTTAACCATATACCAACGGAGTCACTATAGGAGAGTACCCTAAAACTTAAAAGGAGTGACGAACTTCCTAGTCCATACACTCTGAGGGAGTACTTCGAACAAGTGACCAAAGTGAGGTTAAGCATATTAAGGTTAGATGATTCATGGAATCAATATAACTATAATGTTTTTAATGATTCATCAAATCACCTATGTTAGAGAGAAGTGGGGTCGCTTCGAATGGATTTCTGGGGAGGCGCAAATCCTAGAGCTCTCGCAGAACTAGGAAAGTGTTCCATGACCATTAACGGACACGACAATGAGGGGTTGATCAAACCAGGAAGAGTGTTGTGTGAATGAATATTGTCGTCTACATAAAGCAGGTTTTGTTCAAAGACATCTTGTCTACGCACCGCTAGGAGACTAAGTATACATCACAAAGGAAGGTTCAAAGGGAAGATCTACCTATCCTGCAACACTTGACTCACACTCGCACTTGCATACGCGCATGCGGGGCGTGGGCATGTGGGCGCAATGTGGCGCTTTGATGGTGCACTTCGCACACTCGCATCATTACGAGCCGCTTAAGAGCTGCCTTAGTATTTTTGAAGGTTGGTTCGAGGGTCTGGTCAGGTGCGACTGACCTTGGTGCACGGTCAGAGCTGTGACTTGTAACAGCTTTCGTTACACGTTGACCGAAACCAACGACTATTAATGACGATTTAAATGAATAGTTATGATTTCAGATTAATGATTGAGTAATGGTTGGGTGGCTGCTATGGTTCGAGTTCCACTATAAATACTAAGGGTAGCTCAGAAGAAAAATACACAACACAACTCGAAACTTGTAGTAAAACAGGTTCTCTAATCATCCTCAATCTCTCTGATTTCTCTTCTACAAACAAGTTTGGGTTCCAGATCAATCTCGGCAGTACAAACTACTTCGGTTGTTGTATCCTGGGAAACAAAATGAGTTCTCATGGGAGGCTCAGAATTTGTTTTAAGAGCCCCATATTGAACACGATCCTCAGCTTTTACATTTCTGTTCTTCTATTTCTGTAACTTTATCATTGTACAGAGATTGATAATCGTTTATTTATGTTTATTTGTATTGAGTATATTAATAAAAATTGTTTGAAGTTTTATTTTATATGAACGCTTCCTATAATATTCCTTTGATAATGAATAGACAATATACATCTCGTCAACAACTTTGATTTTTCTGTCTTAAATCTTCATTTCCACTTTGATATTAAAGCCAAATAATCTCTAATGCTAACCACCATAAGGCTACCTTCTTCCTTAGCCATTGTGACCTTATATCATGCAAGTCAATTGATTTTTTATCCCTCCTTTGTACCTTACCATAAGACCTTTTTCCTCACTCCTGCGTTTTAAGAACCTTTAATAGAACTTTACATAAAGAAACATAAAACATAGGAATACTCTTATGGATCGCCTTTACTAAATCAACTAACCCCAAAAGACAATGTCTTTGCTTTCCATGACGCCCATCTTAATCTTTACCTTTCGATTACTAGGTTCCAACTCCTAACCTAACCCATATTTTCACCAATAGGAATCCAAGATGAATAAAAGGAGTGGAAAACCACTTGACCATAAAAGAGAGATGATAATAATCCGCCTCCCTTTTATCAACGTCAATCCTATACAACTTGCTCTTATGAAAGCTGACTTGCATAGCACCATAAAATTTTCCGCATTTGAGCATGACCAACCTCCTAATATTAATGCATATACATATAATAAGTGGGACAAAACAACCCATTATTGTGAAGATGGATGCCTTGAATGATACCAACCATAGAACTAATTATAACATGAAGCACTTCCTTCACAATAATAAACAAAAATAGAGAAAGCGAATCCCCTGGCACAACACTTTTAAAGCATGAATTCAGTTGTGGGAGTTACATTAAATAAAACTGATGAGCGGGCTAAACCAAGACCAGTTCAATTCAATCCTCTCCACAACTTTCGAAAGCCATTTGGTCCATGATCAAGTCCATAAACCTCCAATTTACCATGTCATACGCTTTTACAAAATCAATCGTCAAGAACAAGTGCTTTCCTTCCGTTAACATAAATCATGCTATTAATTTAGTTATAGTTAACGGACCATTAGCATATTCCTTCCTCACAAACGACTATCACCAAATTAATCACATTCTTAATCCTATTTGCCAAAACCAACATGATAAATACTTGTCATATCATGAGAAAGACTTAGAGAAGGTTGAGAAATTAATCAAAATCATTTTTAGTATGAAAAGGAAAGAAGTTTAAGAAATAAAAGGATTTATCTATCCGATTAATGAAATTTTCATTTCTTTTTGTCTCTAGTTTACTCTGACAAGTTTATACACATGTATAAATAGTAAATTTGCATGTGTAAACTTTTGAAATATACACATGCACGTAAATTTATACACATAAATTTATATGACAACGTTGAATCTAATAATACCGCTAGTAGTCTAAATGAAAAAAAATAAGTTCTTAATTGAATGTGAGTCTTGGAGCAACTAGCAAGGTTATTATTTTGTTACTTTGAGATTATAAATTCAAATCATGAAAACAACCTCTTAAACAAAATGTAGGTTAATGTTGCGTACGTCAAATTGCATAGCGATCTGGCCCCTTCTCGAACTACGTAAATTGAGAGTCAAGTCAAGTCAAACACCGTATACGCCTAAAAAGTTGTTTTCCACAAGATCTGGCAATATTTACGAGTTTTTATGTGATTATACATGTATTTATGTATACTCCTTTTTCAGTTTTTTAATCTTTTATGTACTTGATCATAACTCAACAATACTATATGTTCAGTATTTACGCCTAACGAGTTTTAAAAGCTAGAGAAGTAAAGTTATCGTGTTGTTATAGCATATTAAACTTTACACCATGATGCTTTTTTATTATATATTTAATTTAATAACACCATAATAATAATTACTTCTGTTGAGGGTTGATAATACTTGAATTTTGGATAAACACATAAAAACCAAAAAACTTGATTGGTATAATAGTTTAATCCGATAATCACGAGCAGATTATCAAAAGGTATATAAACAACCACCCTCTAATCTTATCCATCAATTATACTAAAACCCATCATCACATTCAAGTTTAGCAATCTACTCGCTGAATCCCAAGCCCTAAATCTCTTCAAAACCATCCACAATCGGCACCAGTTTGGATCAAATCTAAGTCATAATCTCGTCATTCACTTCAAGGTATGGTATCTGTTCGTTAATTCAAAGATCACTGAGTTAAATTTGAGGAAAATCGGGCACTTATGTTTCGATTTTGTAGAGATTGACCAAGTTTACTGCTTTTTCATTCAATTGTTTGATTGAATTTGCTGTGGTTGGTTTTTGTTTTATGTATCAAGAGTTTAAATTTGGGTTTTTTTCATATGTGAATCTAGTTTTCTTTAGTTTGGAAGTTAGCGTCAGTTGAACATGTTTTGTAAATCATAGATCTTGATGTTACAAATAGCTTGATTCCATCGTGAAGGAGTGATTTGAGGATGTGTGCACGTACTTGTTTATTGTATCTGAAGATCAATTTGTCTAACTTTTGTTATATCAGTTTAAATTTTTCTTTCTTTGAAGAGTGGAAACAATGTGTCCGATTTTCGTCTTTATTCATGACTTTTTTTCTAAATTGAACATAATGTATGTTTGTTCCTCCTGCAGGAGCTTAAGGTTCTTATTAGGTCTGTTTTGCTCAGTTTCAATGGAAGATTTTTCGCTCCCTAAGGATGCTCTTTTTCTTGGATTTGATAGCTCCACACAGTAAGTCTGTTTATATATCTGTGAATCTGTGATTCAGTGATCAAAAGCTCAACGATGGTTACTCAGTTGTCGACTCAAGTGAATAGGATTTTGTTGAAGTTGAACATGTAATTCATACCCCAGAACAATTTGAGTTTTTTTTAAGTCCTTATCTATGAATTGGAAACAATGTTTTTTC
Source organism: Flaveria trinervia (assembly GCA_025506515.1). Lineage (NCBI taxonomy): Eukaryota > Viridiplantae > Streptophyta > Magnoliopsida > Asterales > Asteraceae > Flaveria > Flaveria trinervia. The sequence continues at coordinate 84,708,468 of CM046445.1, read as the reverse complement.
GGATTAGGCATTTTGTAACTTGAATCTTGACCGAGAAAACATGGTGGGGCATAGTTGGATTAGGTATATGTTGAGCCAAGTACTATCATGGTTTTGAAATTATTTTTATAGATATTGAATGTCAAGCATAGAACAATCGTGGGGTATCATTAGAATTTAATCTTGAGCTTACAAGTTGGCCATTTGTTCAAATTGAATATGAGCTATCAAGTAGCAACAAATCATGGGTTTGTTGAAATAGGGTATTAATTAGAATCAAATCTTAACTAAGAACAAATGTGGTCTCTTTGAATTGAGTAATTGTTAAAATATGATGTATATTAAGTTGTTAATCCATAGATAATTTTGTTCAAATTATTTCACAGGTCACTGAAGGCAACTGTGTTGGATCTAATCTCTGCATTGTGACTTCAGAAATGGTCAACTTTGATTCTGAATTACCCCATTACAAAACCAAAGATGGCGTCTATAGGGATTCATTAATCAATGGCAGAATTGTGTCCCCTACCCTAATGTGGGTTGAAGCATTAGACCTAATTCTTCAAAGACTTCAAGACTCAAAAAAAGTTGATTTCAAGAAATTTGCTGCTGTTTCGGGGAGCGGGCAGCAACATGGTAGTGTATACTGGAAAAAGGGTAGTGCTGACATTCTGTCATCTTTGGATCCTAAAAAGTCTTTGGTTGAGCAATTTGGTCATGCATTTTCAATAAAAGAATCACCAATTTGGATGGATAGTAGCACAACAGAACAGTGTAGGGCTATTGAGAATGCCGTTGGTGGTCCTTTGGAGTTGTCTAAGCTGACTGGATCTCGAGCTTTTGAAAGGTACACTGGCCCCCAAATCAGAAGAATTTATGAAACGCAACCCGAAGCTTATAACGATACTGAACGGATTTCACTTGTGAGCTCCTTTGTTGCATCTATTCTGATCGGAAAGCATGCATGTATTGATCACACAGATGGTGCTGGAATGAATTTAATGAATATTAAGGAAAGAGTTTGGTCAAAACATGCTTTGGAGGTTCGTTTCTCTTGGTAACTTTGTGGTTAGAACTTTAACGTTCATAAACATACTCCATAGTTAATTAATAGTTTGCAAGTTAAAAGCAGTGCATTTAATTCTGTATGTAGGCTACAGCTCCACATTTAGAGGAAAAACTTGGGAAATTAGCTCCTGCTCATGAGGTTGCCGGTTTAATCGCTCCATATTTTGTTCAGAGGTTAGTGCACTGCATTTCAGTTTTTAACTTGTAAAATGATCAATGTTTATGTTTTGAATGAAGTTAGTATTTATATAAACTTTGAGTGCAAAGAATTAGTGATTTCACAAGATTGTAAGGTGGCAATGATGTCTTGTTCTTCTAGGTTCCAATTCAATAAGGAGTGTTTGGTTATTCAATGGTCTGGAGATAACCCTAACAGCTTGGCAGGTGAAACTTATCTTCATTTGTTAAATGTGATATTTGTCAATTTGGTTAACCGTCAGTATCTTTTGTTAAATTGTTGAATGGTTGATAGTACACTTCTCCTCTTTGATTTTTGAAAGTCAAACTTGGTATGTATATACTGAAAGGAAACGAAATTTGACAGGATTGACCATCAATACACCGGGGGATTTGGCAATCAGTCTTGGCACTAGTGATACTGTAAGTTTCAGTTCATATATAGATTTTATTCTTTCAATCTTTTTATTCCGTCTTTGTATGCATATACTATAAGTTCAAGCTATTGTTGAAATTTCCAGGTATTTGGAATAACCATGGAGCATAAGCCAAGCCTAGAGGGACATGTTTTTCCAAACCCTGTTGATACCAAAAGTTACATGGTTATGTTATGCTACAAAAACGGGTCTCTAACTCGTGAAGGTACACTACATGACTACAAAGATCTAATGGAATCTTATTATGAGTTTACTAATGCTACATAGTGCTGTTACATAATGCATTAAACAATCTTGCGATCTTGATAGATATACGTGATCGATGTGCTGATAAATCTTGGGATGTTTTTAATCAGTACCTAAAGCAAGCTCCACCATTAACGGTTTGTTTTACTTGATTACTATTCTTTTATACATTCCATTCCAAGAATTCTTATGTTTGGGGTTTCCCCATCGGATGGAAACCACGATCACTAGGAGTTTTTATCGTCTTTTTTTTGCAAACTGAACATTGCATGTGCGCACGCACGCACACACGTGTGTATAAAGAGCGAGTGAGAGAGAGAGATGTTTTAATGTTAAGATAGTAAAAATAGCTTATAACCTTTCTTCAGGTGGAAAGCTAGGCTTCTATTACAAGGATCATGAAATACTTCCTCCTCTCCCCAGTAAGTCACACCCTCTTCTTTTTATTTTCCACTAGTCTGCTGTTGATCTTTTAATGTCAAATTAATCCTTTTGAGTTCAATGTTTATAGTGATGCTATAAAGTTTTCATCAGTCTATAAGAAACTTTATGAATTATGTAGTTACTAGAGTTGAGCTAACATGTTCCTGTTATTATCTAATTTTTGTTGGACACATGAATCATTTGAGAGAAAAATAACACAAAATCAACACAATTATAGTAAATGGTTGAACTTACATCATCTTTCTTTAGTCAATATGGTTTATGTTAAAATTTATCACAAATCTATTTAACTTGCGAAGTCGAAGACAGACCCTGATAAGTAAGTCAATTTTCTGTTTTTATCAGTCGGTTACCATCGATACACCCTTGAGAACTTTAAAGGTGACACGTTGGATGGTGTCATTGAACGCGAAGTACAAGAGTTCGATCCTCCTTCTGAGGTTAGTCCAACATTGTGGCCATAACTTATATATTCATGAATGATATGGTAGGTCCTTAGCATTACTAATTACCAAAAATCAGTCACTAAATTAACTTTACATGAATGTTATATGCATCAGATTAGAGCACTAATTGAAGGTCAATTCCTTTCCAAGAGAGGTCATGCAGAAAGATTCGGGATGCCATCTCCACGTAAACGGATAATAGCAACCGGCGGTGCATCAGCAAACCATAGCATTTTGAGCTCCATAGCTTCCATTTTCGGCTGCGAGGTCTACACAGTCCAAAGACCAGGTATTCCCAACATGATAGAAGTTTTTACGGGTTGATACAAACCCGACCCACTTAACCTGAAATCTTATTATTTTATATTAATACTCCACGTCTCTACGTCTACAAAGTTATAACAAAAACACAAATTTATATTACATAATCACATTTTAACAATAATACTCGTGCTAATCTCTGTTTTATGTTTCATTTTTTTTGCATAAAATACATGATCACAAAGTATATACTTTTTAGATTATAAAAATAAACACGTCAAATGGATTGTTAGTTTGTTACAAGTTCAGAGGTTTGACCCGATACTAACTTCATTCGTTTAGATTAAACTAAAACCCATGGATTAATCGTAAATTACAATGTAAAAGACAGATTCACCCTTGGATCACATAAACATTTCAGTTTTGTTGCAACTTTGAGCAGATTCGGCTTCGCTAGGGGCGGCATTGAGGGCGGCCCACGGTTGGCTATGCAAAAGTAAGGGACGCTTTGTGCCGATTTCATGTCTTTATAAAGATAAGTTGCAGAATACAGCATTTGGATGTAAACTTGTTGCGACGCCTGGAGATGGTGATAAACTCGTCGCTAAATACGCACTCTTGGTGAAGAAACGAATGGAGATTGAAGATCAACTTGTCAAGAAATTAGGACGTTAAATAAATAATTATTATCTGTTACATTAAAGTCATATTTTGGGCTTTTCTTTCTGTATAAATAATTATAACTTGAAATTCTTATTATTCCATACATGATTAGTTTTCATTTATGTTTTTTTCCTTCTTTTGGTGTATGAAACTTACATAAAGATACAGAGATGGAAATCGAAATTCTAATTTTGACATTTGGGTCAACCCAAGAGCAAAAAGAAGAACAATAAGTCAACAATCATAAAACAGTGGATAACAACATAAATCTTGATCAACACATCATTAGCTTTCTAACCCTTTTCTAAACCTCTAAAAACCACCCATCTACAACACCTAAACCTATAATCAGAAACAAAAAAATCGTTAAAAAAGTTTTCTTGAAAACAAAAAAAAAGTTTAAAAAAAAAAAGAAAACTTTATATATCTTATAACTAATGCTTTCTTTCTCCTGCTATGCCTGGCTTCATCCTGCTATGCCTAAAAACACCCACCTCAGTGAAATCCCCAAAACACCCTCTGTTCACCAATGGAGGCACCTCTTCCTCTTTGCAAACCAAAAGGGTATCTTTGTCATAGAACCCATCATCACCATCTTCATCAAGAACCTCCATTGTTGCAGAGAGAATGAAGAAGCCACCTCTATCTGTTGAAGGGTGTTGAGCATTTGGTGAAGAAGAAGAAGAATGACCATTGTTGCACAGAAGAAGAGGAAGGTGTGGTAGAAGAATGTGTGATTGAAAAAGTGTTGAAAATGAAGAAGAAGAAGAAGAAGAAGAAGCACCATGTTGAAAGTTGAAAGTTGAAAGTTGAAAGTTGCAGAGGGTATGGGAATAAGAATGGGGAGAGGAGAGAGAAGGGAAGGGGTATTGGGATTTGAGAGGTAATTCTCAACTTTATTTTTGTTTCCTTTTTGTGGTAACAAGTCTACCATTTGTCTCTGCTATGTGTGTTTCTTATACCCCTCACACCATGCCAAAATCTTTATTTTTTTTGGTTTTTTTATTACTTATTATTATTATTTTTTAATAATATATATATCATATTTGGAAAGACTAGAATTTTTATTTTATTTTCTTTCATTAATATTCCGTACACAAAGAATTTATAGTGCGCGACCACAAAGGAAAACTATTTTAGCTCGTGTTTTAGATTGGAACAATTTTAGATAGTTTTTTTTGTATGTCATAAAATTGTAAGTCTTATTGTTTTTAATTTGATTATGAAATTATGACTCTTCTGTGTTAAGTTTTATATAAAAAATTTTTAATGCAATGTTATTGTGATATTGCGTTTAAGATAGTTAGAACTATAAGATTAAACTTGTAATGATATCTTTATGTTTACATTAGTGTGTTCAAGTTGTTTATTTAATGCATAAATGAATTTTTACTGTTATAACGATGCATCAAACTCATTACAATTTAAAAAGTTAAATAAAACCTTGCTAAATAAATTTCATTTTTTAAATTTAATCTTTACTATCACTAACCTATTACACTCATTAATAAGTGAGTGTGAGTGTGACCAAAGACTTGTTTAGATGACGTTTTTGTAACGACATTTGTTTTCCTCACACTCATTGATGCATTATGCCCTAAGCGGAGAAGAAGTCTTTCTGGTTTTTCTTTTATAACATCCCAATGTTACATCATTTTTTATTTTCTAATTATGAGGCCCGTCTTCTAAATTTTTACTATTTTTCTCACATTTTTCAAGTGTGCATGTGTGTTGTATGGTACAACTCTCATAACCACAAATACAATCAGTGAGTGATGATGAATATTTCTTGGGCCGAAGGTTAATCTTATTATCGAAACCAGAAAGTATTTCCAATCAAGACTGGTTTTCACCACACTCTTTTGGATTCCACTCAACGTCCTCTAGAAAGTGTATGAAAAAGAGAGATTTACTATCTATCAAAGCTGTTAAAAATACTATTATCCTTCAAGATATGAACAAGGAATGTTTTTATTAGAAATTATTCTGAGGTTATTATTTAATAAATACATACAAACTATCAATATTAATAATCTATACTAATAAAACAAAATGTCTATAAGCCACATGTCATGTTTCGACACTATCCACATAATCTCTACCTAGGCTTTGTACGCATGTTGCAATTAGAATAAAATTTAACTATTTAATGATAGATAATGATCCTTTATATACTTTTTAATTTATAAAACAATTTTTTTGTTATATTAAAAACATGTTTATTTTTATTTGAAAAAATGATTTATTTAAAACCAAAAGATTATGAAATATAAAGTTATTTTAATACAAAGAATTTTATAAAATAGAATTGTCAAATAAAATTTATTTTCAAAAAAGTGGAGTATTAAAATATTTTTTTAAGCAAACGTTTTGTAAATATGAAAGTTTGAGAAATTATTTCTATTGTTTTATTACTAAATGGTTAATTATAAGTAATTTAATCATATTTTATTTCAAATCTTATTTTATAATTTTTAGATATTAATAAATAACTAACAATTTAATAAATAATATATGTATGTGTTTCTAAACTAGCATCAAAATACATTTGAAAAGGATGAGATTGTCTTTTTATATTAAGTTATAAGAGTTTAAGGTGGGTAAGATCATCGTTCATTAATTTAACTATTTTAATTATGTATTACATGCACATGACAATTATATGATTATAATTATCAACTTTTAAATTAATTTTTTCAATATTTTTAAATGATTATAACTTTTTTGAACACTAAGAGGTTGTTTGGTTCGCAGAATGTTTTGCAAATAAATAGAAATTGAAAATAAAATTGGAATTTGAATTGGGATTTTGTTAAAATTGATAACGTGTTTAGTTGGTCAATTTTGAGTTAAATTAAAATTTTAATTTGGAACATTCCATTGGATTGTTAAATATTTCATTGGATTGTTAAACATTCCATGGGTAAACGGAAGGAACATGAATTCCAATGATTGAGTGCAAATTTTCCAATTCTAATTTCATCTGTTGACTAATCAAATATAATTTTAAATGAAAAAATTTTTAATTCCAATTTAAATTCATGATAATTTTATAACCAAACCCACATTCTGCGCTCTACGTGGCATCTCAGGTCACCTCTCCGGTGTGTGTATTTATATATCAATTTATTTATTATTTGATGTTAACTATTTTTGTACAAGAAGCAGGGAGAAGAGATATCTGTCATCATACACATTAAAGAGTGATAAGAATACATTAACACATAAATAGGTACATCAGGCTATTAACACTTTATAGGCCATTAAATCTTTTGAATTTAGTGATATATATTTTAATTTCCATTATTTATTCATTTTTATCCAAACTACAAACATACTAAAGTAGTATTATTAAATAAATTTAAAGTTAATTTTAATTTTTTTTTAAGTTTGACAAAAGCAATTATTTTTCTTTACAAAAATTAAAACATAAATTTATCTCCAAAAGTTTCATAAACTGTTTAAATTTCAATTCAAAAAAATTATTATTTTAGATGTAAGTTAAAACAATTATTGAAACATTTGAAGTGAAATTAAAACAAGTAATGAAACTTTTTTAGTAAATTGATAAATTTTTAATTTTAAAAAAAAAATTATCTTTGTTAAAACTCATGAAGCAAAGCTGAACTAATTAACTCTTCAATTAATTTCATTTAAGTGTATGGTTCACCACTACCGCTACTTAATAGATTTAATAAATCCATACAATACCTTTTCAATGTAAACACAGGTTGCATTTTCATAAAAATAGATCATTAAGGCAAATTGATTGAGGATTGTTACTAATACCTAATCGTTATTAAGTTGTTAAGGTTCAAGGATGCATGGGCTTCTTAATTGTTTCTGAAAGTTTTTAAAGAATATTATATGGATCGATAATCAAGTTTCTAAAACAACTAAAAATCTTATATCGGGTGAATTGATTTTAGCAATTTCAAACCCTAGTTCTATATTTAAGGTTTTGATCAAATGGATCCATGTTAAAATTTTATATAACTACAAAAACATTCATCGATAACTATGAGCTACCAATAAGAGCTACAACCCAAAAAAGTACACGCATCAAAATACAATAAGAAACAAAAAGAAAATAAACTATACAACAATTATCAACCACTTTTTAAAAAAAAACCATGAGTGGAAACTTACAATTTAGTGAATAAACATGGAGTATTTTTAATCAAATAAAAGATCAAGAAACAATAAGTTGGGTATAAGGTTTAAGAGAAACCCTAGTTAGAGTTTTAGGTTATCAAAACGATATTATGTGAAGCGGATGAATAAATGTTAAAAGGAAACAAAAAAGTGAGCATTTTGTCTTTTTCATTACTTCAAAGATTAATATCCAAAACAAAACAAGTTAAAGCTAAGCTTTTACTTTTACTAACGAATTTGTGACATGTAGATTGTGCATAGCTTATTCAAGCATTATACCATTGTTTTTATGATCGTATGTTAATGTTATAAATAAATTTAGTGTTTTATAGTATGTTTGGTGAAGGGCATGATATTATTTAGAACTCTAATTTCAGTTTGTAATATGTACAAATTTGGGTATGCATGCATGCTTTTGTTATTTGTAAAATCACCGTTTATTGGAACTTACTTCGTGTTCTTTTAACAAAATAGTAGAAGTAAACATTTATGTCAATTATCATCTAAATACAATATATAATGATGATTATAGTAATTTATGGATAATAACTAGGGTTCGATACGGACTCTTATACTCAAAGTTAACTTTTCTCATGTAAATTACAAACATGTATGATCTTATAGATCTATATAAGCTAATTGTACACTTCCAACATGTTATCTAACCACTAACATAGCAAATCTACACTAAGGTGGTGGTTGGAACTTGGTCATAAGTGGTAAGCTCAAAACCCATTAGTTTGAAGATTTTTCAACCAAACTAGAAAAACCAATAACACTCTCGTTTAAAATGGAAACATGAGGATGTGTCGAACGAAACCCTCATAATACATTAGGGGTAAAAGAGATATATTATATGATATGTCCGTTAATGGGTCATGACATCACCGATACAAAAGTGACTCGTGCCAAAGATACCCAATTCTACAAATGTAAATCAACAAATCACGCACATTATCTAATACCCAAACCGAGATAGGGGGCTAAAACTCACCCAACTAGAAAAACAAACACAATAGAATTTAACAACCAACAAACATAAATAAAACATTTAATTCTAGGTTCAACATGGTACGATCTCCGATACCAGTCTATAACAATTCCAAGTCTAGCATGTAACACTCGGAATTTTAAAAAGAAATAAAAGATGTAATTATAATCGGAGTCAAGGGGTCAAAGGTAGACAAATGAAATATTTATCCTAATACAAGAATACTAAAAAAGGAGCAGTCTTATTTTCATAAATCTATGTTAGATCTAGGCTTGAATGATTTTTATGTTGTGTTTAAATAAATATAGTTTAAAACTTTACGTTTGCATGTGTATAGATCTTTGGTTTTATCATCTTAGTTCTAGAGTTTACTCGAGAGCTTTGAAAGGTGAGTTTGTGGTGAATATGCATACTTATATGTTGTTTTCCAACGAAACTATGAGTTTAAAACGAATATGATGTTTTATGCTTGTTTGTGAAGTTTTAGTATAATAAGTATGAAATCTGACACTATTCCCCACATCATTGTTTACTGCATTGGGTAGTATTATTCATCATATTAGTCTATACTAGCTATTTTTAAGGTGTTAGTCATCCACATCAGGTATTGCACACCTCATTAGGTATTGTTCATCGTTTTGAGTAGTTCCGTTCACCACATCAGCCTATACTTAACCATTTATGAGTTGTTAGTCAACCTCATTGTTTACTATTCACTACATTGGGTATCGTTCATCGTATATAGTAGATTATTCATCACAACAACCCATACTTTGTTATGTTTGAGTGTTAGTCATCCGTATTTGGTATGTTCACCAAATTGGGTGGTGTTCACCACATTGAATAGTACTATTCATCATATCAGACTATACGTTGGTAGCTTTTTATGACCATTAATAGGCTACCAAACAACCCCTAGCCATTTTTTGGTGTTAGTCATTCGTATTGGTACTGTTTACCGTATTGGATACTGTTTACCGTATTGAGTAGTACTATTCACAACATCAGCCTATGATTAGCCCTTTTGAGGTGTTATTTATCTATATTATATGTTGTTCACCACATTGGTTAGTATTCACCGTTTAAGTAAAACTGTTCACCACATCAGCCTATATTTAAGGTGATAGTCATCCACATTGGGATACTGTTCATTGCATTGAGTAGTAATGTTCATCACATTAGTTTATACTTGGCCATTTTTAAGGCATTAGTCATCCATATTTAATATTGTTCATCTCATTGGATAGTGTTCACCATATTACGTAGTATTATCCACCACATCAACCTAACTTGACTATTTTTGTAGTGTTAGTCATCTGCATTAAGTATTGTTTACCACATTGGGCACTGTTCATCGTATTGAGTGGTATTATTCGCCACATGAGCCTATACTTAGCCCCTTTTGAGGTATTGTTCTTCCATATTAAGAATTGTTCATCCGAATTGGCTTGTACTTAGTCATATATAGATATGTTAGCTACTAGCACCTGGTTAAGTCATCCTTATCAGGTTTAGTCACCCATATTAGGTAATTATTACCCACACAGGAGGACACTTAGGATATTTTATCAAGATTCTAATATGTGTTAACTAGGGGTTGAATATTAGTCAATGTTGATTGTTTCTACTATGTGGATTCCTACATGTCTCTTATATATAAAAAGATTACTTAATACTGTATGTTATATGATGAGATGAAAGATATCTTAAAAGTATTAAGTAAAACAAAGTGAACACTAATGGTTGAAAGAATGACAATGGAACTTAATAAAAAGAAACAAGGGGCAGAATGAAAAGTCTTGCAAGCACTTATGAAAGGACTTTTCTTATGTGAGTCAAATGAATGGAATGCACTTTTATTTATGAGTAGGTTGTGTACCTTGCAATACGAGTTAACTGTCAGGGGTTTAGCTAACCGTGATAAATTGTACTGATAGGAGTTGACATTTGTTGTCAACCAGATGTTTGGAGTCTTCATTTTTGGAACCAGTTTATGAATGAAGAAAGATAATGAATAAAATGAAAATAATAAACATGATAACAGATAATATGATAATCATATTACTGATATGAATGACAATTGTGTGTTCATTAAAGGCAAAATATGTTTTTAATATATTATATAAAACTAAAACTCGTTCAATAACGCTAACTTTGCATGGATATTGATTGGTAGGAAATGATGAAGGTTGGGGATGGATAGGGGAGTAAAGATACTTGGCAACCAATGGCTGGCATCTTTGTTTATTAATTGATGTTTTACCTTGAGAATGTATTGTTTTATTTTAAGAACAAATATTTACTATGTTTAAAAGACAAGTCTTTAAAGTTAATGATTTATGTTATGTAATGAAGGTTTTATGTTTCCAAACCTTAGCTTGTTGTCACATACAAACCATCATATATATATATACATACATACATAATATATATATATATATAATGCATATACATACATAATATATATATATATATATTATATATATATATATATATATATTACATATATATATATAGAGGCACATTCAGTTGAAAACCAAAAAAATGTAAAGAATCATAAGAACCATTTTCAATCATTTATTTATTTCCTAGTATTTTTTTTCTATTAAATTAAAAGGGCAATATTTTACTTTTAACATGAGATATGTGTGACATCCGTCACCACAAGGTCCGTCAATTAACGCTATTATCCGTTAACTTTTCTCTTATCGTTCATTCCTCCTCTTTATTTACTTCTTGTGTGGATATCATACTTGCTTTATTATCTTGTGCTTGTGCTTTCTTCGTGGACGTGTGCTATGCTTAAAACTTTTGCAAATTTCATCACCGTTATCACTAAAATATCATTTTTATATAAAATTTTGTCATTAATAAAACCATTTTTAAGTGCCAATTATCATTAAATACATTTTTAACATCGATATAACAAACACCTTTAAAGTCATTTTCAACTGAAACAAACTTTGGGAACTCGGGGCTAAGTGCAGGGACTAAAACTGACATTTTGTAAACTGAGGATGGGTATAAAAAACCCATTCCCAGCCGTTCTTCTTCACTTCTTCTTCTTCTTCATTCTCTTCCACTTCACATATTCTTCATCTTTGCACCAAAACCGTCCCGTTTCGTCTTGTTTTCATCGTCTAGACTTCATCTACAACCTAGTCTGCTCCATTCTTGCATGTAGACAACCTTAGTCTACTCAGCGGCGTACATGATACTTTCCACGTGTCAAACCTCAAGAAGTGTTTGGCTGACGAATCACTTCACGTACCGATTGAGGACATCAAGATTGAAGAAAAGCTTCATTTTGTTGAGGAACCCATTGAGAGTTTACATGGGAACGAGACGAAATTCTCTCAACGGGGGATACTGTGACATCCGTCACCACAAGGTCCATCAATTAACGCGGTTTTCGTTAACTTTTCCTTGATCGTTCATTCCTCATCTTTATTAACTGTTCGTGTGGATATCATACTTGCTTTATCGTCCTTATTCTTGTGTTGTTATCGTTAACGAATGATACACTTAAAACTTTTACAAATTCCATCACCGTTATCACTAAATATACCGATTTTATATAATATTATTATCAATAATAAAACCATTTTTAAGTTATCAATTATCATTAAATACATTTTTTAGTATCAATATAACTAACCTATTAATGTCGTTTTCAACCGAAACAAATTTGGGAAACTCAGGGGCTAAGTGCAGGAACCAAATGTGCCATTTTCCAAACTAGGGTAGGGTATATAAACCCCATTTCTAGCCCTAGCCTTTATTCTTCATCTTCTTCTTCTTCATTCTCTTCTTCACTTTCATCTTCTTCCTTGCATCAAAACCGCCCCGTTTGGTTACTTTTTCGTTGTCTAGACTTCGACTACAACCGAATCTACTTCATTCTTGCAGGTAGACGACTTTGGTCGTCCCTTTTCTTGCTTTTTTTCACTGCTGTCCACTTAGGGTTTCAGGTGTTCGGGTTCAACCCGAACACACGTGGTCGCGTGGGTGCGTGTGATGTCTTTCTGCATGTTCTTCTTGTTAGTGTATGTTAGTAGAGTGTTTTTAGAATTACTCGTGGTGTAAAAATCATGCACAAAGCAGCCGAAGGCTGCTCTACACAGCTACAGTTGCAAATCTGCCATTCTGGCAACTAGGTCTGTCATGCGACTAAACCGTGCGACTGGGTGAGTCATGCGACTGAGTCGTGCGATCGAATGAATGTGTGCGATTGAGTCAATGCGGATGAATGATGTGTGCGATTGAGTCAATGTGGATGAATGTTATGTGCGATTGAGTCATGCGACCGAATGAATGTATGCGATTGTGCGTGCATCGCACGACTGAAGGCCAATCGTACGAATGAAGGTTTAGTCGTACGAATGAAGCTGATTCATAAGAATGAAGGTTGATTCATGCGTATGGAGGTTAAGTCGTGCGATTGAGTGTTGTGTGGTACGACTGAATGCCATTCGTGCGAATGAAGGTTCAATCATACGAATGAAGCTGATTCGTACGATTGAAGGTTGATTCGTACGAATGGAGTGTTGAGTCGAGCGTCTGGTCCTGTTGTGTGATTGATGATGTTATGTGTGTGAATTTCCTTCTTGAATGTCGTGTGATGATAAGGTAACATCAACATAAATGTCATTGCTCGACTACAAAGATTAATATCAACACTATCAAGGCCACAATATTATTCCAAATCAAATCGACCTAATGTTTTACAATTATCAACAACCGATTTGTGACTACTAATATTTAGCAAATACTTTTCCTATAACAATGAATCTTTTACACAATATCTCTGGCAATGGCACGGTTTCTAGTACTTGGATCTACATAAATCTAATACGTGTGTCAGCTTGTGTGTGTTACGCGCGACCGAACCGATACAACCCGAACCGACTGAACATTACTATTTGCTACATACATATCATTAATGCTAAAAAATAACTGTCAATAGGTGTTTGATCGTTCTTTGCATACTACATTTGGGAACTTTCATCATTCATACTTACCACTTAACAAGTGAGTTTCGTGGCCTCTTTTTATGCTTATACTACTTTTCAAACATTTACAAACATGGGGGAAAAGTATGCTCACCCGTTTTCTATGCTGTACAACATACATACAATTTACATACTTGGAATCAACGTGCTACTGTTTTGTGAGTACTTATCTGATACATGCTTGAGTCTGCTGTGTGGTTCTTTCTTACAACCATGTAATTCCAGTGTGGATGGTAGTACTACTTGGGTTGACACCCCCACTCTCGTTGTTGGTATACTAGTTAGTACCAACAGTCGCCAGAAACGGGTCTTGGGTGAATATATTCCGATAAGATTCTTTTTTTACGTTGTTAGGTTTGGTTAAAAAGCTCATGTCATGTGATTTTGCTTACTTATAACTGTATACACGGTATTCCACAACAACATTTATACAACATTAGTTACTTACTTACTTTTAAACCTGCGAGCTCACCAACAATTTTGTCGACCATTTTGAGCATATCTTTTAAGGTAATCATGCTAATTGAAGATTTAGGTGTGCTGCCTTAGTGGAGACCTAGGATGCATTTTGTGGCTAAACTTTATCATTTTGAAAACTTTGTTGTAATCTGTTTCGAACAGCATTATACTTTTGTAACTTGTTCCCGGGTTGTGGGAAGTGCATGCAATGTTATCATCTTTGTTATGTGAATCATTTAACATGTTTATGCTTATGGCTATGTTGTCGTGAATATTGACTAAACACGACACAAGTACCCTTGTTGTCGGGTGTCGCCATGACACGCTTGTCATCATTTATTATATTGCATCTCTATTGCTTACCATGTGTTATGACGATCCCGTCTCGTTACATCCCTGTGTTTCCGCTTCAGCGGGGGTGTGACAGACTGGTATCAGAGCCATTGGTTATAGAGAATTATGCAATTCACTTAACCTAGACTATAACCTAGGAACCTTCATGTAGATTTGCATGCCAGGGTTGTGTGCATTTTGTATCTGATACGTGTTCCTCATTACTTGTTCGTTTATCTATCTGTTTCGTGACCTTTTCACCCTGTGAGGGAGCCCTTCTGCTCACTCCGTATGTGATGCTTCTATTGGATCTTCTGTTCCCTCTACGCGTTGAGTTGTTTTATCAAATCGGGGCATTTAACCTGAAGAGATCTTCACAGATCATGCTATTGCGCTTGACCTTGGACATTGGGATATACCCCGAGGAGGCTATGTCTGAAACCTCAAAAATGGAGGAAATGGACAACCTTTGCTAGACTAACGTGATTATATGCATGGGTTGCAATTATTATGATGGATTACTGTTGGAACATTATCAATTCATGGTGTGAGAATTACACGACTGTATGTGATGTGTGGTAATCACAAGTGTGATATTAACTTGGAATGTTGGACTTTGATGAGTAGTATGGTTAATATGCTTTGAAAAGGTTAAAGCTTATATGTTTACTACTTCTATGATTAGAAAATACCGCCTCG
Source organism: Flaveria trinervia (assembly GCA_025506515.1). Lineage (NCBI taxonomy): Eukaryota > Viridiplantae > Streptophyta > Magnoliopsida > Asterales > Asteraceae > Flaveria > Flaveria trinervia. The sequence continues at coordinate 84,693,098 of CM046445.1, read as the reverse complement.
AAGAGTTACCCACAACAACAGTGGCGGGAGTGAAGCCCCGAGGGGCAGAGGTAGAGCACCAAGAACAAATGATGGCCCTGCCAGCAACAATCAGGGAACGGAAATGCTGACGTGGCAGCTCTGATCGCTCAACAGCTAGCCGCACTAATCCCGACTATTGTGGCCCAAGTGAGCGATTCTCTTCAAAATCCCCACCCCCACGGGGTTGGTGGCAATGACAATGAGGATAATGGGAACCCGACTGGGAACCTGGAGACCGGGAATGGTGGTACAGCCGGTAATGAAACTGGGGTTGTTAATGCTAGAAGGGGGTGTTCGTACAAGGAGTTTGTGGCCTGCAAACTGAATAAGTTTGATTGAAAGGGTGGAACGATAGCCCTGACCAGGTGGCTAGAGAAAATGGAGGTAGTGATTGACATCAGCGAGTGCCTCGACAGCCAGAAAATCAAGTATGCCACGTGCTCACTATAGGGCAAGACACTAACTTGGTGGAACACTCAGATACAAGCTAGGGGAAGAGAATCAGCAATGCAGATGTCATGGGACGAGTTTAAATCCTTGATCACTGAGGAATACTACCCCCTCAACGAGATGCAGAAACTGGAGCATGAATTCTGGAATCATGCTATGGTGGGGGCCGGGCACGCCCCTTACACTGATCGTTTTCATAAGTTGGCATGATTGGTTCCACATCTGGTCACTCCAGAATCAAAGAGGATTGAGAGGTATATTTGAGGACTTGCGCCTCAAATTCGGGCAATTTTGACAGCAGCTGCTCCTCCTACGATTCAAAGCGCAATTATGAAGGCTGGTGCTCTAACTAATGAGATGCTGAGAATAGGGGTATTGGGAAGGGAAGCGGAGAAGAGAAAGGATGTTGGGGATTCGAGCCGGTCGAGTGCCGGGAAATTTGATAAAAGGGCCAAGACAATCAGAAACTTTGTGGCCGTGATGCAGGGCAGGAGAGAGTATGTTGGGCCGCACCCCAAATGCGATAGGTGCAATTTCCATCATCCCCCAGCAATGTCGTGCCGGGTGTGCACAAATTGTAGACGCCCGGGGCATCTAGCGAAAGACTGCAGAACAGCGCCGAATATGGTGGCCCTAGTCAATGCGGTTAACCCCGCCGGGAATGCCAGGGGCTATTATGAGTGTGGAAGCCCTGATCACTAGAGAAACATGTGCCCCAGACTGAATCGTGCACCAGGTCAACAAGGGAACAACCAACAACCGGTGATGGCCATAGCTGGAAATCAAGACCCGGGAAATCAAGGGAATACAGCTCGGGGACGTGCATTTGTCATTGGAGCGAACGATGCCCGTCAGGACCCGAATGTTGTCACGGTACGCACTTACTAAATAATCACTTCACATATATATTGTTTGATACTGGAGTAGACAATATTTTTATATCTTCTGAGTTTGTGCAATTGCTTGATTTGAGTCCTAGTAGGCTAGAAACTTGCTACTCCGTAGAAATGGCCAATGTTAGGATCAGTGATCTACGTTTGATTGATTTGAGAGTATAGCAGTGGAGAACAAACAATGAATTAGCAAATTCACAAGAACACAAAAGATATTCGAAGTAAGAACAAACGGTTATAGACAGAAAGAATTCTGCAAAATATATTTCATTCAATATTCGCTTTCGTGGTAACAGAATGTCACACATACAATTAGGTCAACATCTCTTATATAGGAGATGTGATATCTGCTGATGTCACTTGATAGTGACATCTAACAGAATTTATTCAAACTACTGATAGTTAACACAACTACTGAAGATGTCAAACAGCTGACATCTTCTTACAAAAATGCTAAGTGTTAACTATTACTACAACTACTGAAAAGAAACTACTGAAACTACAACGACTGAAGAACATGCTCTTCAGTCATTTTACAAATACTGAAACAAAAAGAAAAGTACTGAAATAAAACCATCACAACAACTGAAGAATGCTTCTTCAGCTGTTGTAACAAACTCTGAAGGCTTCAGTACTTGTACTTGAACTTCAGCTGTTGTCATCAGCTAATGTCTTCAGTCTTTGTACTTCAGCTGTTGATCTTCAGTACTTTGTTCTTCAGCTGTTGATCTTCAGACTTTGGTCTTCAGCTGTTGAAGTCTTCAGTACTTTAGTCTTCAGCTGTTGATCTTCAGTACTTTGTTCTTCAGCTTTTGAAGTCTTCAGTACTTTAGTCTTCAGTTGTTGAAGTCTTCAGTACTTTGTACATCAGCTGTTGATCTTCAGTACTTTGTTCTTCAGCTGTTGATCTTCAGACTTTGTCAAACAGCTGATCAAGTCTTCAGCAGTTGTTGTGATGTCTGTGGGACTTAGAGGTTTTTCTGATCAGGCTCATTGGTTCTTTTGGTCCAACAAACTCCCCCTGAACCAATGCAGCCAAAACCTCTAAACTTATTGAAGATGTCTCACTTATTATGGCAGAAGGATTGGTCTTTTTGTCTTCTAAATCAGCTCAAAAGTGACCCTTTTAAGCACAGGCCTGGGAAGAAGTCTCAATGATCTGTTTAACAAAGTATGAATGGGAACTCTGTCTTGGGGAACTAGACACAGAGTTGTTACCCCATCCATGAGATCTACTTCCCTACTATGAGTCTGTATGACTCTCTTGTGTAGGCCTCAAGGAAGGTAATTTGTTCCTCCATGGTCAGCTCTTCAGCACCTCCTTCAAATAATGATTCAGGCCCATAGTACTCAGATAGGTATTTGACCTGTTTCCCATTCTTTAGCTCCACAGTTGTTATTATTCTATAAGCAAATTCATCAGGGTGATTACCCTCTAGAAACAACTGGAGTTCATTCTTTCTGACTTCTTCAAGCCTCTTATAAACTAACCCCTTTTTCACCATTTTATTTTCAAGCATCTTCTGTGGGGTTTGGTTAGCTTTATAAGCTTTCTTGAAGTCTTCTAGGATTTCCCAGGGTGATACTACAAAGACCAGGGAGATCACTTCATCTACAATCTTTTTCACCTGGCCAATGTATCTCTGTGGAATGTTCTTCTTGTGAATCCTATGAGACACCCTGGGATCAGGCCAAATCCTTACTCTCTCCTTTTGATATTGAAATGTATGCTTAAGAGTGTATAATCTGAGAGCTTGCTTCTTCATGTTGATGATTGAGGATGTGGCTGCATATGCTTTGTCAACCCTCCTCAACAATTCCTCATCGTGTTGTTTGTGAAGTTCTTCTTCTTCTAGCTTCACTTTCACAATTTGTCTTTGGGTTTCAGGAGTAATTGTTGGGGAGTGACTTGTGGCCTTCGGCAACTGTATAACAGCTGAGAGTGGCAGCTTATCTTCATCATCATCTTCTTCATCATCTTCTAGCCTCAATACCCTTCTCTTCTTCTTCTTTGGTACATCATCGGCTATTGGTTTTGAGGGTAAGGGAGTTGGTTTGGTGGGTTGTTGTTTTGGTGGGTTGTTGTTTTGGTGGTTTAGGTGTGGGAATGTTGACAGGCTGTTCTAGCATTTTGGAAGTGAGTGTGGCTTTAGATTGCTTGGCTAGTTCAGTCCTGCTCCTAGCACCAGCTTCATTCAAAGCTTCAATAACTAATCCTTTAGTGTATACTTCAGACGAACAGATCTTGGTGGTTATTGCCAAGATGCTGTCCCTGGACCGAGCTTGATTTCGATCATTGATCTTCCAAGATATTTTGCTATAAATCTGATCATGATCTCCAGCCTTTCTCTTTCTAACACATCATAACTTGCCCATCTGTTTTGGATTTCTTCAATCTCTAATCTTCTAATCTCAGAGTCAAGTTTTTTAGTGTCATGGCCTTGCCTAAACAACTGATCAATGATGTTATCCATTGATCTGCTGTGTTCGGCATCAGCCTCTTTTACCATCAGCTCCAAGGCAGTCTCCTTCTCATTCTTTCTTTTCTTTGATTTCTCCATGTCAGCTTCCTTCCCCTTCTCTTTTTCAATCTCCACAGCCAACTCCTTCTCTTTTTCCACTACTGTGACTTCTGTTTCTTTCTCTTTCTCTTTCCTCTCTACACTCCTCTTTCTTTTTGCTTTCACTGACTGAATCTCCCCCTTTTTGGTTGCATTGGTTGCAAGGGTTTGATTGTCAGAAAGCTTTTTGCCCACAACTTCCTCTATGAAGGGTTGTATTACTGAGGAAAGCCTCTCATCAATGGCTTTGATCACTATATCAGTAATTATAGGTGTGATGAGAGGTAGGGAATTTTGGAAGATAGCAGCTATTTGCTCAGGGGGGTTCTGTTCCTGAGAAATAGTGCCAAAAGCAGAGGCAGGTGGCTGAGAATTTGGGAGTGGCTCTGTGTTTAGGAGACCTTCAGATGAAGGTGCCATCTGTGGGGTTTGAGAGGCAGATGGTCTTTGATCCGCAGAAGTTTTGGCAAGCAGCTCTTTGAGTCTGCTCACCTCCTCTTCCAGGCTAATATATCGTAAAAGAAGCCCAGGTCATCATCAGTGGGTACTGAATCACCTGACCTCCTGATAGAATCAGGATGAACATGCACTGAGTGTAGATCAGTTGTAGCATGTGCCCTTTTGTCTTGGAACTGGGGACTTCCTGCCTCAGGACGATGTCCTTCATCAGCAGTTGCCTCTGGTAAGGTCTTAGTAATGGTACCAACTACATCCTGATCATATGCTGAAGCAGGATAAGTGGCAGCCTCACCAGAAGTTCCACTATCCTTTTCTGCACTAGGAAATGGAACATTGTAACCCCTATGCTGTGGGTTATCAGATGCACTTTGATCCTCCCCCTCAATGGTAGAGGTATTCCCACTTGTAATTGGTATCTGGGGAGGGGGTGAGGAGTGCAACTGACTCAGCACTTGTGCAACAATTAATGTAGGACTTTGGGGGGCGGTTGCATGTGGTGATTGGGTAGAAGCAGATTGCACCCGGGGTGAATGGTGCGCTTCAATGGTAACCCTCTCAAGTGAGACAGGTTCCAGCAGTGTGGGTTCCCCAATATTGGTTGCAACAGGATCCTGTTGAGAGGATACCTGTGCGGCTTTGGCAGGTTGAGTCGTTGTCACAACTGGGGGGTTAATACCAGTATGTGATTCCTGTGTTTGTGGTACAGGGGCATCCTCAGGGGACTCATCTCCCTGAGTAGCCGTTTTTGGCTTTTTGGATTTAGGTTTGGTGGGGACTCTGGTTCTAGAGGTGGTGGCTGTGGGTTCCAACTGCGTGGGTTTTCGCAGTTTGGCAGCCTGTTTCAGTGTGTGGTCAGAGTTGTGCCTGGAGTATACTTCAGGCAATACAGCCGTTGCAGGGACTCCAAGGCCAACAAGTCCCTCAGCTTGCAGCTGATTCTCTATTATAGTCATAATGAACCGAGGATATAATATCCAGTGGTTAGAAATTGATTTTGAAGCCATATCCTTAAGTTCAAGAAAAATGATTTCAGAAAAGTTTAAGTCTTGTTGCTCAAGGATGGAGAATAATACCTGCTGCCACCTGGTAGACATTTGATCCCAAGAGGAAGTCTTAGGAGCTAAGCAAACATTTACCATGTGAAATATAAGACGTTCTGCATCATGGAAATGTTTCTTCAGGATGGTAGAGGCACTAAGGTTTCCCTGATATCCATGGCGGGCAAAGGATAAATCAGTTGTACCCTTTGGATACCCAGCAGGAAAAGTGGCATCATCCAGGTTTAGGGTTTGGCGAAGTATATCAGGAGTGGTGACCACTTGATGGTTGTTGACGACCGACTGGAGAGACTCGGTGTTGTTCTCCCCAGTGGTGAGGGTGACGTTCGTCCAAAACTGGTGAAGGGATTCGGCATGAATGATGGGATTTAGAAGGAAGGCCGTTTTGTAGGGAGATTAGACCATTAAATCAATGGCGTTGTCGAACTTTGTCCAGAAGGGTGATTTTGTGAGGTAGGCAACACAGTTATGGCGTGGTTTGAGCTGCATGGTCGCCATTAATGAGAGAGAAGTTTTGGAGATTTGAACGTTAGGTTTGGAGAGGATGAAGCGCTGAAGGCTTAGGTATTGGGTATTTATAGGGTAAGGGTTAGAAAACAACTGAAGGGTTTGGTGTTAATCAAGAGTAGTTTTAAACGACTGATGACGTGGTATTACCCTTTCAGATGTTGAAACAACTGAAGTCTTGGTGTTAGGCATCAGCAGTTATAAAACTACTGAAAACCATGGTTTGACTTCAGATGTTTGAAAACAACTGAAGACTTGGTTTTAGTCATCAGTAGTTGTGAAACTACTGAAAACCTTGGTTTTGTCTTCAGATGTTGTAAGCAGCTGATGACTTGGTTTTAGTCATCAGTAGTGTGAAACTACTGAAGACATGGTTTTGTCATCAGTTGTTGTAAACAGCTGATGACTTGGTTTTAGTCATCAGTAGTTGTGAAACTATTGAAGACATGGTTTGGACATCAGTTGTTTAGGATGAAACAGCAGTTGTAGAAATAACTGAAGAGAAAGTTCTCATCAGTAGTTTTCGTCAATTCATAGCCTTTCAGCTGTTTCATACTATCCTCAACACTTACTCATCAGCCTTTTAGCTGTTTTCAGTTGTTTTATAGGACATCAGTACTTATTCTGTTTTTACTGACATCAGTAGTTATAACTACATCAGTAGTTGTAACTTTATCAGTTGTTTTAACAGAATCAATATTATATGTGATATGGTACTAATGATCATCAGTACTGATATACTGAGATCATCAGTAGTTATCACTTATTCTAGCTGCAACATACCAAGCCGTAACACTAGGTTTTGGAAAGTTGAACTATCCAAAGGCTTAGTAAAAATGTCTGCAAGCTCATCAGCACTAGGCACAAACTTAGGATCAATCAGACTTTTTTCAAAACAATCCCTAATAAAATGATGTCTGATCTCTATATGTTTGGTCCTAGAGTGCTGGACTGGATTCTTGATAAAACACAGAGCTGAAGAACTATCCATTAATAATGGAGTCTTAGTCTAACGCTGAAGAACCCTGAATTTATCATAAGGAACTAGTTAGGTTTTGAAGCCCAAACCTTTTCGGTTTTGGGTCTGTTTTTATCAACAGATTTAACCATAACTTGTTTCTCATGATTAACAACTGAAGAAGAAGATGGTGCTGAGATGGATTCCTTGGTTTTGGGCTTGGAATGCCTTCTCAGTGGTTTGATCACATGTGCATCTAGTTGGTTAATTCTCCCCAACAAATGCTGAACCATCATAACAAGTTGTGTCTGATTTGTTGCCAAAGCTTTCAGCTCTTGTGACATATCAGTACTTGTGTTTGATGAGTTCCTGTGATTCACCATTTCCTTTTGAGCAACCTCAGCTGTTTCCTGTTTAACCCCTTCTTTTTTGGATTTTGGGGTCACAGGTTTTGATGTTACTGGTACAAATTTGGTTTCAAACTCAGTTTTCATTTTATCCATTTTCTTTTGAATGTTTTCATTATGTTTGAGTTTGGAGCCCTTTTTATACCAGCAATCATCAGTAAGATGATTGAAGAAGCCATATATTTCACATGGCTTTTTCTTCATCTTAAGTTGATCATCTGCTGAAGAAGATGAAACTACTGAAGACTTGTTCTTCGGCAGTTTGCTATCAGTACTAGCAGTTTTCTTCCCTTTAGTACCTGCTTTCTTGATATCTTCTTCAGTAGTATTCCCACCCTTTCTACTTGCAGTTTTCTTCCCTTTAGTACCTTTAGTAGTTTGGGTTTGTCCACCAGGTGTTATGACATTCACTTTAGTACTTTCAGTACTTTGTGAAATACCACCTGGGGTGATCAAGTTTTTGATCATGTGAGTGTCAGCATTTGAACCATCAACATTAGCTGATAGGTTCTGAGAGGACTTAATGCTGACTTCAACCTCTGATGGTGATGTATCAGATAGTTGATCACATGATGAAAAGGATTGGTTATTGCTTTCTCCATCAGATTCTATCTCTGCTCTGGGAGTAAAATCTGTAGGAGGAGCAGTGTGATTATAACCAATGCCAAACTTCACATTGGAAGCAGATTGCTTACTAAGAAGCATTTCAAAACCCTTGCAAGAGTTTACCCATCGATCACACTCTACCTGGGTAGTTGCAAGTGTTTCTTTGAGGTCTGTGTACTTCTCTAGAAGCATCTCTTCCCTAGCATTATCATCAGTGATTTGGCATTTAAGTTTGTAAATCTCATCATTCTTATAATTAATCACAGACTCAAATTCAGCTTTGCTTTTGGAAATTGTTTGTTCTAGCTCAATGTTCTTATTAATTAAAGCTACATTTGCTTCTTTAATAGATGCAAATGCGGCTATGCATGTTTGAGAACATAGTTTGGCCTTTGCCTTAGAGGATACCTGTGATACCTGTGGTGTAGAGGCATTAGAGGATGAAGTATAAGAGCTAGATTTCCAAAAGGACTGTCACCACCATGTTGACCAGCACCAGAGAACAGTTGTTCATGACCAGACAAATCATCTGGTAAACTGCTCCAGTCAACAACTCCTGGGGTGAAAAAGCTGTGTTGTTGAGGTTGAGTTTGTTGATGAGATTGGGAAGGTTGAGGTTCAGGTAATGCATGTGGTTGTTGTGCAATTTGAGCTTGAACCGGATTTGGCTGAGGCAAGTAATAGCAGGGTAAAGGATATGACATTGGACCCTGGGGGACAAAGTATGCAGGAGATACAGGGTGTGATTGATGACCAGAACCAGCAGGATGTTGCCCTCTGTTTTGTAGACTAGTGCTAGGAAAAGTCACAAAGGGTGCAGAAGAGTTAGAAACAGTTGATCTACATTCTCTTGCAAAGTGTCCAAGCCTTTTGCATTTGTGACACCTCAACTTACTCTTGTCAAAACCAACTTTGGTTTTGCCAGAGAGTCCAGGAAATTTCCTGCCAGTTCTCTTGTAGAACTTCTGAGATCTGATATTAACTAAGGTCATTTGGCTTAGAATATCCATCTCTTCTAAATCATCATCAGCAATTCCCTTCAGATCATCCATGATGAAGCATAGATTGTCACTATTACTGCCAGAATGACTATCAATACCAACAAATGCATGATCAGAACTGGTTGAAGAGAAATCAATATGCTCATCATAATTGCTTTCAGATGCAGCATATTCTAACTCATGACCAACCAAGGCAGTGTTCCCTGGTACAAAGTCATCAGTGAGCTTTCCTGATGATGACAGTTTCCTTTTCTGCTCTATCTCTCTTTCGAATGTAAGCAGTTTCCCATGAAGTTGGGTGAGAGATAGGCTATCCAGATTTGCACTGTTAACAGACAGGTGATGAAGCATCCTTCGTTGCCATATGTTATACTCAGTCCTAACCAGCATCGGAGGCTTGGTTGAAGAACCGGTATTGTGAGGGTCATTAGAAGGAGTAGTCATCTCAGATTCAACCAAATTCAATTAAGCTATAACAGATTTAGAACAAAACATAACAAACCAAATTGAACCAAGAGAGATCTCAAAATGAATAAACGAAAGCGGCAGAAATTCAATAATCTATAACTAGTTTTTGCAAATAAGCTAATTCAATCAAACATAGACATCAAATAGCAGTTTCAATGATCAACTGTTAGATCGATCAATGATTAACCTGCTCTGATACCATTTGTTAGGATCAGTGATCTACGTTTGATTGATTTAAGAGTATAGCAGCGGAGAACAAACAATGAATTAGCAAATTCACAAGAACACAAAAGATATTCGAAGTAAGAACAAACGGTTATAGACAGAAAGAATTCTGCAAAATATATTTCATTCAATATTCGCTTTCGTGGTAACAGAATGTCACACATACAATTAGGTCAACATCTCTTATATAGGAGATGTGACGTCTGCTGATGTCACTTGATAGTGACATCTAACAGAATTTATTCAAACTACTGATAGTTAACACAACTACTGAAGATGTCAAACAGCTGACATCTTCTTACAAAAATGCTAAGTGTTAACTATTACTACAACTACTGAAAAGAAACTACTGAAACTACAATGACTGAAGAACATGCTCTTCAGTCGTTTTACAAATAATGAAACAAAAAGAAAAGTACTGAAATAAAACCATCACAACAACTGAAGAATGCTTCTTCAGCTATTGTAACAAACTCTGAAGGCTTCAGTACTTGTACTTGAACTTCAGCTGTTGTCATCAGCTAATGTCTTCAGTCTTTGTACTTCAGCTGTTGATCTTCAGTACTTTGTTCTTAAGCTGTTGATCTTCAGACTTGGTCTTCAGCTGTTGAAGTCTTCAGTACTTTAGTCTTCAGCTGTTGATCTTCAGTACTTTGTTCTTCAGCTTTTGAAGTCTTCAGTACTTCAGTCTTCAGCTGTTGAAGTCTTCAGTACTTTGTACATCAGCTGTTGATCTTCAGTACTTTGTTCTTCAGCTGTTGATCTTCAGACTTTGTCAAACAGCTGATCAAGTCTTCAGCAGTTGTTGTGATGTCTGTGGGACTTAGAGTTTTTCTGATCAGGCTCATTGGTTCTTTTGGTCCAACAGCCAACGGTAAGGTTGTTCAGGCTGATGAAATAATTAGAAAGTGCTCGTTGATATTGGAGGACCATGCCTTCGATATAGACTTGATACCCTTTGAGTTAGGAAGTTTCGATGTGATTGTGGGAATGGATTGGCTGTCGAAACACGGAGCTGAGATTGTCTGTCGGGATAAAGTAGTATGAATCCCCATGCCAAACGGGGAGGTACTCAAATTCAAGGGGAACGACCGGGAAGAAACTTAAAGCTTATCTCCTACATGAAAGCACGCCGAAGTTTACGAAAACAGTGCTACGCTTTTCTGGCTCACGTGGTAGAAAAGAAAGAAGAAGAGTAGAAATTGGCAGATATTCCAGTAGTACGGGACTACCCAGATGTATTTCCTGATGACTTGCCTGGTTTGCCTCCTCCACGACAGGTGGAATTTCGTATAGAGTTGGTTCCTGGAGCTACACCGGTAGCAAAAACACCATATCAGTTAGCACTATCTGAAATGCAAGAAGTTATCTAGTCAGTTACAAAAACTACTGGATAAGGGTTTTATTCGACCGAGTCACTCACCATGGGGAGCACCGGTATTATTTGTCAAAAAGAAGGATGGGTCGTTCCGAATGTGTATCGATTACCACAAGTTGAACATGTTAACCGTGAAGAATCGGTATCCTCTTCCCAGGATCGACGATCTGTTTGACCAGCTACAAGGAGCTTCGTATTTCTCCAAGATCGACCTTTGTTCTAGATATCATCAACTAAGGGTTTTCGAGGAGGACATACCGAAAACAACATTTTGAATTCATTATGGGCACTATGAGTTCTTGGTCATGCCATTTGGGTTGACTAACGCACCAGCTGTGTTTATGGACTTAATGAATCGGGTGTGTAAGCCTTACTTAGATAAGTTTGTGATCGTATTCATAAACGATATACTTATCTACTCCCGATCAAAAGAGGATCATGAAGAACACCTTCAGGCAATACTGGAATTGTTACGGGAAGAGAAACTTTTCGCCAAGTTCTCGAAGTGTGAATTCTAGTTGCGGGAAGTGAAGTTTTTGGGTCATGTGGTTAACGAGGATGGGATACATGTAGATACTGGCAAGATCGAAGCGGTGAAGAAATGGGATACACCCTAGACACCTTCAGAGATATGTCATTTTTAGGATTGGCTAGATACTATCGTCGTTTCATCGCGAATTTTTCAAAGATCGCTCAACCGTTAGCACTGATGGCTCAGAAAGACAAGAAGTTTGATTAGGGACATGCACAAAAACAAGCGTTCCAAACGTTGAAAGAGAAGTTATGCAATGCACCATATTGTCCCTCCCAGACAGAACTGATGACTTTGTGGTATACTGTGATGCTTCATATCAAGGGTTGGGATGTGTGTTAATGCAGAGGGATAAGGTGATTGCCTACGCTTCGCGACAACTTAAGGTGCACGAAAAGAACTATACAACCTATGATTTGGAGTTGGGCGCTGTAGTATTTGCGCTTAAGATTTGGAGGCATTACCTGTATGGAACTAAATGCATCATCTACACTGATCATAAGAGCCTGCAACATATCCTGGATTAGAAAGAGCTTAACATGCGTCAACGACGTTGGGTAGAGCTTCTTAGTGACTATGATTGTGAAATCCGGTATCATCCGGGGAAAGCTAACGTGGTGGCTGATGCTTTAAGCCGCAAAGAACGCGTGAAACCACTACGTGCTCGAGCGTTGGGGTTGACTATTCAAAGGAGTTTGAAAGCTTAGATCCAAATTGCACAAAGTTAAGCATTGAAAGAAGAAAACCTTACGGGAGAAGAATTCCGAGGGTTGGATAAACATGATTTTCAAGGATGATGGTGTACAGTACTTCATAGATTGTATATGGATACCCAAATGGGGAGGTGTACGTACCTTGGTCATGGATGAAGCACACAAGACGCGATATTCTATTCATCCTGGTGCAGACAAGATGTACCACATTCTTAAGGATCTGTACTGGTGGCCAGGCATGAAGAAAGACATTGCCATGTACGTAGGCATATGCTTGACATGCTTGAAAGTTAAGCTGAACATCAGAAACCATCAGGATTATTGCAGCAACCTGAAATTTCCGAGTGGAAATAGGAGAACATAGCTATGGATTTTATTACCAAACTCCCTAGAACGAGCTGTGGGCATGATTTGATATGGTTCGTAGTGGATCGGATGACGAAGTCAGCTCATTTCTTGCCGGTCCGAGAAGACTACAAAATGGATAAATTGGCGAGATTGTACAAAAAAGAGGTCGTGACAAGACATGGAGTACTGGTGTCAATCATATCCGACCGTGACAGCCGATTTACTTCACGATTTTGGCAGACACTGCAGAAAGCGATGGGCACTCGATTAGATATGAGTACAGCCTATCACCCTCAGACAGACGGCCAAAGTGAGTGAACTATACAAATGCTAGAAGACATGTTGAGGGCATGTGTAATCAACTTTGGTGATAATTGGGATACTCATTTACCGTTTATTGAGTTCTCTTACAACAACAGCTACCATACGAGCATTGGGTGTGCTCCATTTGAAGCGTTGTATGGAAGAAAATGTAGATATCCCGTTTGTTGGGCCGAGATTGGTGAAAGTCAGCTAACAGCGCAGAGATCATTCAGGAAACAACCGACAAGATTTTCCAAATCAAAGACATACTAAAAGCTGCTAGAGATCGCCAAAAGAGCTACGCTGACAACCGTCGAAAGCCTCTCTAATTTAACATTGGAGATCATGTTTTACTCAAAGTCTCTCCTTGGAAAGGTATTGTTCAGTTTGGAAAGAAAGGGAAGTTAGCCCCAGATACGTTGGACCATTCGAGATTACAGAAAGAATTGGTCTAGTGGCTTACCGATTAAGGTTACCACAAGAACTCAGCGGCGTACATGATACATTCCACGTGTCGAACCTCAAGAAGTGTTTGGCTGACGAATCCTTACACGTGCCCATTAAGGACATCAAGATTGACGAAAAGCTTCATTTTGTGGAGGAACCCATTGAGATCATGGATCGAAAGGTCAAGCAATTGAAGCGTAGTAGAATACCAATTGTTCACGTGAGATGGAATTCAAAAGGGGCCAGAGTTTACATGGGAACAGAAGATCAGATGAAACTTAATATCCACATCTATTCGAGGATGACACTCTTGGACCTAACTCCAGCTGAATTTCGGGACGAAATTCTCTCAACTAGGGGATACTGTGACATCTGTCACCATAACATCCGTCAATTAACGCGATTATCCGTTAACTTTTCTCTGATCGTTCATTCATCATCTTTATTTACTTCTTGTGTGGATGTCATACTTCCTTTTATTATCTTGTGCTTGTGCTTTCTTCGTGGACGTGTGCTATGCTTAAAACTTTTGCAAATTTCATCACCGTTATCACTAAAAATATCATTTTATATAAAATTATTGTCATTAATAAAACCATTTTTAAGTGCCAATTATCATTAAATACATTTTTAACATCGATATAACAAACACCTTTAAAGTCATTTTCAACTGAAACAAACTTTGGGAACTCGGGGCTAAGTGCAGGGACTAAAACTGACATTTTGTAAACTGAGGATGGGTATAAAAAACCCATTCCCAGCCGTTCTTCTTCACTTCTTCTTCTTCTTCTTCTTCATCATTCTTTTCCACTTCACATCTTCTTCATCTTTGCACCAAAACCACCCCGTTTCGTCTTGTTTTCGTCGTCTAGACTTCATCTACAACCTAGTCTACTCCATCCCTGCAGGTAGACGACCTTGGTTGTCCCTTTCCTTGCTCGTTTTACTACTGTCCATTTCTATGGTTTCGGGTTCGGGTTCAACCCGAACACTAGAGCTCGTCTGGTGCGTGTGATGTCTTTCTGCATGTGCTTCTTGTTTGTGTGTGTTTGTAGTGTGTTTCTGGAAATCCTTGTTGTGTAAAACTCGTGCTCGGGGCAACCGAAGGCTGCTCTACACTTCAGCAGTGGGAACCTGCAGTTCAGGCGACTGGGTCTGTCATGCGACTAAGCCATGCGACTGGGTGAGTTGTGCGACAGAGTCAGGCGACTGAGTCATTCGGGCGACTGAGTCGTGCGACTAGGGATGTCATGCGACTGAGTCGTGCGATCGAATGAATGTGTGCGATTGATTTAATATGTATGAATGATGTGTGCGATTGAGTCAATGTGGATGAATTTTGTGTGCGATTGAGTCATGCGACCGAATGAATGTATGCGATTGTGTGTGCATCGCACGACTGAAGGCCAATCATACGAATGAAGTTGTTTGTACGAATGAAGCTGATTCGTACGAATGAAGGTTGATTCGTGCGTATGGAGGTTAAGTCGTGCGATTGAGTGTTGTGTGGTACAACTGAATGCCATTCGTGCGAATGAAGGTTCAATCGTACGAATGAAGCTGATTCATACGATTGAAGGTTGATTCTTACGAATGGAGTGTTGAGTCGAGCGTCTGGTTCTGTTGTGTGATTGATGATGCTGTGTGTGTGAATTTCCTTCTTGAATGTCGTGTGATGATAAGGTAATATCAACACAAATGTCATTTCTCGACCACAAAGATTAAAGTCAACGCTATCAAGGCCACAAATACTATTCCAAATCAAATCGACCTTACGTTTTACAATTATCAACAACCAATTTGTGACTACTAATATTTAGCAAATACTTTTCCTATAACAATGAATCTGTTACTTAATATCTCTGGCAATGGCACGGTTTCTAGTACTTGGATCTACATAAGATCTAATACGTGTGTCAGCTTGTGTGTGTTACGCGCGACTGAACCGATACAACCCGAACCGACTGAACACTACTATTTGCTACATACATATCATTAATGCTAAACAATAACTGTCAATAGGTGTTTGACCATTCTTTGCATACTACTTTTGGGAACTTTGATCATTCATACTTACCACTTAACAAGTGAGTTTCGTGGCCCCTTTTTATGCTTATACTAGTTTTCAAATATTTACAAACATAGGGGAAAAGTATGCTCACCCGTTTTCTATGTTGTATAACATACATACAACTTACATACTTGGAATCAACGTGCTACTGTTTTGTGAGTACTTATCTGATACATGCTTGAGTCTGCTGTGTGGTTCTTTCTTACAACCATTTAATTCCAGTGTGGAACCGACGGATAGGTATTGGTAGTACTACTTGGGTTGACATCCCCACCCTCGTTGTTGGTATACTAGTTAGTACCAACAGTCGCCAGGAACGGCCTTGGGTGAATATACCCCGACAAGATTCTTTGTGTACGTCGTTAGGTTTGGGTTTAAAGCTCATGTCATGTGATTTTGCTTACTTATAACTGTATTCACGGTATTCCACACAACATTTATACAACATCAATTACTTATTTACTTTTAAACCTGCGAGCTCACCGACAATTTTGTTGACCATTTTGAGCATATCTTTTTAGGTGATCATGCTAATTGAAGATCTAGGTGTGCTGCCTTAGTGGAGACCCTAGGATGCATTTTGTGGCTAAACTTTATCATTTTGAAAACATTGTTGTAATCTGTTTCGAACAGCATTATACTTTTGTAACTTGTTCCCGGGTTGTGGGAAGTGCATGCAATGTTATCATCTTTGTTATGTGAATCATTTAACATGTTTATGCTTATGGCTATATTGTCGTGAATATTGACTAAACACGACACAAGTACCCTTGTTGTCGGGTGTCGTCATGACACGCTTGTCATCATTTATTATATTGCATCTCTATCGCTTACCATGTGTTATGACGATCCCGTCTCGTTACATCCCCGTGTTTCCGCTTTCAGCGGGGGTGTGACAATATGCCATGTCATGAATAACCGTTTTCAATTGATTTTCTACATTAGTCTTTACAAACATTCAGATAAATTAAATGTGGGAGTTATTTGTTTAAGCATCAATAATAAAATTCTTCAACTGTCTGGTTTTAGGGATGTAAAAAATTTAGGAACTTCATCTAATGAAAGAAAAGTTTTTCATTCCACCTTCATACACCTTGAACTCCATTTTCTTCTAATAATAGTCACGGATATACTAGATCTTATTCCATTTTGTGGTGATTTTGGAATAATTTGGCATAGTTCAAGATCTGCAATTTGTATATATTGCAAACTTGGAGTTTTACCACACTTCTTTTAGTCATATCGAATGCAATAACATGTTAACAATTTTACCGGATAAAGTTACATGTGAATTCAACCAAATAGCTATTAGACATTGAGATAAATAATCATATGCATCATGGGAACATAACAAGCCGCAAATTCATAACAAGATCCAACAAAGATTTTAAACGGTTTTGAAGCACCATGGCAATATATGCATTATTTTGAACAAAAGAACCATAGGCATAACAAGTTGCACATATATTTTACATATCTTTTAATGCATATATGTTGTAATTAAAATGTTCAGTAATATAAAATAAGTTGGGTATTGAACTATTCCAATGACGCAGATATGCATAATGCATTACGTTATAATGCACATATGCACTTTTACAATAATGCATATATCCATAATTGAGTAATGCATGTATGCACAATTCATTTTCTTGTGTTTTAAATAAATTCTATGGTGTAATGTATGTACATAATTGTCGCTAATTACAAATTTCAATCCTAAATTTAAGAAAGTATTAAATATAAATTATTTAAATGTTAAATATCTCTATAGATATTAATGGAATGGAATGTAAATACGTAAGGATATAATAAATATAATAAATTTGTATACCTTTAATAAAATGTTGTTCGGTTCTCTAGAACTCTTAAAATAAAAAGAAATTGAAAGTCAAATTAGGGCAAGCATATAAATCATGTTCATGTATTACGTTATCGTTCTCAGTTTTTGTCGTCACCTTTTTCGAAATAGCGGCAACATCACAGGCAATTCTTACATCGACGGCTCATCGATCTTCCTACCCCTAACCTGCAACATCACAGGAAATAGCAGCAATAAAACTACTACTAGCATCACAATTAAAGCATAGATGCATAAATCTAAACTTGCAAGAACGTACCTGACGTTACCTCGAAGTCTGACCTAGCCTCCTCTCGGTCATAGCGAAGGCTCTAGCCTTCACCCTCTGTTCTCCTTCCTCGTACCAGAGCCTCCAACCCTCGACTTCTTGCAGTCTTTGCTCATGTGTCCTGTCTTGCCACAGTCATAGCATTTAGCTATTTGACAGTCCCTCGCTCTGTGGCCCTCCTTTCCACACTGGAAACAAACATTTAGTCCCCACTTGCACTCCCCGTCATGGCCTCTGCCACACTTGTTGCAAATCTCTCCTTTTCTTTCCATTCTCTTCCGATCATCGCCTCTCGATGCCGTATCTCCATACCCAATTTCACCATCATCGCCTTCCTTTCCCCTTCTTAACATAGGCTCGCTCCTCCCCTTCGTTTGTTGTCACCATCGCCCCCGCTCGTTGTACAATCTTCCCGCCAGGTCAATTACCGACCTAAACGTGCTCGGTCGGCGATCATGTGCCTACGGATGTCCGTCGGCAAGCCCTGAATATACCTCTTGATCTTTCGTGAAAGAGGTGTCGCCTGATCCGGCACCAGACGTGCCATCTCGTCGAACTAGTGGTATATTGTTGATGTGTCATCGTTCCCGCCTCCAGCTGCAAGAACTCTCTTTCAACTTTGTCCATCTCACGGTGAGGACAGAATACCTCAATCACCATCCTTTTCAACTCTGACCATCGCATCCTCTCGATAGCTCTGCTACCCTCGGCTTCGACTATATTGTCCCACCAACACAGAGCCGAGTCCACAAAAGAATGGGCAACAAACTTCACCTTCTGATCCACCCGGCACTCGCTGATATTTAATATAGCTTCCATCTCTCTCACCTATCGGTGAGCAGCAGCAGTAGTGCTGTTTCCATCAAAAGTTGGGGGCTTGCATCATTGAAACGCCCCATAGTTACAGCCTCGTGCCGCCTCCGGCACAGGCTCTTTCTCTTCGTCCTTTTCGTCATCGAAGAAAACCGTTTCAGTCTCGGGTCGTCTCCTTTCGCCCGAAGACCTATCCCCTTCCTGTCTCTCCCCATCTTTAACAACCTTCATAACTTTGATCACCACAGATGGTAGGATCGTCTGCATAACCTGTTGCACTTCCTCCCTGAATGCCTCTCTTATCAAGGCTCTCTGATTAGGATTCTCATCACCGCCCTCCTGATGAGGGGCCTCGGATTCCTCATGGGCTGCTCCTTCAGCCCTAGACCTTCCCCTTGTGACCCGTGGTTCAGCACCAGGTCCACCACTGCCTCACCTCATGAAGCTTTCGAAGATATGCAGCCAACCATCTTCTAGCACACTATAAATTCAAAACACTAACGCGGTCATTCAGGTAATAACTCAGTTTATGTCAAGTATAGTAAGTCCCTAATTACAGTGGCCAGTTATGATTAGCACTTACTTTACTCTTCATACCCTAAGCATTTCCTATCCCGACTACATCAGTATCTAAATCTACACATTAGCACACAAGCCACATAACATGCGCACATAATGCCGGTTAACATTAACTTACATAAAACGTTTACATAAAACCTTTACCTGCAGGCACGTAGCTACTAGGACGGGCATCCCTTTTCCTTTTAATCCCATCTCAGTTTAAGATTAGGTTTTTCAAAATATTTACCCAATTCACTTGAATTTTGCCCTGATACCAACTTGTAAGGCCCCGTTCCCGGGCACCTTACAACTGGTGATTCATCGCACTTAAAACATTATAAAATGTACATTAATTTTGCAGTGGAATTTAAAACATTCATTTATTATTAAAAACATGTCAATTAAAACATTAGTTTTCATCTCAAAATACATGACATGTCAAAATACGGATGCCAGCCTCAAAATGCTCCCAGTAGCTTATGCATCCATGCCTGCAACTCCTCAACATCAACATAGACCTGCTAACTATCATGCATACAAAAGTCAGTGACGCTGAGTGAGTTCTAGTTTTATAATAAAATACTTTACTTTCGTTAAAACCGTTCTTTCAAAACATATTATACTTTACAACCGTTCGTGATCATGCATCATACGTAATACAGATAATATCATTATTATCTTCCATTACGTTCGTTAGCTTTGTTCATTCAAAGTATTACATTATCGTTCACTTCCCTTTCTAGATCCGGTCAGACTTTACCCTCTTTGTGACACTCAGCCACGATTACTGAGGTCGAATGACAAGGATCCCGTTCTGTACTTTATTACGATAATTCATTTACGTTCATTCATACGTTCGTTCTTTCATACATGATCTTTCGTTCATTACTCATCATTACTCGAATCTTATCTCTTGCAATATCTCAAGTTCGAAGACCGATGTTGCGCCGGGGCCTACTCACAAACCCCCGACTCATGTCCGAGATTGACACAGCACCGTGATACACGACAAAGATTCCATACGAGTCAATCACAGGGATTGAACTCCATCCGAGTCTGTTGCAACACAAAGTCGCTCACCTCATCATCTCGTCTCATGCAATATCCCTGACTCATGTCCGAAGACTGATACTGTGTCGGGGCCTGACACACACCCCCGACTCATGTCCGAAGACTGACACAGTACCGGGATACGCGACACGGATCTCATCATCCGTCACTTTTGTCATATGCAATACTCCCGACTCATGTCCGAAGACTGATACTGTGCCGAGGCCTGCTCACAATACCGGAGTACGCAACTGTATCCTGTCTCATGCAATGCCCCCGACTTATGTCCGAAGACTGATACTGTGTCGGGGCTTGACACACAAACCCCCGACTCATGTCCGAAGACTGACACGGTACCGGGATACGCGACAAGGACCTCTTTCGAGTCTGTTGCAACACAGAATCGCTCACCTCATACATATGCTTGCAAGCCTTTCTATACTTTCTCTTTTATTCATTCATTTATTTATGCATGCATTCACCATTACGTTCCTCTTTTCATTATCTTCCACTTTACGTTACATAATACTTTCATTACATTTATTAACGTTCAACGTAAAGACAAGGGAAGACATACATACGTAATAAGGAACACACATAAACATAAACATACACCATCACCCATACAAGCACATCATACATACATAACACGTATAAGCCATCACATCATAACCAGGCCTATCTCCCCATATTACCCCGTATAAACCACTTAGAACACCTTAAGTCCAAAGTGGACGCATGGGACCTTCCAGGCGCATGAGCATAAAATTCTAAGTATAAATTAACCTGGGCGCATGAGTACTATTTGGACGTTTCTGCCCTGTTTAGGCGCATCAACACTTAATATTTTAACACTTTGGGCGCATGGCACATTTCAGGCGCATGGCACACTTCAGGCGCATGGGCAATCTCTACTGGGTGCATGGCCAGCCATCTTAGGTGCATAGGCCATCTGCTGGGCGCATGGCCAGCAGTTTAGGCGCATCAACACTTAATATTTTAACAATTTGGGTGCATGGAAAATTTCAGGCGCATGGCACACTTCAGGCGCATAGGCAATCTCTTACTGGGCGCATGGCCAACCATCTTAGGCGCATAGGCCATCTGCTGGGTGCATGGCCAGCAGTTTAGGCGCATGGGCCTTCCTGCTGGGCGCATGGCTAGCAACTTGGACGGCTGGCCAATTGTTGGGCGCATGGGCTCCCCTTTGGGTGCATAAGCTCCCCTTTGGACGCATGGGCTCCCCTTTGGGTGCATGGGCTCCCCTTTGGGCGCATGGGCTCCCCTTTGGGCGCATGAGCCACCCCTTTGACGCATGGCCAGCAATTCAGGCGCATGGACCACTATTCATGTTCATCGAAACATTCTGAAATCCTTTCCCAGGCTACCATTGTCACCCGATAATCATTCTAAGCATACCTAAATACCAATCTAACATACTAAGGCCATCTAAGCCTGCTAAAAATCATCTCTAACCCATAATCATCACTATAACATGCATACATACATACAACATTCGAACATAAGGTTGTAAACCCATGGTTTCTTTAAAAGATTTTGACCTTGTATGCATAATAGCCCCAAATCAGTTGGAAATCAGTAAAAGTGGGGTTCTAGAAACTCACCTTTAGCAGCTTTTGAGCACCACTCTTCCCGTTCAAGACCCACTTCGATTCAACTCCTTGAATCTCGAAAGTAAAATCTAAACAACCGGAACTTCGGTCAAGAACTCAATACACAACTGAAAACGAGCTCAAGGAAGAGAAGACTTACCTTTTTCAGCTTCTTCTTGCTCTTTCTCTCTCTAGAACCGAGCTCTCTTCCTCTCTCTTCTTTTCAGCTGTGAAGAAGAAGATGAAGATGAAGTAATGGGCAACCATGCCTTTAAAATCTTAAAATAATAAGATTTGTACTTTGTACAACTTTTCCCCTCCATTTGTGCACAATTTCCATTCTTTCTATTTACATTTTTTTCCTTCCATTTAAGTAGAAATTTCGGGATGTTACTGTTAATTTCAATGTTCCTTGTAAACATGTATTATCTGAATGATGTATATATGTTATTTGAAGTTCCATTTCTTTAATTTTTATGTTAGAAATATTAAATTCGTAGAATGTGTTGTAATATAGACTTTAAAATACCAGTAATATTAAGTTTTGTTAAAAATTTTGGTCACTCGTATTATGTAAACATGTATATATTTGAACACATTATGTGTTGTTACTGTTAAGTATGTTCATTTTTAATGTTGTCATAGTTTAAATACATATATGTAGTGTAACACCCTGAATTTCTATTTAAACGAAAGGAAAAGAAAAGTAAATAGAAAGAATAAATAATGAGCATAAGTGGAGGGGGATAAAGTGTAAAAAGTACAAAACCTTTTTACTTTGAGGTTTAAAGGGGCATGGTCGCCCATTCCTTCTCATCTTCTTCATTCGGCTGAAAGGAAGAAAGAAGAGAGAGCCCAGTTTTAGAGAGAGAAAGAGGAAGAAGCAGCTTCAAAGGTAAGTCTTCTCTTATATGAGCTCGATTTCAGCTGGGTTTCGAGTTCTTGACCGAAGTTCTTGGTGTTTAGTGTTTGTTTTCGGGATTCAAGAGCTGAATCGAAGGTGGGTCTCGAACTGGAAGTGTGTTGCTCAAAGGCTGCTCAAGGTGAGTTTCTAGAACCCCTCTTTACTGATTTTCAACATTTTTAGGGCTATTATGCATACTAAGTAAACATTTTGAAAGTAACCGTGGGTCTACAGCCTTATGTTCGAAATGATGTATGTATGTATGTTTTAGAGTTGATTATGGGCTAGTGTAGATGTTTAGCATGTTTAGATGCCCTTAGTATGTTAGATCTGTGCTTGGGTAGTGATAGAATGATAATCGGGTGATGTTGGTAGCATAGAAAATATTACAGAAGGTTCTAATCAACATGAACAGTGGCCCATGCGCCCAAGAGTGGGTCATGCGCCTAAACAGTGGCCTATGCGCCCAACATGTTGGCCATGCGTCTAAGTGTTGGCCTGTAAGGCCCCGATCCCGGAAACCTCATAGTTGGTCTTTCATAGCAATTAAAACATTAAACGTTACAAATAACGAGCTTAAGCAGCGGAAATAATTTATCAAAAGCCATTCATTTCATTTAAAACACTGTTGTTAAGCAATACATCATCATTGAATGTTTACAAAAGACTTGTTTATATGCATTACAAAACAACAACAACACAGAGTACGAATGGATGTCAGACTTTTCCTGCCGAGTAGCTTCACCCTCGCGCCATCCTTAGCAATAATTACCTGCCAACTGAAAATGTATAAAAGTCAGCGTTGCTGAGTGAGCTCTAGTTTTAAAAGTAATAAAATACTTTTTATATGTTGTATAAGAAAATACTCCTTTATGTAAAATACAACTCTGTACTGTATATACGAGCACGCAACAACTATATGAACAAATATTGTTCGTTCTCTTTATATAGGCCTTGTCTGTTCT
Organism: Flaveria trinervia; assembly: GCA_025506515.1. NCBI lineage: Eukaryota > Viridiplantae > Streptophyta > Magnoliopsida > Asterales > Asteraceae > Flaveria > Flaveria trinervia. The sequence continues at coordinate 84,669,657 of CM046445.1, read as the reverse complement.
ATAAACTTTTATCTTTATGTTTCACTTCCTGTATGGACCATTGAGCAATACCCCAACTATATGCGCGATGAAAAACAGGTGATGGGCCATCTATATCCCTTGAAAGGGTCAATTGTATCCCTCGAAAGGGTCAACTATATCCCCCGAAAGGGTCAACTGTATCCCCCGAAAGGGTCAACTTTATCCCTCAAAAGGGTTCTATGTACTATGTACAAGGCCAACCTAATCACTCAGGACACGCTGCAAAGGTCCTGCCAATCTCAATTGATTGACCCTGTGTGCATAATAGGATAGCTAACCCGCAGCATAGTTGAGCTAACGACAACATGGTCGTGTACCTCGTGTAAGCTTGCAAGACTTGTTAACATTTTCATTAATGTTCCTCTTCTTTCTTTATTGCTCTTTCACTTTATTATTACGATATACTTTACGTTACGATAATAACATACCACGTAAAGTCACATACTATAGGTAATAATAATAATAGCAATAACAATAATAAGGAACAATCATAATCAATCATATCATGCATGAAACATCATCATTAATAAGCCCTTAGTCAACCTCGGTCAAAACCCTAAGGCACAGACTCCCAGAAAATTTTGTAAAATTTCTAAGTCTTAGGCACATGGGAACTATTTGGGCGCATGAGCCCTGTTCTGGTGTTTCATCCTTATATAGGCGCATCAGCCAACACTTAAAACATTTTCACTTTAGGTGCATGAACTATTCAGCGCATGGGCACTATTTGTGCGTATGAACACTTAGACGCATGAGTAATTCAGGCGTATGGACACTTAGGCGCATGGGCCACTTGGGCGCATGGGCACTATTTGGGCGCATGGCCCTACACTTGGTCGTCCAACTAACATTCTAGACGCATAGGCCACTGTTCAGGCGCATGGGCTGTACTTAATCATATCTAAGGCAATCTTAGGCGCATGGGCTACTGTTTTGGTGCATGTATTACACTTAGTTCTTTATAAGGCATTTTTAGGCGCATGATCCTTACCTAGGCGCATGGACCTTCTGTTCGTCATGTTTCCAGTATGTTTTCAACCCAATCATCAAATCCATCTGTTCTAAGCTTAATGTGGCTATTCTAAACATGAATAACCTATAAGCATTCAAGAATCACATTCATTCATGCACAATACATACGGGCATAAATACTCAAACATCTGAAAATCTTTTACATACATTTTCAGCCCCAAAGAGGTTTGAAAACAAGTAAAAAAACCGGGGTCTAGAACTCACCTGATGCAACTTGGGTGTTTCTTCCTTTCTAACCCGCTTGCAAATGAGTTCAAGTACCTAAAAACAACACGCCACGTAATTGAGCCTTTCATCCACTTCGATATCCTTCAGTGGACAATCATGTCTTCATCAGCTATACACTTTCTAAAATGAGACACATGGAATGTTGGGTGAATCCCACTTAACTCATCCGGTAATTCCAACCTATAGGCCACCTCTCCTACTCGAGCAATGATTCGGAAAGGGCCTATATATCTTGGGCTCAACTTGCCCCACTTCTGAATCTGATAATACCCTTCCAAGGTGAGACCGTCAACATAACCCGGTCACCCACCTGGAACTCAATTGGCCTACGTCGTTTATCGGCATACGACTTCTGTCTATCTTTGGCTGCCTTCATGAAGGCTTTAATCTTTTCAAGCTTCTCAGTCGTAGCTTCGATTACCTCGACGCTTCCAACTCTTTCTGACCAATGTCACCCCAACAAACGGGTGTTCTGCATCTCCTACCGTATAGCATCTCGTATGGTGGCATGCCAATGTTGGCATGATAGCTATTGTTGTACGAGAACTCAGCTAACGGCAAGTGGTCATCCCAACTTCCACCAAAATCATTACACATGCCCGAAGCATGTCCTCCAACGTCTGAATGGTCCTTTCTGACTGACCATCAGTTTGGGGATAATAAGCCGTGCTAATATGTAACCTCGTCCCCATGGCGTCGTGGAATTTCTTCCAGAATTTAGACGTAAACCGGGTGTCACGATCGGACACAATGGACACCGATACACCATGACGAGTTAAAATTTCCTTGATGAACAGGTCAGCCAACCTCTCAGATGAATATGTCTCGCGGATCGGTAGGAAGTGAGCACTCTTCGTTAAGCGATCAACAGTCACCCATATGGCATCGTATCCTTTTGGAGTACGGGGCAGTTTCGTAATGAAATCCATGGTGATGTGCTCCCACTTCCATTCTGGTATATCCAAAGGTTGGATCTTCCCATACGGCTTCTGATGTTCCGCCTTCACTTGGAAGCAAGTAAGGCACTTACTCACATACTCCGCCACGTCACGTTCATACCCGGCCACCAATAATCTTTATTCATGTCTTGATACATCTTTGTGGTAGAAGGATGAATGGAGTATCGAGTCTTGTGAGCTTTATCCATAATCCTCACACGTAGATCCCCGAAACGAGGAATCCACACCCGTCCAAATTGAGTTTTAACACCAAGTGTGTTTTCACTCAATTCCCCAACCAGATCTCTCATTCTTTCAGAGTTTAGATGATCTTCTTTTAATGCCTCATCCTAAAACTCCTTGACCTGCTTCATTAAATCAGAGGTCATGATTAGTTGGTATGCTTTCACCTGAATCGGCTCGGGCCTCTCCTTCCGGCTAAGAGCATCGGCCACCACGTTGGCTTTGCCCGGATGGTAATGGATCTCGCAATCATAATCCTTTATAAGCTCCAACCATCGCCTCTACCTCATGTTCAAATGTTTTTTGCTCGAAGAAGTACTTCAAGCTCTTGTGGTCCATGAAAATGGTGCACTTCATCCCGTACAGATAGTGCCTCCAAATCTTTAGCGCAAAGACCACGGCTGCTAGCTCTAGGTCATGAGTAGGGTAGTTGACCTCATGAACTTTCAGCTGTCGGGATGCATAGGCTATAACCTTCCCCCTTTGCATTAATACGCACCCCAACCCTAAGTAAGAAGCATCTGAGTATACTACCAAAGCCTCGCTTCCTTCGGGTAATGACAAGACAGGAGCTTGAGTCAACCTTACATTTAGCTCCTTGAACGCCTGTTCTTGAGCTTGACCCCACGTAAACTTTACATCTTTTCGAGTCAACTTGGTCAGTGGAGAAGCGATCTTGGAAAATTCCTGAATGAACCTTCGATAATAACCCGCCAACCCCAAGAAACTACGAATCTCGGATGGCGTCCTTGGAGACTTCCATTGCATCACAGCCTCCACCTTAGCAGGGTCTACCATAATCCCCTCTGGGTTTATCACGTGACCCAAGAATTGAACTTCGCGTAACTAGAACGCGCATTTGGAGAATTTTGCATACAACTTCTCCCTTCTTAACGTCTCTAGAACCTCCCGAATGTGGCCGGCATGCTCAATTTCACTCCTTGAATAAATCAGAATATCATCAATGAACACAATCACTGATTTATCCAACATAGGCCGACACTCACGGTTCATCAGATCCATAAAAGCAGCTGGCGCATTGGTCAATCCAAACGACATAACGAGGAACTCATAGTGACCGTAGCGCGTGCGAAAAGCTGTTTTAGGAATGTCCTGCTCCTTCACCTTCAGCTGATGGTAACCAGATCGAAGATCTATCCTTGAAAACCAACTGGCACCTTGGAGCTGATCAAACAGATCATCTATCCTTGGTAGGGGGTATCGGTTCTTCACCGTTAACTTGTTCAGCTCTCGGTAGTCAATACACATCCTAATACTACCATCTTTCTTATTCACAAACAGGACCGGAGCACCCCATGGAGAGATACTCGGTCTAATGAACCCCTTATCGAGCAACTCTTGCAACTGTTCCATGAATTCTTTCATTTATGTGGGAGCTAATCGATACGGTGCTTTGGAAACGGGTTGAGCACCGGGTATCAAGTCAATTTGGAACTCAATCTCGCGATCCGATGGCACGCCGGGTAAGTCTTCCGGGAATACATCCGGAAAGTCACGCACAACTGGTACATCAGATAGTTGCGGTGTTGGCGTGTCCACATCCTTCACGTAGGCCAAGTAGGCACTACATCCGTGCCTCATGCACTTTCCCGCCACCACCATCGAAATCACTTTCAGAATCATCGCGACGCGATCTCCATAAGTCGTAACCAAACTCCCATCGGACGCAACCAATCGAATCATCTTCTTGTGACATACGATGTTTGCTTCATAGGTTGCTAACCAGTCCATCCCTAGTACTACATCAAATCCACCTAGGGGTATCACGTGTAACCTAGAAGCAAACCTATGACCTTCTAGTTCTATGCACAGTCCTCTATCACATCAGTAATTCTAGTGGACTTACCAATAGTAGTTTCTATGTCGAATGGTGCACTGACTTTATGCTAAAAACAGGCAAGTTAGCACAGAAAGTAGTAGAAATAAAAATCCTAACTAGCACCGGAATCAAACAATATAGAGGCACAATTTGGTTTTCCAGAAACATACCTAACACCACCTCGGGATCAGCTTTGGCTTCCTCCCAGGTCATGGTATAAGCTCTAGCACCTGCCCTCTGCCCTCCTTCCTCTAGTTTTTCTTCTCTGCCCTAGAGCTCTCTGCCATTGGCTCTTACAGTCTCTAGCGATGTGGCCAGGCTGACCACACTGAAGCATACGTTCATCCCCATTCTGCACTCACCAGTATGCTCCCTTCCGCATTTGTCACACCTCCTCAGCCCAGTGTTGGCCATGCACCTAAACAATGCCTGTGCGCCCAAGTGTTGAAACGGCTAAGTGTTGATGCGCCTAAACAGGGGCCATGCGCCTGCATAGTGGCAAAGCGCCTGAACAAGGCAGAAGCGCCTAAATAGTGCCGATGCGCCCAGACTGTTTTACACTTAGAATTTTTATGCTCATATGCCTGGAAGGTCCCATGCGCCCAATTTGGACTTAAGGTTTCCTAAATGGTTTTAAGGGGTAATATGGGGAGATAGGCCTGGTTATGATGTGATGGCTTATGTCTGATGTGTGTTATGTATGTATGATGTTGCATGTATGGTGATGTGTATGCTTATGATTATGTATATGTTCCTTATTATGTATGTATGTCTACCCTTGGCTTTGCGTTGAGCATGAATGAATGTAACGAAAGTATTATGTAACATAAAGTGGAAGATAATGAAAAGAGGAACGTAATGATTGAGAACGTGAGAGGCTTGCAAGCGAAGTGTAGTGAAGTGTACGGCTCTAAATGCCTTAAGCTCAACCGCGTGAGGTTCAACTAATCCTAAAGTGTGCATGCAAGGGTTCCAGTCTTTGTGGCTGACCTTCGGTGTAGTTACCCATTTCGATAGGGGTGTAGTTACCCATTTCGATGGGGGTGTTGTTACCCATTTCGATGGGGGTGTAGTTACCCATTTCAATGGGGGTGTAGTTACCCATTTCGATGGGGGTGTAGTTACCCATTTCGATGGGGGTGTAGTACCCATTTCAATGGGGGTGTAGTTACCCATAACGTTGGGGGTGAAATATATGAAGGTTACCCGAGTTACGCATAACTTCGGGGGTGTGGCATAAAGCCAAGCATGGATAATGAGGTGAGCGACCTGGCATTACAACTGACTCGGATAGAGTTCAATCCCTGTGATTGACTCATATGGGATCTTTGTCGCGTATCCCGGTGTTGTGTCAGTCTTCGGATGTGAGTCGGGGATTTGTGTACAGACCCTGGCACATCATCAGCTTTCGAGCATGAGTCGGGGATATTGCATGAGACAAGATTCGAGTAATGAAGAGTAATGAACGAAAGTTAATGAACGTAATGATGAAGATAATGATGATATTATCTGTATGTACGTATGATGTATGATCACGAACGATGTAAAGTATAGTATGATTTTGAAAGAAAGTAAAGCACGGTTTTAACGAAAGAAAAGTATGTTTTATTATAAAACTAGAACTTACTCAGCGTCGCTGACTTTTGTATGCATGATAGTTGGCAGGTATTTGTTGATGCTGAGGAGTTGCAGGCATGGATGCATAAGCTACTGGGAGCATTTTGAGGCTGGCATCCGTATTTTGAGATGAAAACAAATGTTGTAAATGAATGAAATGACATGTTTTTAGATGTTAATGAAGGTTTTAAATTCCACTGCAAAATAAATGTATGTTTTTTTATGTGCAATGAATGACCAACTGTGAGGTGCTCGGGAACGGGGTCTTACATGTACCAATATTAGTGTGGTAAGCGTTATATGATTTATGATGAAGCAGATCACATTGATGATCTGCATTCAAACGACAACCGGCCTCCGGATAATTTTAATGACGCCGTATATTTGACTGGAGTTGAAAATGAAGGTAATTTTTAAGTTTTGTTTTAAAAGATTTATTATAATTGCAAAATCGAATTTTTTCTATTTGATTCATATGTTATCTTTTGCAGGTTTAATGCGTAGCAATCTATACCAAGCACCTAATGGTTCTAGGTACTGGACTCCGATTGTATCCGTAGATCAAAAGCCTGTTGTTGGATCTAGGTTTCGTAACTGGGATGACGCAAGATGGATGTACGAGTCGTACGGTGAGATGTTAGGATTCAGTACTCGTCTGGGGATTTTGAAAAAGAAGGATGGTGTCATTACACACAGATATATTATGTAACAAGGCTGGAATACCTAATGGGAAGGTAAATGAGACATTGGATGTTAATTCTAAGTCTCGTGTCCATCGAAGAAACATTAGAGTTTGTGTGTAAGGCCTCGTTCCCGGAAACCTCACAGTTGGTCATTCACAGCATTAAATACATTAAACGTTATAAATTTACAAACTTAAGCAACGGAATCATTTTAACCAAAAACCATTCATTTCATTAAAACACTATTGTTGAGCAATAAACTATTGTTGAATTGAGTACAAAAGAACTGTTTAATTGCATTACAAAACAACAACAATAATAAGTATGAATGGATGTCAGCCTTTCCCGTCAAGTAGCTTCACCCTCATGCCATCCTTAGCAATATTTACCTGCCAACTGAAAAGGTATAAAAGTCAGCGTTGCTAAGTGAGTTCTAGTTTTAAAACTAATAAAACACTTTATGTAGGTATATATAGGAAAATACTCTTTTTATGAAAACTTCATCTCTTTATACATGAGCACGCTAACTATACAATTAGGTAATGCTTTATCTCTTTACTTAATGCCTTGTTTACTCTGTACTCTTTATTTTATCTTTCACTATATGTATGGACCAATGAGCAATACTGTAAACTGTATGCGTGGGGGAAACGGTGCTGGGCCCTCTATTTTCCACAAGGGGCTCTACATACTGTATACAAGGCCGACCCAACACCTAGGGTATGCTGCAAAGGTCCGCCAGTCTTAATGACTGGCCCCGTGAGCATCTGAAGGTAGCTAACCAAATCACGGTGAGCTGATGACCTCATGGTCGTGTCCCTCCTGTAAACGTGCAAGACTTGTTAACATTTTAATTAAGTTCCGCTTCTCTTCTTCATTGCTCTTCACTTTATTATTAGTAATGCTTTACGTTACGATTATAAACACACCACGTAAGGTCACATACCAATAATAACAATAATATAATAATAATACTATTACGAACAATAATAAGGAACAATCATAAACAATCATAAACAATCATAATCATGCATGAAACCCATCATTAATAAACCCTAGTCAAAGCTCGGTCAAAACCCTAAAAGCATAGACTCCCAAAAATTCGGAAATAAATTCTAAGTGTTAGCGGTTAGACACTATTTGGGCGCATGGGCGTGTTTGGGTGCTTCAACCACTTAACTGGCGCATTAGGCCACACTTAACTACTTTAACAGTTAGGCGCATGGACCTTTCAGGCGCATGGACACTATTCGGGCGTATGACCCATTCGGACGCATGGACACTTAGACGCATGGGCTATCCAGGCGTATGGAAATTTAGGCACATGGGGTTATTCAAACGCATGGGTACTATTGGGGCGCATGGCCCTACACTGCTAAGTGAGTTCTAGTTTTAAAATTAATAAAATACTTTCTGTATGTTGTATATGAAAATACTATCTCTGTGAAATACAACTCTTTACTTTGTATGTGAGCACGTATTAACTATATGAATAGATATTGTTCGTTCTCTTTACTGTATGCGTTGTTTACTCTGTATTCTTTTATCTTTATCTTTCACTATCTGTATGGACCAATGAGCAATACCCTAAAATGTATGCGCGGTGAAAACTAGTGATGGGACATCTATATCCCTCGAAAGGGTTCTGTTTACTATATAAAAGGCCGACCCAATCACCTAGGATACGCTACAGAGGTCCTGCCAATCTTTTATGAGCTCCAACCACCTCCTGTGCCTCATGTTCAGATCTTTTTGCTCGAAGAAGTACTTCAAGCTCTTGTGATCGGTGAAGTGGTTCACTTCATCCTGTAGAGATAGTGCCTCCAGTTCTTCAATGCAAAGACCACGGCTGCTAGCTCCAAGTCATGAGTGGGATAATTGACCTTATAAACTTTCAACTGTCAGGATGCATAGGCTATAACCTTTCCTGTCTACATTAGCATACACCCCAACCCTGAGTAGGAAGCATCTGAATAAACACCAAATCCACGCTTTCTTCGGGTAATGACAAAACAGGAGCTGAGTCAACCTTGTCTTTACTCCTTGAATGCTTGCTCTTGAGCTTAACCCTATATAAGCTTTACATCCTTCGGGTCAATTTGGTTAGTGGAGAAGCAATCTTGGAAAAGTCTTGAATGAACCTTCGATAATATCCCGCCAACCCCAAGAAACTACGAATCTCGGATGGCATTTTCGGAGACTTCCATTGCATCACTACCTCCACTTTTGCGGGGTCTACCATAATCCCGTCAAGATTTATCATGACCTAAAATTGAACTTTGCGCAACCAGAATGCGCACTTGGAGAATTTGGCATACAACTTTCCCTTCAATGTCCCCAACACCTCCAGAATGTGACCGGCATGCTCTTCTTCGCTCTTCGAGTAGATCATAATATCATCAATGAACACAATCACTGATCTATCCAACATTGGCTGGCACACCCAATTCATCAAATCCATAAGGCAGCTGGTGGTTAGTTAGACCAAAAGAAATAACGAGGAACTCGTAGTGTTCATAACGCGTACGGAAAGCTGTCTTAGGAATGTCTTGTTCCTTCACCTTCAATTGATGGTAGCCAGATCGTAGATCTATTCTCGAGAACCAACTGGCACCTTCAAGCTGGTCAAACAAGTCGTCAATCCTTGGTAGCAGGTACCGATTCTTCACCATCAACTTATTCAGCTCTCGGTAGTCGATGCACATCCGCATACTTCCATCCTTTTTCTTTACAAACAATACCGGAGCACCCCACGGAGAGATACTTGGTCGAATGAATCCCTTATCCATCAACTCCTTTAATTGGCTCATGAGTTCCTTCATCTCAGTAGAGCTAATCGATATGGTGCTTTGGCAACGGGTTGAGCACCGGGTATCAAATCAATTTGGAACTCAATCTCGCGATTCGGTGGCACGCCGGGTAAGTCTTCCGGGAACACGTCCTGAAAGTCACACACCACTGGTACCTCGGATAATTGCGGTACCGACGCATCCATATCTTTCACGTATGCCAAGTAGGCACTACATCCACGTCTCATGCACTTCCCCGCCACCGCCATCGAAATCATCTTCGGGTTCATGGTAACATGATCTCCGTAAATCGTAACCAAACTCCCATCGGGCGCAACTAATCGAATCATTTTCTTGCGACATATGATGCTTGCTTCATAGGTTGCTAGCTAGTCCATCCCTAGTACTACATAAAATCCACCTAGGGGCATCACGTGTAACCTAGCAGCAACCTATGACCTTCTAATTCTATAGCACAGTCCTCTATCACATCAGTAATTCTCGTGGACTTGCCAATAGCGGTTTCTACATCGAATGGTTCGCTGACATTTCTACTACTAATAGGCAACTTAGCACAAAAAGTAGTGGAAATAAAACTCCTACTAGCATCGCAATCAAACAATACAGAGGAACAAGTTTGGTTTACTAGAAACATACCTGTCACAACATCAGGATCAGCTCTGGCCTCCTCCCGGGTCATGGTGTAAACTCCAGCACCTGCCCTCTGCCCACCTTCCTCCGGCTTCTTCTTCTCCGCTCCAGAGCTCTCCACCCTCGGCTTCTGACAGTCTCTAGAAATGTGGCCAGGCTTTCCACACCTGAAGCATACATTCATTCCCATCCTGCACTCACCGGTAGGCTCCCGTCTATATTTGCCACACCTTCTCAGCCCTGATCTTGACGGCACCCCTCAGTCGTCCACCTTCACCTTCTTGTTGTTTGGAGTAAAACCACCACGTCCAAACCTCTTCCCATCCAGTTCTTACCATCTCCACTCGTCTTCTTTACCTCCACCACAGTCTCCCCTCGCTTATCATACAGTCTGCCTGCCAAATCCACCACCGATCGAAAGGTACCTGGCTGAGCAACAATTAGGTGCCTACGAATGTCAGCCGACAGTCCTTGGATGTACCTCTTGATCTTCCTTGATACCGGAGTCAACTGATCTGGCACCAGCCTCACCATCTCATTGAATTTAGTGGTGTACTGCTGGTGGGTCATGGTTCCCGCTTCAAGTTGTAGGAATTCCCTCTCGACCTTGTCCATCTCCCGGTGAGGACGAAACTCCTCAATAACCAACTTCTTAAACTCCTCCCATCGCATCTTCCTGATGGCTCTGGCACCCTCAGCTTGGACAATGTTGTCCCACCAACACAACGCTGAATCAATGAAAGAGTGAGTTGTGAACTTCACCTTCTAGTCTTCGCGACACTCACCTTCTCATCAGCAATCGCCTCCCTAGCTGAGGCGTTCAAGCTAGCATTCTCGTTCTCTTCGCTCCGGCCATGGACCTCAAGGTTCTCATGGGTCGTCTCAGGAGCCTTAGCACTACTCCTGGTCACCCGTGGACGGCCTCTGCCTCTAGGAGCCTTGGAAGATTTCTGTCCGGCCATCTTCTAACACACTATAAGATTCAAACACTAATGCGGTCATTCAAGGTAACACTCAGTTTATGTCAAGTATAGTAAGTCCCTAATTACAGTGGCCAGTTGTGATTAGCCACTTACTTTACTCTTCATACCCCAAGTATTTCCTATCCTGACTTAATCAGTATCTAAATCTACTAAGAGCACATAAATCAAATTGCATGCGCACATAATACCGGTTCTCTTAAACTTTGGCTCTGATACTAACTTGTAAGGCCCCGTTCTCGGAGACCTCACAGTTGGTCATTCAAGCATTAAATACCTTAAAACATTATAAGTTTACAATTTAAGCAGTGAAATATTTTTAACAAAAACCATTCTTTCATTAAAAGACTGTTGTTAAGCAATACACTATTGTCTAATCGATTACAAAAGAACTGTTTAATTGCATTACAAAACAGCAGCAATAAGAAATACGAATGGATGTCAGTCTTTCCCTGCCGAGTAGCTTCACCTCGTGCCATCCTCAGCAATAATTACCTGCCAACTAAAAATGTATAAAAGTCAGTATTGCTGAGTGAGTTCTAGTTTTAAAAGTAATAAAATACTTTTTGTATGTTGTATATGAAAATACTATCTCTGTGAAATACAAATCTTTACTTTGTATGCGAGCACACATTAACTATATGAACAGATAATGTTCGTTCTCTTTACTGTATGCCTTGTTTACTTTGTATTCTTTTATCTTTATCTTTCACTATCTGTATGGACCAATGAGCAATACCCTAAACTGTATGCGTAGTGAAAACTGGTGATGGGCCATCTATATCCTTCAAAAGGGTTATGTTTACTGTATACAAGGCCGACCCAATCACCTAGAATACATTACAGAGGTCCTGCCAATCTCAATTGATTGGCCCTGTGTGCATAATAGGGTAGCTAAGCCGCAACATAGTTGAGCTAACGACAACATGGTCATGTACCTTATGTAAGCTTGCAAGACTTGTTAACATTTATTAATGTTCCTCTTCTGTTCTTTATTGTTCTTTCTCTTTATTATTACAATATACTTTACGTTACGATAATAAACATACCACGTAAAGTCACACACTAAAGTAATAATAATAATAGCAATAATAATAAGGAAAAATCATAAGGCAATCATAATCATGCATGCAACCCATCATTAATAAGCCCTAGTCAATCCTCGGTCAAAACTCTAAGAGCACAAACTCCCAAGAATTCTGTAATAAATTCTAAGTGTTGGGCGCTTAGACACTATTTGGGCGCATGAGCCCTGCTTAGGCGCTTCATCACTATACAGGCGCATCAGCCAACACTTAGCTGTTTTAACACTTAGGCGCATGAGCCATTCAGGCGCATGGACACTATTCGAGTGTATGAAAACTTAGGCGCATGGGAATATTCAAACGCATGGGTACTATTGGGGCGCATGGGCCTACACTTAGTCGTCCGACTAATATTTTCTAGGCGCATGGACTACTGTTCAGGCGCATGAGATACACTTATCATTTCTAAGGCAAATTTCAGGCGCATGGGTTACACTTAAATTCTTCTAAGGCATTCCCAGGCGCATAAGCCTTATCTAGGTGCATGAACCTTCTGTAAAACATGTTTCTAGGATGTTTTCGAACCCAATCATCAAACTTATCTGTTCTAAGCTTACCAAAGCTATTCTAAACATGAACAACCTATAAGCATCCAAAAATCATCATCCAACATGCATAATACATACGGTTATACATATATAAACATTTGAAAATCGTTTTAATACATTTTCAGCACACCTTAAAAACCCAACATGAACACTTAAAAACCTTGAATTCTTACCTCTTCTTCTTCTTTTTCTTCAAACCCGTAGCTTTCTGCTCTCTTTCTCTCTAATCCGAATGAAAATAATGATGTGAAGTGAGGGTGGGCGGCCATGCCCACCTTTACACAAACTTTTTGTACTTTTGTCTTTTTTACACTTTTAACCCCTCAACTTGGGTTTATTGACATTTCCTTTCTTTATTCTTCAACACTTATTCTTTCTTTTCTTTTTAAGAAATAACCGGGTGCTACATTATGATTGTCGTGCTCATATAAAATTCAAAGCTATTGAAGGCACCGAAGGATTTGAAGTATATGGGTTTATCGAGACTCACAATCATGGGTTGGTGAACTCGGACAATATAGACCTGACAAAAAAGAAGCGTAGGTTAGAATTTGTTGACAAGGAGTACATTGCTAAATGTCGTTTGGCTAGTGTGGGTCCTTCAAAAGCTCATAGACTGCAAGTTGCATTAAAGGAGGTCATCATATGGTTCGCGGGACCAAGAATGATTATAAGAATTTTAGTAGGGATATATCCAATTATATAGGGGACAGTGACGGACAGTTTTTCATAGATAGGATGGAACAACGAGTGTTATGCCAAAACAATTTCACATTCAATTTTTTTTGCTATTGGCGATGAAATTCGACACTTGTTTTGGGCAGATGAGGTGTCAAAGATAAATTATAATGCATTTGGTGATGTTTTAGCATTTGACGCGACATACTAGATGAACAAGTATATCGTTTAATTTAAGTTTTTTTACAATTTAAATTTTTTACAACATTTTTTTTACGCATGTATAATATGACTTTTGTTCCATTTACTGGGGTTGATCATCATAAAAGTTGTGTAACTTTTGGTGCGGCACTGTTTTAAGATGAAATGATTGAATCATACACATGGATGCTCAGATGTTGTTTTGGATGCTCATAACCACAAACAACCTATGTTAATTTTAACAAACCAAGACGCTGCCATGAAATAGGCAGTTAATAATGTCCTCGACCAATCAATTCACAAACTTTGTATGTGGCATATCACGAATAAGCTATCGTGCAAGGTGTGATATGAAATAGGCAGTTGTAAACTATTTTTCAATATTTATAATATGCAGAAAGGTTACATACATATATGTACCAGATTTAATATACTATTGGATGGTCTAATGATAACTTTAATTATTATTATATTCTTAATGATTCTCTTTAACCTGCACATAAATGTATGTTTTTTCAGGTTTCAGGTCATTTACTGAACAACACAAATCTACGTGTATCCATACACAAGCTTGTATGGAATGTTTATCTACATCCATCCACCTTTGAGTTTAGATGGAAGTTATTAATGGAGAAGTATGAACTTCAAGATCACAAATAGCTATCTGATATGTTTTCAATAAGGGAACAATGGGTGCCTGGATATTTCAAGGACATTGCAATGTGTTGTCTGATGAAAACAACTTCGAGATGTGAAAGCTCAAACTCATATTTCAAGGTTAATTCTAGCCCATCAAACAACCTTGTTCAGTTCCTATTGTGTTTTGACAATGCTCTAGACGGTCAAAGATACAATCATCGTGTTCTTGAATTCAACACCACTACTACTATTCCGATCTTTCTAACAAGTTTACTAATAGAACATCATGCTTCTGAGATATACACAAGGAACATTTTCCTGGAGGTGCAGAAGGAGATCAAAAAGTGTCAGATTTTATGCTACATTGTAAACCGTGAGGTAGACGGTGAAAGTATAAACTATATTATTGCACATCAAGACAATAGGTCTGATGTCCCTAATGAATTTAAGGTATATAAGTTTTCCTTCTGATTTTATTAGTTATCATTTTCTCTTTTATAATTTCATATTTTATATGTACATATATGTACCAATTCAAGTTTAAAGATATTTTTTTGTTGATTTTTCCACACCATATTGGTGCATTTAATTTATTATTTTAACAAACCCTAATTTTTCAGTGTTGAAATATTATATACCAATATTAAAACTAAGTAGATGTTCAAAACTTTAGGCCGCGTCTAAGTTGTATCTACATTCACATCCGTATAAGTTTGTTTTGTGTGTATTTATATGATTTTAATTATGAGAAAATATGTGTTCTCTATCAATTTCCATTCTTACCATTTTATATTTAATTTCTGCAGGTTTCCATAATTTGTCAGACATTTTAGTTTCATGTGAGTGTATTTCGTTCACGCGTGTCGGATATTTATGCAGACATGTGTTTTGTGTATTCAGGCATCATAAGATTGAAAATATTCCCAGTCAATATATTCATGGACGCTGGCGGAAGGATGCCCTACTGAAAAGGGTGTTTAGTATGGAATATAGATACTGTGTTGACCGTTTAGAAAATTCTATAATTGGAGCTCGTGTGATGGACAACATGCAACAATGTGTTGATAGGTTGAGGTTGAATACAGACAAGCTAAACTGACTTGATCAGCATATTCAACAGCTGAAAACAGATATCTTTCATGAGTTTCCAGTTGATCCATCATACAACAAAAAAGGTGTATTTGAAGAGGTATTACATCAACCTCAACCATGTGAAGTACTGTACAAACCACCTAGTGAAATAAGGAATAAAGGTTGTGGGAGGAATAGGCGTTTAATTGGTCCTGGTGAAAAGGAAAAGTCCAAAAGAAAGAAGCCTAAAATATTTTGTAATTATTGTCGGAAATATGTTCGTGGTCATGACTTTCGCAATTGCCCTAATAAATTAAAATTAGCAGAAGGAATAATACAAGAAGATGTCGGATCATCGGATCAATCACCAGATTACAATTCGATCGAAGATGATAGTGGTGATGGGAAAGATCAAGATCATACCGAAGAGGATGAACTAGAATAGTATTTTAATTTGTTATTGATTTATTAATAACTGTAAGTTAGTAAATGTCATTTTTTTAAACTATGCACATCTTATATATAATCTCATTTGTTTCGATCCTTTATTTATTGGTTATAATTTACAATTATGATGATAAAGTAATAATTATTAATGACTGTGTGCATATGTGAACAATCTTCATCTACTATTTGAAGACTCAGGCGTATATAGGTCAATAACTATAAATAATGCATTGTATGTATATATATTTTGGATATTTGTTTAAACACAATAATTCTTTGTTCATATAGGTCAATAACTATAAACATGTCAAATTCTCGTTTTATTTTTTTTCAATGTAGTAATTATAAAATTCAATATGTCCGCAATAAACAACTTACCACTTTATAAGGTGTTCCTTTCTTGTTGTAGGAAGGATCATCCTCTAATCTTAAAAACCTTAAATTCTTACCTTTAATTCACTTTCTCTTCTTCTTCTTTTCTTCAACCGAGAGTTCTGCTCTCTTCCTTTCTCTCTCTCTCTAAAACCAAAGTGAAAGTGATGTGAAAAGAGGGTGGGCGGCCATGCCCACCTTTACACCAACTTTTCAACAATTTTGTCCTTTTGGACACTTTTAGTCTCTCCACTTGGACTTTATTGTTTTTTTTTCTTTTATTCTTCATTTCTTTTCTTTTTAAAATAACCGGGTGTTACAAACACGAACACATTCAATACATTTATGAAAACATCTCGCAACGCACACAAACTATACGAAATGACAAAAACATAGATATGAATGCATATAATCATATTGATATCCACTCAAAGCATATTGCAGACATGTATGTAAGCATATGTATATGCATGGCGAAGATTTAAAATTATAACACATATATGTAACAGCTTGCATTTGTTAATTACTCATGTATGCAAATTAAACGTATGCAATACACGTATGAAATCATCTTTATATGCATCTAAACTATATGGAATTAAAAAAGTTGGACATAGCAGATCAACATGACTGTGAGTGTCTAATTTGTGAAATAAATATATAAAAGTATGTGTATCACCTATATGAGCCGAATATGTCAAATCCTAATTTCGCAGGTAATCGTTATACGAGCAAAACATAGTTCATATGTGTTCCTCATGTATATCAAAAAATATATATATATATATATATATATATATATATGGTACACATAAAATGATTGGATCATATATGTTAACACATATGTTAATATATTTGTGCATAATTAACATTTCACCTGAAAGTTCTTGTGGATTCTCTGATCTCAAGCTCACTCCTGTGATAATAAATTTATTAATGTTACCTACACACAAATCAACAAATGTATTATTTATTTTCCAATCTTGAGATGAGAATCTTACTCTTTACTCAACTCCCATCCCGCACATGCTTTTGCAATTCCTTTAATTTGCTGAATATAGTTAAATGAAACTAATTAATATACATAATCAACACAACGTGTATGTCGTGATTTATAAAATAAGTACTTACTTCTCATCAATTGACCCAGTCATCAAGTAGTTCCATATCTTCATTTCTTCTTTTGTTACCCCTTTTTTCAGATCTACTGCTCTAACGATGTATGGGGACACATTTAAGGAAGATGGTTGTTTAACTCGTTTCCCCTTTCCTTTTGATGTCGTTCCAGTAAGGTTTCTCGTAACATTTTTTCTGTGTATAACAGGTTCATTTATCGGTCGTTGGAACTTTTCTTCAATTTCTCTAAATTGTTGTGTCAAACCAAGACTGTAGGTTGGGCAGTCTTTTGGATCATGATGTATTTTTGTAGTAGAACACCTTCTTCCTGACTCTAATTCAACAATATCAGAAACTTCTACAGCTACTTGCGTCCACGCCTCAGCATGATGTATTGGGATATCGTCCTCATTCGATGTTTCGTGTTCTTTTGATTTTCCTGAATGATCGCCTACCATCTCATCGTCATTGCATTTCCCAGTGTCATCAATATCAACTATTGACCCATACAATTCCTTATACCTATCTTGATAAGAAATCACATTCTTATTATCAAGGAACATCTTCATTGCTCCTTTTATTGCTTTTTCAAATTTCTTCTTTACCTCAATGTTAATTGAATACCATTTATCAAGAAGTTCTATACTTCCCTGCAACAATAGTATATTTTTGTTCATGCTAAAATATCATAGTTATATATTTATATGTAACCATATATGAACATATAAACATTTAGCATAACTTGAATTCGAATCCATACCTCTATCGTCGTAATATCAAAAGCATCATCGGATAGGAAATATTGGATTTTTCTTTTCCTATATTATTTGTTTCATTCCCATCATTCTTTCTTCATTTCCTAAATTTTCTCTTTCGACAAACTAATCTGTTACATCACCTAATCCAAAACCTCCACAGCCTATCAACTCTTGTTCTTCTCTTTTTTTAGGTTTTTCATCGTCCAGAAAGCAAGAGGTGTTATCTCTTTATCCTTTTCCATCGACGGGCATGTTACGCAATCAACGTACAAAAGCTATGATTTATATCAAAATGAATAGGCAATTAAAAGAACTACACATGACCGTATAAAATAATTTACATTCACAATTGTAATTCTCATTCTTAATGCATCACATATAATTTCCTTAAAAAGCACAATATATTACATTTATTCACCAAACAAACATATCATATTTTATTACCAGTACATATATGTACTTAACAAATTTAGAAAATATATAATTTATACATGTGGTAGGAATGTGATGAATAGGCTACATCAACTAGTACCATATTTTTATAACAGTTTCATTATGTAAAAGTTGAATACTAAATCATTTAAAATGACCTTTCATTTTGGATTTCATTTATCTTTCCCATTTTTTATCAAACTTTAGAGATGTCAACACTTATATATTAAAAATAAAATTAGTACATATACGTACCACTTTATCCACAAAACCATATAATAAGCAATTATGCCATTAAGTGATCTACCATATTTTCAGCATCCATACCTTTTCCCTTATCCCATATTCAACACCAGCCAAATTATATTAATAAATATTTTTTATAAGTAATGAATAATCCGTGTGAAGGATATTCCTAATTGAAGTTTCATGATTAAAGTGTTGATTAACATACCGTAAGAATGGTTAGGGGACCAACAAAATGGCTTAATAAGTTGCACCTTATTCAGTTTTCCTTACACCTTTTTACAGCATCCTCAATTAAACCACACCAATCAAACTCTTTCAGTTGTCCTTACACATATATACATATATGTATATATGTATATATGTATATATATGTATATTGTATATATGTATATATGTATATATGTATAATGTATATATGTATATATGTATATATGTATATATGTATATATGTATATATATATGTATATATGTATATATGTATATATGTATATATGTATATATGTATTATGTATATATGTATATATGTATATATGTATATATGTATATATGTATATATGTATATATGTATATATGTATATATGATATATGTATATATGTATATATGTATATATGTATATATGTATATATGTATATATGTATATATGTATATATGTATATATGTATATATGTATATATGATATATGTATATATGTATATATGTATATATGTATATATGTATATATGTATATATGTATATATGTATATATGTATATATGTATATATGTATATATGTATATATGTATATGTATATATGTATATATGTATATATGTATATATGTATATATGTATATATGTATATTGTATATATGATATATGTATATATGTATATATATATGTGTATATGTGTATATGTGTATATGTGTATATGTGTATATGTGTATATGTGTATATGTGTATATGTGTATATGTGTATATGTGTATATGTGTATATGTGTATATGTGTATATGTGTATATATGTATATATGTATATAGTATATATATATATATGTGTATATGTGTATATATGTATATATGTATATTGTATATGTATATATGTATATATGTATATATGTATATATGTATATATGTATATTGTATATATGTATATATATGTATATATATAAATGTATGTATATATAAGGTAAGGTTCAAATGAAAACCTACCTTATTGTACGAACTCTTTAACTAATTTTCATTCATTGATTTAATTATTGAAGATCAAGATCATGTCATGTGTCTTTCTTTTTTAAATAGAAAAGGATAATTTAGACATTTTGCATACATTGTAAAAAGTCAAAGATTCAGAATCAATATCACCACCTACTATCTTTTAATTCACCTTAATTTTTTTTTTAAAGTTTACCCCTATATTTTTAAAACCTCTATAACTTTTTTATACATTGCAATTTTTTTAAATAATTAGACCATTAAACTTGTCTTATTTTTATCTTTAATTCTACTATAGTGTTGAAAATTTTTTAAAATTTTTTTCGAACGTTAGATATTACAATAAATTACGTAATGTTTATATGAATTCAAATCCTAATATGCTACAGTTCTTAAAAGTTACATTGATTTAACAACCACGGTTACACTAATATAACATAAGGGTTACACTACACTAATATGATGGATGTAGTCTTCTATGGTGATGCAACATAATGCAACAGTTAGTTACAATAAATTACACAATGTTCATTCGATTACAAATCTTAATAGTTACAGAGACTTACATCATATTGTAATTTCTTGCAATAAATTACAACAAGAAACATATATAAACGTACAAACACACATAAATGTATGCACATCATAAACACAATAGTTTGTTACAATAAAGTTCATGTAACAAAAACAATAACTTACATCACTAGCTTGTTACAATAAAGTTCATGTAACAAAAACAATAAAGTGACTTACAATAGTTTGTTACAATAAAGTTCATGTAACAAAATGACATTAAACCACGTAACTACACCAAACGACATTAAACCAATGTAAACCAAATGTAAAAAATTAAAGAAATCATTTATTTACTTAGTTACATCACTGTAAACCAATGTAATCTAACGTAAAATTTAGGCGTATTACAACTGTTTAGGCGTTTGAGCACTGTTTGGAAGCTTGAAGACTGTTTAGGTGTTTTAGTTACATCATTGTAAACCAATGTAACCCAACGTAAAAATTAGGCGCATTACAACTGTTTGGGCGTTTGAGCAATGTTTACAACTGTTTAGGTGTTTGAGCACTGTTTGGAAACTTGAAGACTGTTTAGGCGTTTTAGTGACATCATTGTAAACCAATGTAACCCAACGTAAAAATTAGGCGCATTACAACTGTTTGGGCATTTGAGCAATGTTTAGAAGCTTGAAGACTGTTTAGGCGTTTTAGTTACATCACTGTAAACCAATGTGATCTAACGTAAAATTTTGGCGTATTACAATTGTTTAGGTGTTGAGCACTGTTTGGAAGCTTGAAGACTGTTTAAGCGTTTTAGTTACATCACTGTAAACCAGTGTAACCCAACGTAAAAATTAGGCGCATTATAATTGTTTGGGTGTTTGAGTATGTTTGGAAGCTTGAAGACTGCTTAGGCGTTTTAGTTACATCACTGTAAACCAATGTAAAACGTAAAATTTAGGTGTATTACAACTATTTAGGCGTTTGAGCACTATTTGGAAGCTTGAAGACTGTTTAGGTGTTTTAGTTACATCACTGTAAACCAATGTAACCCAGCGTAAAAATTAGATGCATTATAACTGTTTGGGCGTTGAGCAATGTTTTGGAAGCTTGAAGACTATTTGGACGTTATAGTTACATCACTATAAACCAATGTAACACAACGTAAAAAATAAGCACATTAAAATTAGTAATACCGTCATTACAACAACCTCACAACCAAACGACATTAAATCATGTGGAGGAGGTCGGTGAGAAGTGTGTTGGTGGAGGTCAACGATGGTGTGGAGGTGGATTAGGGGTTTGAATGTGGATTGGTAGTGATGGTGGTATGTTTTTTAAAATTAAAAAGAAATAAGGAAAAGAAAATTTGATAGTTTTATATCAAATCAAATAACATATCACAGAAAAGTACAACCATTAAAAAAACTAATATACCCTTGATATCATCTCTACCACGCATTCAGAATCTTGATTATTTTATAATTACTGAATAGCTAAAATTGAGTTAATGGGTTCTCACAAATAAGATGGGTTCTCACATGAACTCATTCCTATATATATATAAATATATATATATATATATATATAGGTGTATATATATATATATATGTATATATATATGTGTATATATATGTATATGTATATATATGTATATGTATATATATGTATATACATATATATGTATATACATATATATATATATATATACATATACATATATATACATATACATATATATATATATGTATATATATGTATATACACATATATGTATATACATATATAGATATATACATATATATACATATATATATATGTATATGTATATATATGTATATACATATATACATATACATATATATACATATATATACATATATATATGTATATACATATATATATATATACATACATATATATATATATATATATGTTATATATATGTATATATATATATACCTATATGTATATATATGTATATATATATAATATGTATATATATGTGTGTATATATATATATGTATATATATATGTGTATATGTGTATATATGTATATATATGTATATATATATATATGTATATATATGTAATATATATGTATATGTATATATGTTGTTTTTAGCACATGAGATTTTTAGCACAATGTTTTATATGTTGTTTTTAGCACATGAGATTTTTTATTGAACGGAAAAAGGATAGCCAACAGGCCATTGATCCGCCCAATCATTTCCATATCTCGAGTGTGGAATCGAGACCACCATAAAAAAGAAACTCACCTTGGCTGAAACTGGAACCCCTTCTTTTTTGTTACCGGTGGGACTTAAACCCAATATCTCTCCCTATTTTTATGAAGACTTGAGGTACGTCATCTCAACCACTTGGGCTAAGGATTATGGTTTTTATGCAGCAAATATTAAAAAATTATTGAAATATGAATTCCTTAAACTTGGTTTTTATATTTGGTATCTATCTTTCTAGTTTATATTTGAATCATTATATGGAATCAGAAGTGAGTTTGTAGAGAGACTTTCTAACTAAATCTTGTAAGAACTTGAAGTTCTCGAACCTTTTGGTTCATCTTTATAAGCATTTGGTTAGAACAAGTTATTGTTATGAGTCATTTGAGTGTGCATTCGCTTGTATCATTTGATATCTAAACAAGGATATTCAAATGGCTATACATGAGGATTAACGCAATCTTGTTAACAGATTCACTAAATAAGGCAATAATAAAATCGTTGGTGATTGCGTGCCTGCAAAAACATGGATCTTTATTTGTAGATTTATAGGGTGAAGCAGCAAAGGAGTCTGTTGTAACATCCTAATGTATGGTGGTTTGTATTCTACTATTCATGGTGCCAAAATAAAATAAAAGAAACTTCATTTTAAAAGGTTCTAAGTTTTAATTTGTAAAATAGAGAAAGTATACAATTAAGGGGTCTTAAGAAAAATTAACTCTAATACCCCAAGCTCATTTGTGGTCAAGGGCTTGTACCCGCACACCTTCATTATCGATTCCAAGGCGAGGAAGAAACTAAGACCTTTTTTGATTGGTTTTCTCATGAGTGAAGGTAACAATTATTTTGTTTTCATTGTTTTATGGTAGTTTTATCATAAATATAGTGTTTAACAAAATGATCTAGGGTCATAAAAATGCATACAAACTAAGGTTTCACTCTCATACTTTACAAAATCTCATAATTTTATTCTAAATAAGACCAAAAAGAAAAGGAGGATTTTGGTCTTACAAATCTTAGGACCAAGATCTTACGACCCGTAACTTGATGGCTAAGAACATCATCTAGAGTTACCACATGTGAAGCATGACAAGAATGATCTTACAGATCGTAACATTGGTCTTTATGGTTTGTAAGATCAAGGCTTCAAGGGTCATCCAGGGGGCGCCATGTGGCAATAACTCAACACATTAAATAATGGTTACGGACCCAAAGATTTTTACCTTACGGTCTGTAGCGATGACCAAAGAGCCTATGCATATAAAGTCGAACGTCAGTTCATATCATCCCATTCTGAGTTCAAATTTTTTTAACAAAGACTAAAGGATGTATTTACGAAGCCTTGATTGTTCTAGAAGAAGCCTTGATTGTTCTAGAAGCATCCAAGAAGCATCGATTAAGATTTTGTTTAGCTTAAGAGTATTTAAATAGTTGTTCTATCTTTAGTTACTAGTGAATTGATAACCTAGACTTGTTATATTGTATAAGCATTTGACTATTATAAGGGTGGAATATTGATATACGCTATACAAGAATAATAATAATGGCAAGATACATGTGATTTAAATGATAAAGTCTTGTGTTATGCTTTTGTATACATTGCATCTAATGTTTAAATAATATCAATAACTGTATGGTATAATCTTTGTGTGGTCTGGTAGTTAGTAAGAACTGATACGTAATGCGTAAGACCAGAAAGGTGGATGATCTTAGCAATAAAAAATATAAAATGAATATTTATATAATGTTCAAATGTATGTGTATGGAAATGAGTTAATTCATAACCTGAATAAAGTTAAAAAAATGCTATGAACATTAATAGCTCACCAATATTTTTGGTTTATGTATGTTTTGTTTAAAATGATGTATCTCAGGTGAAATCTTAAGAATGAGATAAGTCGGTGTCTCACACCCTCAAAATCCACGTGCGGAGTTTTACCGCGAGACGTGTGAACAAACCAGGATAACAGTCACTAGTTACTCAGAACGACACTATATGCCACATTTAAAACAAAACCTAACAGAGTTCAAACTTGAAAACCATGCGGAAGCGTTTAGTAATTAAACAAACCCAAAATATAAAAAGTGCATAATTTGCCAAAACATGCGCCAACTCAACAATTTAAAATCCATAAATGACAACCAACAGTAAGCAGAGTTAACGACATGAGAATATCATAATAAAATGTCAACACATTGGTTGGTGAGTTCAAGAGTTTGCATTTAACAATAACATTTGCATATCATAATAGTGTACTGAAATAGATAGCTAGTCCATATTCACAAGTAATAACAATAGTGATTTCACTATCGAAGCTGACTGTGTTGCGTTTGCTGCCTCTTGTCACGACTTATCAGGTCATGATGATGTTTGTGATTAGGACAAAATTGCACTCGTTTGACCTCGAGTCGCACAGGTGGGGCTCGTCAGACCCAATAGTACTACCCAAGATTTTCCGCTAGTTACCATTATTAACAGTTCCGAAAGTATGAGGACTTTCAAGGTATTATACAGTTAAAACATACACAACTTATAATAACAAAATAGCGTTTGAATATAAGTATTCTACCTCCCCCAAAAGAAGGTTTATAAAATAAAGGGGCATGAACTCACCTGGTGTGTATAGATAATGAATAAAGAGAATTGGTGAGAGGTGCAAAGACAAACCTTCAAAGGTTATTCAGAACACACAAGCACATAAGTACGTGTACCCAAAAAACTTTACAACCCTAGGTTAACCTAGTTGACCCGTTGGTGACATATTAATTGAAATATTTTTTAATTATGCATATTAACTTATCATACATGAATATCACATAAGTTATTCACTTTTATCACATTATCAACCCAAGTTCTACCTAGATCATCATATAACATTAGATTATCATACACTCATGCAAATCTCAAACACCAACATGTTCAACACAAATATATATGCATCACAACTATTAGTTCATATGTGAAGTCTAATCATGTGCTACATGCCATGTGAAACCACTCACGACTTCACATCCTAAATCTACCAATCCTATTAAGTAGGTGTAAGGATTCCTGAAGTCTGATGCAACCCAAAACTGCCTAAGTGTTTCAGCAACATGCACTAAGTACTGAAGTGAAGAATGCTTCGGAAGAATTACACAAAGCATTAGAAAATACTCCAAGTGTAATATCTTCCGAAGCCAAGACCAATATCTTCCGAAGCCTAACATGAAGTCTTCCGAAGCTTGAAGAGACAAAGTCTTCCGAAGCTTCAACCTATGAAGACAGATTTCTTCCGAAGACTTTTAGTACACATGCTTTATCTGATGTACTGTTCCATAAAGCACCTTTTCCGCTGCGTCTCTGATAAGTCACCAACTTACAAGAGTTGGTGAAAAGGTCCATGCTTTTGGTAACTGTACATTGAGGTCTTGAGTCTGAAACTTTCCACTTTATGTACTTTATCCTTTTATAATGTATAAGGATGTGAGCTATGGCATGTCATAGTCACAAGGTCAAAAGGCAGATATGCCTTTTGATCCTACAATTGATTTTGTTAGTGTCTAGTCAATTGTATCCAGCTGGCTTTCATAGTATACGGCTGTAGGTTGTAGTATAAGTATTCCAAGTTCTTGTATCTTTCCATAGGGGGCTTTGTAACACTTGTAAAAGAACTTGAGAAAGCAATATACTGCTACCTTGAAAACTATATTCTCTTGTTCTGTCTCTTGCTTTACTTGTGTTCTCTGCATCACCTTTGGTTACCAGTTCACTGTTTGATTAACGTTTAGTTAATCTCCTCTTTGTGTTGTTGTGTTGTAATTGTGTTCAAGCCCTTGAACGATCCTGCAATTGGTATCAGAGCATTCAGGCTCGTGATATAAGATCTAACCATCTTAAGATCCCTCACACACACAAAAAAAAAAAAAACAAACTAAACTTTTTCAAATGGCTTCCATCTCAAAGATTGATATGGAGACTGGAACCATGAACAAATCCCCATTGATCACTCTTGATGACTTCGACACCTGGTGCATGAGGATGGAAGGCTTCATCAGGTCTCTTGACTCAAGAATGTGGGAATCTGTTGAATATGGACCTTTCATACCTAGCACCCCCTCTGCTACCGGTGCTGGTATGATTCCTAAAGATGTGGCCAACTACTCAGATGAAGATAGGAAAAGAGTAGAGATTGACAGGAAGGCCATGACTGCTCTTCAGACTGCTATCCCAAACTTGTATACAGAGGTTTTAAGAAGTGCAAAACAGCTAAACAGCTGTGGGATGCACTGAAGCTGATGTATGAAGGCTCCTCTGAAGCCAAGGAGAACAAGAAAGATCTTCTGAAGCAGCAGTTTGAAAATTTCACCTTTAAAACAGGTGAAACCATGACCCAACAATACTTCAGGTATGTTGAGATTGTGGATACCCTTGTGGATGGAGGAGTTTCTCTTGAGAACAGAGACATTGTAAGGAAGTTCATGTCCTCACTTCCTAGGCAATGGACACACTATTGTGGTAATCAAGAGGACTGAGAACCTTAAAACTCTTACTCTGACAGAGTTATATGGGATTCTCAGTGGATACCAGATGGAGATGAACTTACAAGGTTCATCTGGCAACTCTAACAATCAAATGGGTTCAGCCCTTCATGTGGTTGAAAGGGACAGCATAGAACCCCAACATCATCTCCTATGCTACCCTGACAACTCACAAAAGGGTCCTTTCATCACCTTCCCGGAGACACCAAGGGAGAACTTACTCAAGGAAACCCATTCCAAGAGATAAGTTCTTCTCAAGCCTTTGTGTCTGCAGATGAAAGCTGTGGAAATTATCTCTTCACTCTTGAAGATCTAGACTGTATCCATCCAGATGACCTGGAATACATGGAGATAGTTCAGCAGATGGCTCTTCTCACTCACAGAGCCAAGAAGTTCTACAAGAGGACAGGAAGAAAATTTCCAAGCAATGCTACCAGTGGTAAGTTTGGCCTGGATAAAAGCAAAGTTAAGTGTTACAATTGTAACCTTATGGGTCACTTCGCCAGGGAGTGTAAGGCGCCCAGAGCAAATGGGGGTCAAAACACAACTCAGACCAAACTTCACCAACAATACCCCTCAGGCTGAGAAGACAAAGCAACATGCTGCGGTTGCTGTTGAAGAGGGAGGATTTGACTGGAGTTTTCAGGTGGAGGATGCTTCTCCAACAAGCATTGATGGCTGATCATGATGAAGCCAAGGTATTAGAACATCTTTGCTCCCCTGAATGCATTGCTAAAGTAAATAGATACAGGTCCTACAACCTAGAGATGAGATCTGATCTTGAGTGATTAAACGTATTAAAATCTGACTTTAGAAAGTCTGAAAATGATTACAAGTTAAAGATAGAAGACTGGAGAAAACTATTTCAGTACTAAAACATGAACATACAGATTTTAGAACTCAGATCCAAGATCTCATCACTAAGTTGACTAAGTGCCAGGCTGAGCTTGTGATCAGCAAAGCCCTGGCAGAGAAAAGTGTTCTTGAAGAAGAGACCTTCAAGAACATGATATCCTCATCCCTACACAATAAGGTTGTTATCAAAATAGACTGGGATCAAATGAGATAGCTCCTCCACACACAATCTTGTCTGTAAGATCTCCTAGGTGTGGAACTTGTGAAGATGAGCTTCCTCTCATAGATCCAGTAAGTGAGGATGATGAAGAAGTGATAGTGAGGAATCCCTCTGAGAAGAGTGAGAAGAGGATTCCTCCAAGGGCCACTATCCTTCTGAGGAGAGAAATTAACTGTGATGACCAAGTCCAAGAGAAAGAACTTGATCAGGAAGAGCAAAAGGAAAGCAAAGAAGGCTCAAGAAATCAAGGCTACTTTGATGCTAAGCAGAAACAAGTGTTTATCTGCAGGTTTCAAAGCAATAAGGACTGAAGACATCCACCAAAGCTTCTTATCTAAGAGTCTGGTTCATGTTCAAATCATCTCAGTACAAAGAAGAAGACTGAGCTGCTGTGTACCATTGCTGCACAGCCTGAACCATCAAATTCCAAGAACAGTTCACAGCCCAAGGGAACTGTATCTGAATCTACCAAGATGAAGGTGAAAAAGGAATGTGACCAAGGCCAGTCTTGCTCTCAAAAGGAGATTTCTTTGAAGAAGAAAATGTGTGTGTATGTGTGAAAGTACTCTCATATTGCCAAGGATTGTCCATACAATCCTAAAAGTACTATCCACATGACCAATACAAAGACTTCAAAGAATCTCAAGAAGTCTCAAGCTTCGGAAGGAAAGTCTGTTCCTTCGGAAGCTCCAAATCAAAGAAGAAGGTAAATGGAAAATTACCTTCGGAAGCAAAGTTGGTCTCGGAAGAAAGGAGTTCTTCCGAAGTACTAAAGTCTACTGCAGTGACTGTAGATTCTTCCGAAGTATCAGTCATTAAAACTTGTGAAGCTCCAAAAGCTTCTAAGGTTTTGAAGGTCAAGTCCAAGACTCCAAAGGTGGTGTAGAAGTCTAAGAAAGACCAATGACTGAGGTTTCTCCATCAACAACAGCCGAGATCCCCTCTGTACAACCATAGGATCTATTACTGTTGCATTATCTTCTATCACACTTACTGAACCCAAGACAAGTAAGGATTGGGTTTCCAAATGTAACTAATCATTTTCTTTGTGCAGGAACAGCTCAAGACAAACAAGAATGTCTGGATAATTGACAGTGGCTGTTCCAGGCACATGACAGGCGATAGGTCTTTACTTCATAATTTGAGAGAATTGATGGAGGACCAGTTGCTTTTGGAGGAAATGAAGGTGGTTACATTTATGGAAGGGGCAAGGTCACAAATGGTAAGCTCAGCATTGAGAAGGTAAACTTTGTTAAGGAGCTTGGGTACAATCTTCTGAGTGTATCTCATTTTGTGATCAGAGTCATAACATGCTCTTCACTGAGCATGAGTGCATTGTTCTCAAACCTGGAGTGGTCATTCCTCATGAGCATATTCTGCTCAGAGCCCCAGGAAAGGGAACATGTACAAGATGGATTTGCAAGAAACATCTCCCTCTGGAGAAGTTTCATGCTTTCTATCTAAAGCAAATAGTGATGAGTCTTTCCTATGGCATAAAAGAATGTGCCATGTAAACTTTAAGAATATAAATAAATTAATCAAACATGATCTGGTAACTGGAATGCCAAAGAAAGAGTTTACAAGTGATGATCATGTGTTGCATGCCTGAAAGGGAAGCAACACAAGGTATCTCACAAGCCTAAGAAAAGAACTCCATCACTACTCCCCTACACTTATTACATATGGATCTCTTTGGCCCCACCAGTGTAATGAGTTTAGGAAGGACCTTATACTGTCTAGTGATCACAGATGATTTTACAAGATTTACTTGGGTTTTCTTCTTAGAACTAAAGATGAGACTCCTGAGATTCTAAAGAATTTCATCTTAAAAATTAAGAATCAATGTGATCACAAGGTCAAAACCATAAGATGTGATCAAGGAACTGAATTCAAGAACCAATCCTTGATACATTTTGTGATGAAAAGGGTATTACAAGACAATACAGTGCTCCCAGGACTCCTCAACAAAACGGAGTTGCTGAGAGGAGAAACAGGACACTTATTGAAGCTGCAAGAACTATGTTGTCTGACTCTAAACTGCCTATCACCTTCTGGGCAGAGGCAGTTAATACTGCCTGCTATGTGCAAAACAGAGTCTTAGTAGTTAAGACACATGGTAAGACTCCTTATGAACTTTGGCACAAGAGGAAACCTTTCATTGGCTTTCTCAGGTCATTTGGATGTCCCTGCACCATCTTGAATACCAAAGATCAAGTTGCCAAGTTTGCTGAGAAATCAGACGATGGACACTTCATTGGATACTCTTCTCAAGCTAAAGCTTATAGAGTATACAATCTCAGAACTAGAATCATTGAGGAGTCAGCCAATGTGACCTTCAATGAGCACACTCCCAGTGTGGCTGGTTCTGGTCCGGATTGGCTATTTGATCTTGATTTAGTTACCAACTGTTTAATAAATCTTGTGAGCATGTTTCAGGATCTGCAGAAAATTTAAATACAGGTGATCCTGATCCAAGATTTGAGCTTGGAAGACCTTCAGCTCCAGTTGGAACTACTTCAGCAAATGAGTTTTCTATCAGCACAACAATGACAAATCCAGCTGATACATCTGGCATGCCTCCAAATTCCAGTTCAGAGGCCTCTCAACCAGATAAAGACATCTCAATTGCAGAAGATAACAATGGTGATGGTGAAAGTAATCAAGAATCTCTTGATGCTAATAACCATACCATAGATGATAACATCAATGATGTCACACACTCATTGGATCAAGTTAATCTTGATAAGTGTGATAATGTGGAGGATCAATCTTCAAGACCAGATCTAAATTTCTCAAATTTGGACCTATCTCAGCAACTTGCTGTGATCCCTCAGCTAAGGATCCACAAGTCTCATCCTACTACAAACATCATTGGAGATGTTATCTCCGGGGTAAAGACAAGAGGGCAAACCCATGAAGCAAATGTTTGTCTTCACTCTTGTTTTCTATCCCAGTTAGAGCAAAGAAAGTTGAGGAGGCTCTAAAGGATGGAAGTTGGGTTGAAGCTATGCAACAAGAGCTGCTTCAATTCAAAAGACAGAAAGTTTGGAACCTTTGTCCTCTTCCTCATGGGAAGACTACCATTGGAACCAAATCGGTTTTTAGGAATAAAAAAGATGATAGAGGAATCATCATCAAGAACAAGGCTAGACTAGTTGTTCAAGGATACACACAAGAAGAAGGGATTGATACACTGATGTCTTTGCTCCTGTAGCTAGACTAGAAGCTGTAGGATATTCCTGGCATTTGCTGCATCCAAGAACTTCAAGGTCTACCAACTTGATGTAAAGGGTGCTTTCTTATATGGAGTGATTGATGAGGAGGTTTATGTCAAACAACCACCTGGTTTTGTAGATCCTGATCATCCTGATTATGTCTGCAAGCTTGACAAAGCTCTCTATGGGCTGCATCAAGCACCAGGAAGTGGTATGAGACACTGTCTGAGTATCTCTGTAAACATGGTTACAGGAGAGGTACTATAGATGGAACTCTCTCATCAAAGACAAGGAAACGACATTCTGCTAGTTCAAGTATATGTGGATGACATCATCTTTGGCTCAACCATTCAAGGCTCTGCAAAGACTTTGAAAAGCTGATGAAAGATAGATTTGAAATGAGTTCAATGGGAGAACTTAATTTCTTTCTGGGAATTCAAGTGAAGCAGGTTGAAGATGGCATTTTCATAAGTCAGTCAAAGTATATTCAAGATATACTCAAGAGGTTCAACATGACTGATTGTAAGACTGCTAAGACACCCATAGCCAGAAACCACTCTCTTAGTTCCAGATCTTGAGGGGGAGTGTGTAGATGAGCACTTATACAGGGCTATGATTGGGTCTCTTATGTATTACAGCTAGCAGGCCTGATATCATGTTGCTACTTGTATTTGTGCAAGATATCAAGCTAATCCTAAGATGTCTCACTTAATCACTGTGAAAAGGATTTAAGATACCTCAAAGGTGCTTCAACACTTGGTTTATGGTATCCAAAGAATTCTAATTTCAATCTGTATGCCTATACAGACAGTGATTATGGTGGTTGCAACATGACTGCAAAGTCTACATCTGGGGGATGTCAATTCCTTGGTGGAAGGGGTCTCATGGCAATGCAAGAAACAAACCTGTGTGTCTGCATCAACTGCTGAGGCTGAAACATTGCTGCTGCAAGCTGCTGTGCTCAAGTGCTTTGGATTCAAAATTAGATGCTAGACTACGGATTTAACTTCAAAGAGACTCCTATCCACATAGACAACAACAGTGCTATCTCTATCACTGAGAACCCTGTGTAGCACTCAAGGACCAATCACATCAACATCAGGTATCATTTAATAAGAGATAACTATGAAAAGGGGTTAATTAAACTAGTCAAAGTTCACACAGATGAACAATATGTTGATCTGTTCACAAAAGCTTTTGATGAACAGAGATTTAAATATCTGATATCAGCTATTGGGATGATTAACTTTGAGTAGATTTTTAAAAACTAATTCTAATTATTCTTCTTAAAATATGTGTGTCCTAAGTGTCTAGTTCATCACTTTCATAAGCTCATGTTTTCTTTGAATGAAAAACTCTTTTTGAAGACTTTCCTTGGATTCTTGAAAATTTTCTGACACTTCGGAAGATAACATTTTACCTTCGGAAGAAAAATATGTCTTCAAAATTAATGACTGTCTAAGAAATTTTACCTTCGGAAGAAGTCAAACTTTATCTTCCGAAGCTTAAAATTCTCAACTTAGACACTTATTCATTTTTAAAGGACTTTTTCCTTCCGAAGCAAAAATTACTTTCGGAAGCTTTGTTCATTCTTATACAAAGCATCCAAAAGTTTATTTCTCTTCCGAAGCATAAATCTTTAAGACTCTCAGGAAAATTCTTCCGAAGTCACTTTAGCTTCGGAAGCTTTTTAAGTCAAACTTCCGAAGACAAATTACTTTCGGAAGCTTTTAGAATTCCAAGAAACTACTTTTTGAGCAAAAAGGTAAACTACTTTTTCAGAGGTGGGACCGACATACGGATTTCAAAGTTTATCCTCTTTCATAAACTTTATCTGAAATCCTTCTCTCTCATATAAACCCAACGGTTTCCCCCTCTTCTATCATCTGCCTTTCTTCCATACCTAAAACCCAAAGCTTTCTCTCTGAAATTTCCTTCCCATTCTTTTCTTCATCTCTGAGCTACCTCACAATGGCTGACCTTACACACAGAAATGATCCTCACTTGCCATGCAGCTACACAGACAACACAATCAGGTTGCTCTGTTATGCTCTGACAAAGATCCCATTTCTCAGAGGTTTGCCGTTTCTTGTCTTTGTCTCAATACTTCACCTCCCTAACCATTGATCCTCCTCTATATGAGGATCATTTGCTTGAATTCTGGAAGACCTGCCAAGAGGTCATTATGGATGGGGAGAAGGCACTGTCTGCCACAGTGCAGGGGAGAACAATTTTCATCACTCCGGCCATCATCAACCGACATCTTCAGCTGGATGATGAAGCAGGTGAAGTGTTCTTCCCAAAAGAAGCAGTTAATCATTCCTTCGAGCAGATGGGCTATGAAGGAGATTTCTCTGTAAAGACCTTCAGGAAAGGGAAGGTCTCATCCAGTGGAAATACCTGCTCCATGTGGTTATCCACAGCTTATCAAACAAGCATGGTGGATGGGATCAGATTCCTGAGGATCTCTCCTTATAGTTCATGGGATGATTCAGGGGGTCAAGTTCAGGTATTCACAATTTGTTTATACTAATTTACTTGCAAACTTAGACTCCTTAGAATATTACATGTTTCCTAGATATGTTCAACACATTCTTAACTGTGAACTGGGCTCACAGTTGAGGGAAACAGGCAATATTCTTAAACTGGGACAGATGAAGCCCGGCATCTTTAAAATTATGAAGAAGCCAACTGTAGGCTTCTCAGGGGTAGAAACAGCCCTAGTCCCAAAAATGTTAGACCTCATTGCTCAAGGTGACAACATAGCAGTACAAGCTAGTGTTGAACCCACACCTACTCCTCTCCTACCCTCTTCACAACCTCCAATATTCATCACCTACAAAAGAAAATCCCAACGAACCCCTGCTCAGGCTATTGAGTCTGTGCAGGCCCCCAAACTCAACTTACTTACAGGAAGAAGGACACCAGAGCTCCCACTTCTCCTGAGGAGCAAACCACTCCATTACTTTACCTATCAGGGCTGAGGTTCCTCAAGCTCAACATGATGAGCTCATTAGCCCAACAACTGTAAGCCTTCACTCTGAGTCTCAACACTCAAGTGAACAACCTTCAGGGGACAGCTACCATCCCCAGCCTTTGGATCTAAAAACCAATTCCCAACCTATCCTTTTACACTGATGAGACTTAGGATTCAGTGAGTACCATGAGTCTCTCTTCTCCTCCCCTACTCAAAGAGAGATGAGTACCTCTGACTCTCCTCAGTCTATCCCTCATCAGTCACCTATACTGAGGTGGACACATCTGAACCTGTTCAGGATGTCCATATGGAAGAGGCTCTCACTTTTGAAAGTGATTACATCATTAAGACCTCAACCATGGCAACTCAGCCCATTGGCATCTTAACTGAGGTTGCCAGTGAGCAGAGGAAAACAGCAGCCAAGAAACTCAAGCTGGTGATGAGAGAAGGGACTTTGGTCCAATCCTCTCATCCCCCAGTGATTCTTCTGATGAAGATGAGGGGAATTTGAGACTAAAGGTACAACAATTGTCACAAACATGCACCTATCTAGTCTCTAAGGTTAGTCACTGGAATCTCAGGTGACTACCCTGCAAAACAGGGTCAATGATCAGCAACTCCAGATTTCATATCTGCAGGAAAAACTAGCTGAGAGACCTTTAAGGAGAGCTCAACCAGGAACACAAGAACCTGTGGAAGTAACTGATTTATCCTCCAGCTCACCTATGCAAGTGGGTGATGCTACCAAAAAGGGGGAGAAAGTTATCACAACACAACAGACCTGGGAGTTCTTCAAAGAGAATGGACATAGAGGACTCACCATCCTCACTTGCTGTTGTGCATTCTCAGCAACTTCCTCAAGTTCACATTAATGTGGACTCCATAGACTCTCATCAGGAGTCTCTTTGAGGAAGGTATACCAAGGGCTGTCTCATCTCCACCACATGGAACTGGCAACTACATTATCGATGGAGGTATGATGATGACAGAAGAGCCCTCATACTTCACAGAGTTCAAGGTCAACAAGAAGTATTTCAGTTCCAAAGCCTGAGCTTCTATGAAGGACTGGATTTGGTCAACATGCCACTTGTCAACCAAGCAAATCTAGACAAGCTGACAGGCTGGCTCAAAGAATCCAAGACAGGATCCTTGCAGAGTTCTCTCTAAGAAGGAGACTTAGGCAATCAGGCAATGTCATCGGTCAACTGGATGCTGAGGTGGACCCTAAGATTAGTTCATAGGGGAAACCTTGGCTGAAGGCCCAGTGACAGAACCTGAGATCCCTGTCTCACCATCAACAACTGCTGCAGAGGTCCCAAACTCCATCTGAGACACCTGTGGTGAAGGTGTCTCTCAGCCTCTCTCTGGCCAGAGCATGGAAGCTACACCAAGCAATGAGGCCAAGCCTCAATCCACCCTGAGTCACAAAGGTCTGTTGGTGACAAAGGCAAAAGGAAATGACTCCTGAGGAAATTGAGGAGGAAGAGAGAGAGAGGAAAGGAGGCTAAGGGGAGAAGTTCTTCTGGGTCATCAAAATTATGCAAGCTGCAATCAGGGCTGCCCCAGACCAAACACTCAAAATGATGAACAAAGGGCAGTCAGGATTAATTATTTACAGACCAGGAACTATGATGTTGATGAAATCATCTCCCTCCCCTTAGAAGAGTTGAATGAACTGGCTGACATGGAAGTGTCAAGAGAGATAAAGGAGAAAGAGGATGCAAGGTTACTTCTCCAATTCAAAGAGGAGAGGAGACAGAAAAGACTTCACAAGCATACTCCCACTCTCTCCAGTTCAAGAAAGTCCTGCACAGGAAGATGTGGCTCCACAAGAACCTCAGGTAGATAAAGAAGAGGATAGAATCAAAATGATAAACTACCTGAGTGCCACAGGCTTCTATCAGGCAAATACACTTCTTCCCCTGTCCTATGACTTCATTGAGTTCGAGTACTTAAAGCAACTTGAGCTTGAGTTAGTCAAAGAGAGAAAAAACAACCAAAAGGAAGCTAAGGGAAGAAGCTGCAAAGTCAAGAGCCATCATTCAAAAGAATGCAAAGAAGTCTGCTGACAGACAAAGAATGATGAGCTTCTTGAAGTCATATGGATTCTCCGGAAGGAGACTTGGTCCCATGTCTCTATCTACAATGGATGAGCATATAAGGGTAATCAAGCAGAAGATTAAAAGTGGTGAACTTATTGATTTGCACTCTCTTCCAAGTCAAGTCCCACCTGAAGTGGAGGTCAAGTTTGAACAACCAGAGACACCTGAACCAGAACCTCCAGCTGAGCCTCAGCAAACTTCATCTTCTGATCCAAGACAGGGTCAAACTCCCTCTCCTTCTGAACCTGTGAGGGAGGAACACCCAACTGAGAAAGACACTGATGATCAACATGGTGCTGCAGACCAGTCTTCTCAATTAAAGACATTAAAGAGGAAGAAGAAAATGGCCTATAAACCAAAGACTAAAAAGAAGAAGCCAAAGTCATCTACCTCTACTCCCCAGGGTGAATCAGATCAACCTGAGGAAGTGCATGATGAGGCAGCCAATCAACTCCAATGCAAGTGGCTCCTCTAGCAACCGAGACACCCATCTTATCCTGGACTTACTCTACCAATCCAGAAAGATGGAATGTTATCAGAGATCAAGGTGTTGAAAATGTCTACTCATGGCAAGACATAATCAACTTACCTCTGCATGATCTCTTTGAAATGAGAAGATACTATGAGAGTCTTGATGATCCTGACCATCAAATGAAGAAAGGGATGGTCTTGATTATTCTGAAGACTACAAACATTTAAAGATCTTCTAAGTGTTTGGTAGCATCAGCCTAGGGGGAGTTTGTAAGGATTCCTGAAGTCTGATGCAACCCAAAACTGCCTAAGTGTTTCAGCAACATGCACTAAGTACTGAAGTGAAGAATGCTTCGGAAGAATTACACAAAGCATTAGAAAATACTCCAAGTGTAATATCTTCCGAAGCCAAGACCAATATCTTCCGAAGCCTAACATGAAGTCTTCCGAAGCTTGAAGAGACAAAGTCTTCCGAGCTTCAACCTATGAAGACAGATTTCTTCCGAAGACTTTTAGTACACATGCTTATCTGATGTACTGTTCCATAAAGCACCTTTTCCGCTGCGTCTCTGATAAGTCACCAACTTACAAGAGTTGGTGAAAAGGTCCATGCTTTTGGTAACTGTACATTGAGGTCTTGAGTCTGAAACTTTCCACTTTATGTACTTTATCCTTTTATAATGTATAAGGATGTGAGCTATGGCATGTCATAGTCACAAGGTCAAAAGGCAGATATGCCTTTTGATCCTACAATTGATTTTGTTAGTGTCTAGTCAATTGTATCCAGCTGGCTTTCATAGTATAGCCGGCTGTAGGTTGTAGTATAAGTATTCCAGTTCTTGTATCTTTCCATAGGGGGCTTTGTAACACTTGTAAAAGAACTTGAGAAAGCAATATACTGCTACCTTGAAAACTATATTCTCTTGTTCTGTCTCTTGCTTTACTTGTGTTCTCTGCATCACCTTTGGTTACCAGTTCACTGTTATTAACGTTTAGTTAATCTCCTCTTTGTGTTGTGTGTTGTAATTGTGTTCAAGCCCTTGAACGATCCTGCAGTAGGGCCTCAGATTCGCATGCGTGTATGCCAATCATAATTACATCATTCACTTAGTTCATTCCAACCAAAATCATAGTGACAATCAATCCAATCCAAAACATGATCTCCTAATAACTAACCATACTTCATCATGTATGATCACCACAACCTATACTCCTTAAATGATCAACCAAGCATCTGTAACACCCGGTTATTTTTAAAAGCCAAGATAAAAAGAATAAAAGCAAGAAAGCAATAAGGTCTAAGTGGAAGGACTAAATGTGTCCAAAAGGACAAAACTTTGAAAGTGGTGTAAAGGTGGGCATGGCGCCACCCTCACTTCACATCACCATTTTCTTCGGTTCTAGAGAGAGAGAGAGCAGAAGAGAACTCTCGGTTGTGGAAGAAGAAGAAGAAGAAGAAGAAGAAGAAGTGAATGAATTCAAGGTAACAATTCGTGGTTTTTACATGTTATGACGGGTTTCACCCCGGTTATGTGTTTGCATGCTTATGGGTTGTGTTTGTGCTCAAGTGTGTGTGTTTTTGGTGTTGTTTCTAGGTGTTTTGAAACTCTTTGCAAGCGGGTTAGAAGGAAGAACATCCACGTTGCACCAGGTGAGTTCTAGACCCTGGTTTTTACTTGTTTTCAAACATCTTTGGGGCTGCAAATGTATTTAAATGATTTTCAAATGTTTGAGTATGTATGCCCGTATGTTTTGTGCATGAATGAATGTGATTTTGAATGTTTATAGTTATTCATGTTTAGAATAGCCACATTAAGCTTAGAACAGATGGATTTGATTATTGGGTTGAAAACATACTGGAAACGTGTTGAACAGAAGGTCCACGCGCCTAGATAAGGCTCATGCGCCTGAAAATGCCATAGTAAGAACTAACTGTGATCCATGCGCCCAAACAGTAGCTCATGCGCTTAAGATTACCTTAGAAATGATGAAGTACAGTCCATGAGCCTGAACAGTGGCCCATGCGTCTAGAAATGTTAGCTGGACGACTAAGTAAAGGGCCATGCGCCCCAATAGTGCCCATGCGCCCAAGTGGTCCATGCGCCTGAATTACTCATGCGTCTAATTGTTCATACGCACAAATAGTGCCCATGCGCCTGAATAGTTCATGCGCCTAAAGTGTGCTTAAGTATTGGCTAATGCGCCTACATAGTGATGAAACGCCCGAACAGGGCTCATGCGCCCGAATAGTTCCCATGCGCCTAAGACTTAGAAATTTTTACAGAAATTTTCTGGGAGTCTGTGCCTTAGGGTTTTGACCGAGGTTGACTAAGGGCTTATTAATGATGTGTTTCATGCATGATATGATTGATTATGATTGTTCCTTATTATTGTTATTGCTATTATTATTATTACTTATAGTATGTGACTTTACGTGGTATGTTATTATCGTAACGTAAAGTATATCGTAATAATAAAGTGAAAGAGCAATAAAGAAAGAAGAGGAACATTAATGAAAATTTTAACAAGTCTTGCAAGCTTACAGGAGGTACACGACCATGTTGTCGTTAGCTCAACTGTGTTGCGGGTTAGCTACCCTATTATGCACACAGGGTCAATCAATTGAAATTGGCAGGACCTTTGCAGCGTGTCCTGGGTGATTGGGTTGGCCTTGTACATAGTACACAAACCCTTTCGAGGGATACAGTTGACCCTTTCGGGGGATATAGTTGACCCTTTCAAGGGATACAGTTGACCTTTCGAGGGATATTGATGGCCCATCACCCGTTTTCCATCGCGCATATAGTTGGAGTATCGCTCACTGGTCCATACAAAAAGTGAAACATAAAGATAAAAGTTTACAGAATAGACAAGGCCTACAGTAAAGTGAACGAACAATATTTGTTCATATAGTTGATGCGTGCTCGCATATACAGTACAGAGTTGTATTTTACAGAAAAGAGTATTTTCTTATACAACATATAGAAATTTTTTTATTACTTGTAAAACTAGAGCTCACTCAGCAACGCTGACTTTTATACATTTTCAGTTGGCAGGTAATTATTGCTGAGGATGGCACGAGGGTGAAGCTACTCGGCAGGGAAACTCTGACATCCATTCGTATTCTATGTTGCTGTTGTTTTGTAATGCATATAAACAAGTCTTTTGTAAACAGTCAATGATGATGTATTGCTTAACAACAATGTTTTAAATGAAGTGAATGGCTTTTGATAAATTAATTTCGCTGCATAAGCTTGTTTAATTGTAATGTTTAATGTTTTAATTGCTATAAATGACCAACTGTGAGTTTTCCGGGAACGAGGCCTTACAAGTTGGTATCAAAGCCAAAGTTTAGAGAATTGGGTTAAATAGATTTTAAAAACCTAAACTTAAACTGAATTGGGACAAATGGAGGGATGTCAGCCCGAGTAGCTACGTGCCATTAGGTATGTCTTTTTTCTAATGATTAACCGGTATTTTGTGCGCATGCTATTTGATTATGTGCTCTTAGTAGATTTAGATATTGATTAAGTCAGGATAGGAGATGCTTGGGGTATAAAAAGTAAAGTAAGTGGCTAATCATAACTGACCACTGTTATTAGGGACTTACTATACATGACATAAACTGAGTATTACCTTGAATGACCGTGTTAGTGTTTGAATCTTATAGTGTGCCTATAGAGGATGGCTGGAGGTAGATCTTCAAAGGCCTCTCGTTGTGGAGGTCACAGTGCTGCTCCGCGACCCAAGAAAGGGAGACCCAGAGTAGAGGAAGTGGTTCATGAAGAACCAGAGACCCCTCAACTAGAGGGTGGCGACGAGAGCGCCAACCTGAGGGCCTCAGTAAAAGAGGCTATAGTGGAGAGGTTCCCAGGTCATGCAGATGATTCTACCATCTGTGGTGACCAAAGTGATCAACGCCGTAAGGGATGGGGAAAAAGGAAAGAAACAGGTCCTCGGGAGGACGGAATCAACCAGAGCCGAAGATGGTTCTCTCTGATGATGAGGAGGAGAAAGAAGAGGAACCTGTGCCGGAGGCGACTCGAGGTTATAACTATGGGGCGTTTATGAGATGCAAGCCCCCTACTTTCGATGGAAACGGCACTACGGCAGCTGCTCACCAGTGGGTAAGGGAGATGGAGGTTGTCCTCGATATCAGTGAGTGCCGTGAGGATCAGAAGGTGAAATTCGCTACCCACTCCTTTGGGACACGGCCTTGTGCTGGTGGGACAACATTGTCCAAGTTAAGGGTAGCAAGGCCATTGGAAGAATGAGATGGCCTAAACTGAAGAAGCTAGTGATTGAGGAATTCTGTCCTCACAGAGAGATGGATAAGGTAGAAAGAGACTTCCTGCAGCTGGAGGCGGGAATGATGACACACCAGCAATACACCACCAAATTCAATGAAATGGCACGGTTGGTGCCCGATCAAGTGACACCATTGTCACGAAATATTAAAAGATACATCCAGGGGCTGCCGGTGGATATCCGTAGGCATATGATTGCCGCCCGGCCGAGCACTTTCAGGTCGGCAGTTGACTTGGCTGGTAGATTATATGATGAGCGCGAGGTGGTGGTGGCTGAGGTGGAATGGGAAATGGTTTGGACGTGGTAGAACTGCTCCAAACAAGAAGGTGGCAAAGGTGGGTGATCGACGTGTGGTCACATCTGGATCGGGGCTGAGGAGGTGTGACAAATGTGGAAGGGAGCATACTGGTGAGTGCAGAATGGGGATGATGTATGCTTCAGGTGTGGTCAGCCTGGCCACATCGCTAGAGACTGTAAGAAGTCGAGGGCAGAGAGCTCTGGGGCAGAGAAGAAGAAACCGGAGGAAGGAGGCTAGAGGGCATGTGCTAGAGCTTACACCATGACCCGGGAGGAAGCCAGAGCTGATCCCGATGTTGTGTCTGGTATGTTTCTGGTGAACCAAACTTGTGCCTCTATATTGTTTGATTCTGGTGCTAGTAGGAGTTTTATTTCTACTACTTTCTTCACTAAGTTGCATGTTATTAGTAGAAAGGTCAGTGCACCATTCGATGTAGAAACTACTATTGGTAAGTCCATTAGAATTAGCGATGTGATAAGGACTGTGCCATAGAACTAGAAGGTCATAGGTTTGCTTCTAGGTTACATGTGATACCCCTAGGTGGATTTGATGTAGTACTAGGATGGACTGGCTAGCAACCTATGAAGCAAACATCGTATGTCACAAGAAGATGATTCGATTGGTTGCGTCCGATGGGAGTTTGGTTACGATTTATGGAGATCGCGTCATGGCGATTCCAAAAGTGATTTCGATGGCGGTGGCGGGAAAGTGCATAAGGCGTGGATGTAGTGCCTACTTAGCCTACGTAAAGGATGTGGACGTGCCAACACCGCAACTATCTGATGTACCGGTTGTGTGCGACTTTCCAAACGTATTCCCGGAAGACTTACCCGGCGTGCCACCGGATCGCAAGATTGAGTTCCAAATTGACTTGGTACCCGGTGCTCAACCCATTGCCAAAGCACCGTACCGGTTAGCTCCCACAGAAATGAAAGAACTCATGGAACAGTTGTAAGAGCTACTCGATAAGGGGTTCATTAGACCGAGTATCTCTCCCTGGGGTGCTCCGGTCCTATTTGTGAAGAAGAAAGACGGTAGTATGAGGATGTGTATTGACTACCGAGAGCTGAACAAGCTAACGGTGAAGAACTGATACCCCCTACCAACGATAGATGATCTGTTTGATCAGCTCCAAGGTGCCAGTTGGTTTTCAAGAATAGATCTTCGATCTGGTTACCATCAGCTGAAGGTGAAGGAGCAGGATATCCCTAAAACAGCTTTTCGTACGCGCTACGGTCACTATGAATTCTTTGTTATGTCATTTGGTCTGACCAATGCGCCAGCTACTTTTATGGATCTGATGAACCGTGTGTGTTCGGCCTATGTTGGATAAATCAGTGATTGTGTTCATTGATGATATCTGATTTATTCAAGGAGTGAGATTGAGCATGCCGGCCACATTCGGGAGGTTTTCTAGAGACGTAAAAAGGGAGAAGTTGTATGCAAAATTCTCCAAATGCGCGTTTTGGTTACGCGAAGTTCAATTCTTGGGTCACATGATAAACCCAGAGGGGATTATCGTAGACCCTGCTAAGGTGGAGGCTGTGATGCAATGGAAGTCTCCAAGGACGCCATCCGAGATTCGTGGTTCTTGGGGTTGGCGGGTTATTATCGAAGGTTCATTCAGGACTTCTCCAAGATCGCTTCTCCACTGACCCAGTTGACCCGAAAGGATGTAAAGTTTGTATGGGGTCAAGCCCAGGAACAGGCGTTCGGGGAGTTAAGGGTGAGGTTGACTCAAGCTCCTGCCTTGTCATTACCCGAAGGAAGCGAGGACTTGGTGGTATATTCTGATGCTTCTTACTCGGGGTTGGGGTGTGTACTAATGCAAAGAGGAAGGTTATAGCTATGCATCTGACAGTTGAAAGTTCATGAGGTTAACTACCCTACTCATGAACTGGAGCTAGCAGCCGTGGTCTTTGCACTAAAGATTTGGAGGCACTATCTGTACGAACGAAGTGCACCATTTTCACAGACCACAAGAGCTTGAAGTACTTTTTCGAGCAAAAAGATTGAACATGAGGCAGAGGCGATGGTTGGAGCTTAAAAGGATTATGATTGTGAAATCCATTACCATCCGGGCAAAGCCAACGTGGTGGCCGATGCTCTTAGCCGGAAGGAGAGGCCCGACCGATTCGGGTGAAAGCATACCAACTAATCAAGACCTCTGATGTAATGAAGCAAGTCAAGGAATTTCAGGATGAGGCATTAAAAGAAGATCATCTAAACTCTGAAAGAATGAGAGGTCTGGTTGGGGAATTGACTGAAAACACACTTGGTGTTAAAACTCGATTTGGACGGGTGTGGATTCCTCGTTTTGGGGATCTACGTGTGAGGATTATGGTTGAAGCTCACAAGACTCGATACTCCATTCATCCTGGTGCCACAAAGATGTATCAAGACATGAAGAAAGATTATTGGT
The DNA here is from genome assembly GCA_025506515.1 of Flaveria trinervia. Lineage (NCBI taxonomy): Eukaryota > Viridiplantae > Streptophyta > Magnoliopsida > Asterales > Asteraceae > Flaveria > Flaveria trinervia. The sequence continues at coordinate 84,625,711 of CM046445.1, read as the reverse complement.
GGCGGGTATGAAACGTGACGTGGCGGAGTATGTGAGTAAGTGCCTACTTGCCTGCAGGTGAAGGCGGAACACCAGAAGCCATATGGGAAGATCCAACCTTTGGATATACCGGAATGGAAGTGGGAGCACATCACCATGGATTTCATTACCAAACTGCCCCGTACTCCGAAAGGATACGATGCCATGGGTGATTGTTGACCGCTTGACGAAGAGTGCTCACTTCCGACCGATCCGCGAGACATATTCATCCGAGAGGTTGGCTGACCTGTTCATCAAGGAGATTGTAACCCGTCATGGTGTGCCGGTGTCCATTGTGTCTGATCATGACACCCGGTTTACGTCTAAATTCTGGAAGAAAAAATCCACGACCATGGGGACGAGGTTACATATTAGCACGGCTTATCATCCCCAAACTGATGGTCAATCAGAAAGGACCATTCAGACGTTGTAAGACATGCTTTGGGCATGTGTAATCGATTTTGGTGGAAGTTGGGACGACCACTTACCGTTAGCCGAATTCTCATACAACAACAGCTATCATGCCAGCATTAGTATGCCACCATATGAGATGCTATACGGTAGGAGATACAGAACACCCATTTGTTGGGGTGATATTGGTCAAAAGGAATTGGGAAGCGTCGAGGTAATCGAGGCTACGACTGAGAAGCTTGAAAAGATTAAAGCCTTCATGAAGGCAGCCAAAGATAGACAGAAGTCGTATGCCGATAAACGACATAGACCAATTGAGTTCCAGGTGGGTGATCGGGTTATGTTGAAGGTCTCACCTTGGAAGGCATTATCAGATTCAGGAAGCGGGGCAAGTTGAGCCCAAGGTATATAGGCCCTTTCTGGATCGTGCTCGTGTAGGAGAGGTGGCCTATAGATTGGAGTTGCCAGATGAGTTAAGTGGAATTCACCCGAAATTCCATGTATCTCATTGAGAAAGTGCTTAGCCGATGAAGACATGATTGTTCCACTGGAGGACATTGAAGTTGATGAGAGGCTCAATTATGTGGAGCAACCAGTGGTGATCATGATCGTAAAGAGAAGAGGCTGAGAAATAAAGTGGTTTCTTGTGCGTGTACAGTGGAAGCACAGGAAGGGATTCGAGTCTACATAGGAAACTGAAGAGGAGATGAGACAACATTACCCTCGTCTGTTTGAGGAATAACAGGTTTCGGGGATGAAACCTATATAAGGGAGGTGGACTTGTAAGCCCCGGTTATTTTTAAAGCAAGATAAAAAGAACAAAAACAAGAAAGGCAATAAGGTCCAAGTGGAGGGACTAAATGTCCAAAAGGACAAAACTTTGAAAAGTTGGTGTAAAGGTGGCATGGCCGCCCACCCTCACTTCACATCACCATTTTTCGGTTCTAGAGAGAGAGCAGAAGAGAACTCTCGGTTTATGGAAGAAGAAGAAGAAGTGAACGAATTCAAGGTAAGAATTCGTGGTGTTTACATGTTTATGACGGTTTCACCCCGGTTATGGGTTGTATGCTTATGGGTTGTGTGTGCTCGGGTGTGTGGTTTTTGGTGTTTCTAGGTGTTTTGAAACTCTTTGCAAGCGGGTTAGAAGGAATAAACACCCACGTTGCACCAGGTGAGTTCTAGACCCCGGTTTTACTTGTTTTCAAACATCTTGGGGCTGAAAATGTATTTAAATGATTTTCAAATGTTTGAGTATGTATGCCCGTATGTTTTGTGCATGAATGAATGTGATTCTTGAATGCTTATAGGTTATTCATGTTTAGAATAGCCACATTAAGCTTAGAACAGATGGATTTGATGATGGGATGAAAACATACTGGAAACGTGTTGAACAGAAGGTCCATGCGCCTAGATAAGGCTCATGCGCCTAAAAATGCCATAGTAAGAACTAAGTGTGATCCATGCGCCCAAACAGTAGCTCATGCGCCTAAGATTACCTTAGAAATGATGAAGTACAGTCCATGCGCCTGAACAGTGGCCCATGCGTCTAGAAATGTTAGTTGGACGACTAAGTAAGGGCCATGCGCCCCAATAGTGCCCATGCACCCAAGTGGCCCATGCGCTAAGTGTCCATGCGCCTGAATACTCATGCGTCTAAGTGTTCATACGCACAAATAGTGCCCATGCGCCTGAATAGTTCATGCGCCTAAGTGAAAATGCTTAAGTATTGGCTAATGCGCTTACATAGTGATGAAACGCCCGAACAGGGCTCATGCGCCCGAATAGTTCCCATGCGCCTAAAACTTAGAAATTTTTACAGAATTTTTCTAGGAGTCTGTGCCTTAGGGTTTGACCGAGGTTGACTAAGGGTTTATTAATGATGTTTTTTCATGCATGATATGATTAATTATGATTGTTCCTTATTATTGTTATTGCTATTATTATTATTACTTATAGTATGTGACTTTACGTGGTATGTTATTATCATAACGTAAAGTATATCATAATAATAAAGTGAAAGAGCAATAAAGAAAGAAAAGTAACATTAATGAAAATGTTAACAAGTATTGCAAGCTTACAGGAGGTACACGACCATGTTGTCGTTAGCTCAACTGTGCTGCAGGTTAGCTACCCTATTATGCACACGGTCAATCAATTGAGATTGGCGGACCTTTGCAGCGTGTCCTGGGTGATTGGGTTGGTCTTGTACATAGTACACAGAACCCTTTCGAGGGATACAGTTGACCCTTTTGGGGGATATAGTTGACTCTTCGAGGGATACAGTTGACCCTTTCGAGGGATATAGATGGCCCATCACCGTTTTCCATCGCACATATAGTTGGGGTATTGCTCACTGGTCCATACAGAAGTGAAAACATAAAGATAAAAGTTTACAGATAGACAAGGCCTATAGTAAAGTGAACGAACAATATTTGTTTATATAGTTGATGCGTGCTCGCATATACAGTACAAAGTTGTATTTACCGAAAAAAGTATTTTCTTATACAACATATAGAAGTATTTTATTACTTATAAAACTAGAGCTCACTCAGCAACGCTGACTTTTATACATTTTCAGTTGGCAGGTAATTATTGCTGAGGATGGCACGAGGATGAAGCTACCGGCAGAAAAGTCTGACATCCATTCGTACTCTGTGTTGTTGTTGTTTTGTAATGCATATAAACAAGTCTTTGTAAACAGTCAATGATGATGTGTATTAACAACAGTGTTTTAAATGAAGTGAATGGCTTTTGATAAATAATTCCGTTGCATAAGCTTGTTTAATGTAATGTTTAATGTTTTAATTGCTATAAATAACCAACTGTGAGGTTCCGGGAACAGGGCCTTACAGCATCCATGCAACTCAATACACTTCTACATATCAAACATCATCAACAATCACTGTAAACTGATCCTACATCATCAAGCATGCCCAAATCACCATGTCTAAAGTCTACAAAAATAAAGTTCCCTTGGGAAGGTAACACCCAAAAGTGATCTAACATCCAATTAAATCATAATTTCATCAATTTTATACCTAATCAAGTTCACATTCATTCTAACATACTAATCATCACCAAATCATTCAAATTCCCAAACATCATCCACAAAAGTTTCTACTTTTAGTAAGTCATGATCAACACCTCAAATTCATGAATTTCTTGCACAATCAATTTAAAACTAACATCCAAGCATTGTATCTAAATCATAACATCATCAAATCATGAATTCCAAGAACAAAAAGTTTCCTCTTATGGAAATGTATGAACTAGATGATCAATCCATGGATTTCTTGCATAATCAACATAATCTAGCATTCATACAACCTAACTAACATCATATCGACAACTAACAATCATCAATTTCATGTTTTCCTTACCAATTTTCGGATTAGGGTTCATTAAAAACAACCAACATGAAAAACTAGCTAAAACTAACCTTTAGGTGTGCTTAGATGATGATTAACACTTGAAAACAACTTGTAACCCTTGAAACTCAATCAATCTGATGCAAGCCTTGTTCTTAATCAAAATCGTATGGATAAAGGTGTTTGGAAGGGGTTCGGTCTAATGGGGTACAAGAGGGGCTAGGGTTGGCTTTTGTCAAGGTTACTTTAATTAACATTTACCTTTAAAACCCTCCTTAACTATTTTTTATAAAATTTATCCTTTGTAGCTTTTTATATTTTTAACTACAAATCACAAGTATTATTAACCAACAACAGTAATCCTAAATATTTACATCAACTCACACGACACATATATATATATATACATATATATATTATATACATATATATATCTATATATATATATATATATATATATATACATAATATAATTATATATATACTATATATATATATATAAGACGTTGTCATGTTATCGCGTAAAATGTACAAAATAACTATTTAAAAGGCTATAAATTCATGAATCACATAATCACAACTAATAATCCATATTATAATTGGATTATTATTGTTTATCATAGATTAGTTTTATTAAGTGACCAACATTCAATGACAACTAATGTGTGCTCACGACACGTGTATGCAAGACCTAAAGGAACTAACGGAGTTTGGTAACGGAAAATTACCGGATGTCACTTATCCCCATTTTGAAAGAATTTTGTCCCGAAAATTACGTTACATGGTTATGCTACATCCCTGGTTTACTGCACTGGCATAATGAAATCGAGTGAGTTCTCACTGTAAGCTTGGGAAGGCAAGCCTAAAGGAAATAATTTGAGTTGAACAAATTCTGCTTTAATTGTAAAGACAATAAGATTATAATTAAAAGTTTTGTTATTCCGTTTCCTTAATATGTTATTATCATTTAGTCATGAGGTTGTCATCACTTTAGGTTGGGTGCCTCGTACTCCATAAAGGTTGAGAACTTAGGTGTTTTACCATCAAAAGTGAGCTTTATGATTCCATTTCACATCTTTTTGGATGATATGCATACACAATACTTAGTTTCAAAAAATTGAAACTTTATAGTAGCTATGTTGAAACCTTATGTTGTGTGATGACGTGTTTATATGATGATTATGTGTTATAGATCGACTATGGTGTAATGAGATGTAAGTTATGATGTTTAATCAAGATAAGAAGTAATTATTTCTTTTGTAAATACATGATTTTATACTAAGCCGTCTTTGTATTAGTAAAGTACTAGCGGATTAGATCCGCGCTTTGCCGCGGTAAGGTTTAACGTATACGTTAATATCGTAATGATAGTTTTTTAGGTTGTAAAAGTTGAAAGATTTAATCTGATGATTTATACGTTATTACTAACCATCCGAAAAAAAACTACATGCAAAACACTAATAAGAATGTAGCAGAAAAAGTATAAAACATATATACCTCAAAACAACTAAGAAGAATAAAAAAAGCATGTATGGTGCCTTTACTATAATTAATAAGCTATATTGTAAATTGGTTAAAGAAATTTTGACATAACTCGAAAGCTTATACATAAAACTTTAAAAAATGTTAGTAAATGTAAATTTGTCATAATTTGAAAACTTATGTATAAATTAAAAAAAATTATAGTGGTTAATTGTAAATTTACAATAACTCAAAAAATTAAGTATAAATTAAAAAAATAAGCAGATATCATTTGAAGAAAAGAGAGAGAGAGACAAAGAAAGAGAGACAGAGTTATGATTTGTTTAAAAAATCCTTAAAGGGTCTAAATATAAGATTTTAAGAAAAAACAAAGTAGGTTTTTTTATTGTTTTGAGGAAAAACATTTATTGTAATTATAGTGACTAAAAAGTTTAACCTACATTTCTTATAATCTTTTCTATTCATTATATATAGTAATGTCGTAGGTGTATCTAGTGGGGGATGGCATTCGTGCGATTGAACATACAACTAGTCCATTCGCACGATTGAACATACGACTGGCCAGTTGCACGAATGGTCCATTAGCATGGTCCAGTCGTACGAATGTTCCATTCGCATGGCCAGTCGCATGAACGGGTCTGCACGCAGATTTTTAGATCTGCAGCCGACATGGCTGCCCAAAACCCTAATCTGATGAATTTTACATGAACCGAAACAAAATAGGCATCATCAGATTCGAAAGGGTGATCAGAACATGGTTTTGAGTTCAGTTTTAACATAGAAACACCACACGTAACAAGATCTGAGCAAAACACGAAGAACACAAAGTGGGTTTAACGTCAAGATTTGAAATTAGATCCAGAAATCAAGAGCTCGGGTTGCTTGAATGATTGTTAGATCATTCCAGCACTAACCGGCTCTGATACCAATTGTGAAGTCGGCTGGATCGGTAGACATCCGAGCATGTTTTTGACGGAAGGATAAACAACCAAAACCAAAAGTCAAATCTATAACACGAATTATCAAAAATTGGTTTCATTGATAAAACCTAACGATTACAAGCTCGTTACAACATAAGAATCAAGACTCTTGGCAAGGGGAGATCGAGCATGAACTCCCCTCTCATCCTGCAGCACCTGGGCTCCAGGCAGACTCCTCTCAAAATCCTTAATCTCTCTACATATTGAAACTGGTATATATAGGCCTCGGCCCATATTAGATGCGACTGGGCCAATTCGTGCGATTGGACCATGCGTATGGTTCAATCGTACGACTTGACCATGCGTATGGCTCACTCGTGCGACTGGACCATACTTATGGTTCAGTCTTACGAATGTCCCAATCACATCTCTCAGTCGCACGACTGGCCCATTAACAAGACTCGGTCGTACGACTGAGTCTCATTCGCATATGCTCCTACGAATGACCTAGTTTCATGTGTTTACAACATATCAGGTGTATTACATTAAGCATAGTCTATTTGACAAGCGACGGACACACTATATATGACTATACATGCTCCAACATAAACAATATTCATCAGGTCGTTCTTAATGTTAACCTCTAAATCTTAAAATTTTGTTTTAGTAAAACAAGGTTACAACGCAACTTAAATAATTTCATGTTTAAGATTTGTTTTGCTATCCAAAATAATTATGACAAGGCTTGTTACCTCTTAGCCGCCAGTCACTATATTCTAATTGTTTGTTTCTTGTTAAAAACGAAAAAATATATATATAGTGGTAATTTTTTAGTTAAAAAAGTTTAGCAAAGGTTTTTAAGTTAATTTAATTTTAGATGAGAAAGGAAAAGGGAAAAGTTAAAATTGCCGTGAAAAGTTAATATACTTTGTTTGTCGTTCACTTTCTGACGGAGATGGCAATGTTTTAATTATAAATACCATTATTATGATCATTATTATTTTCTGATTCAACCGTACACTCTACTTAATAAATCACTTTTTCAGTCTTCATTTTTATTTATTTAAATTATATATTTTTAAATTAGTTAAATCTATAATACTTATCAAAAAATTTAACTTTTAATGAATGAAAAACAAGGGAAATACACGAATGAAATTGAAGCACTTAAATCTTAAAAAAATACACAAAGCGTTTGACTTTCTCTAATATAGATATTATGCTCTGCTGATATATGTGAATATTTCTTGTAACGAGCACTTACTGTAAAATAAAGAAGTAAGATTTGTTTTTCAGTAAAGCTTAGTATGAATTGATATTTCGAATGTATCCAAAATATTACAAATATTTCATTTATTTGAAGTTTCAGTATTAAAAGCATCTTCCGAGACAGAATTATTAAATGTAGCATTTCATGTAATAGTTTAATATTAATAGCATATGTGTTGGATGCATTCAAACTACATTTTAAAGACATGTAATTTACATGTTCTTTAAATAAAAATTGTATGCTCACACCATCACAAGTGATTGCCGACCGAATATTGGTAAAACCGCATAAAATTGTCTTTTCCTTATGATTTTACTCGTAAAACAAAAATATAAAATTATCAGTAATATAATGTACATTTAAAAATATTTTATAGATGCATTGTTTAATAATATAATGATTTTTAAATGTACATGATACTCAATTGAAAGTGTGTTTCAATTGAGTATCATCTACATTTAAAAATCATTATATTATTAAACAATGCATCTATAAAATATACAGACTAACAAATGTATGTTATCATTAATTACATTATGCTAAAAATTTATATTTAGTTAAATTGACTATAACATACGGTAGAGTATAATCAATCACGTATTTAATATAATTGCTAAAGCATATATTAATATAATCAATAACACACTTAACTTAATCATTGACGCATATAATATATGTTATTACGAAAACATCACCATGATAAAATTTCAAGAAGCAGATCAAGAGTGAGAATGATTATATAACATTAGTGGTTCTTATTTAAATCTTCACACACACATATTAGGTTCAAATGAGATCACAAAATTACATGTTAAAACCACCTTTAATTCTAAATTAAAATCACATATGACAGCAGATGGTTGTACATTAGATCCGTGGATCAACTTCTCTTCCTCAAGCATCCAAACCTATACACACAAGAAAGTTGGATTGAAATCAACCGAAAACAAATCAAATGTATTGAAAGAACGCAAACTGATTAGAAAAATAAAATCAAACACATGAAACACCAAATATACAGTAAAATTTAATCAATAACACATGTAGTATTATCACAAGTACATACTCTATATAATAAAAGTGTATATAGGATGTAAACAAAAATACATACGTTAAAGTATTATCAGTAACGTATGTAATATATGCATTTAACTAATGTAAACATTAATACATTATAGTATATTTCACTATATCTTAGTGTTAGCATCATTCCATACACTATACTATTAAACATTTACTCATTTACTAGAATACCATCACAAGATTTTTATCTACATATTTTTTTCTTTCAATTTTGAGCACCTAATGGTTTCACTTATTTACAAAAATACCACTACATAATTTCTTTTGATGTTGCAGACTTAACAACACTCAGATGAAGCCTTATTTCAGAAAACGGTATTAAATTTTGGATGGTCCTACACACAAGTAAAATATAAAACTTTTATAGTCTAGTTATATCGTCATTTTTAACTTCAAAGTAAATAACATGTAACATAAATATATCATATAAAATGGTTGAAATGATCTATACGATCTTCATCTAGTTGTTCTTTTTAACATCTTGTTGAATTAGTCTTCTTTGCAGGTTAACCGGCAATTGTCATAAAGACATTGTACCCAAAGTTTTAAGTACGTACCTTAATTAAGAGATATTATCATTCAATACCAAATGCAAAGGACAGATATAGCCAGGGGTATCATTATTAATTACCTTAGCTAGGGATTATGTCAATTTATATTAAACTTTTTATATATATGGTTTTAATTTATGTGTTACATAATATGACTCTCGATCGGATACTAATTTTATTATTATTTTATAGCATCTAATATTGTTATAAACGTTTATTACCATTTCTAGATATATAGTTAAATGACACTTTCATGTACGTACACTTAAAAGAGTGAGTTCAGTCACAAGCTAAACTAATGGAAAATATATGAAGGTGATTTCAAGTGGTTGTGAGTTCGGTTACAAAACCTTCTCGTCTAGCGGTAGCCTCACGGCTTCTCAAATAGAATGTCGTGGGTCCCAATCTCACTCGGGTCAATAAGTGGCTTCTCAAATAGTTTGTATCAATATATTGCCATTAAAAAAGTTCTAATACGGTTTGCTTCATGTTTGATCCAAAACCGAACGTTAAACAAAAGAAATATTTTTCTAGTTCTTAATTTTGGATTTGGAACTGAAGAATAGATCTAAAGTTTATGAATGTGATAAGAGTAAAATAAAGAAAAAGATTATTATGAGAATAAGAAGAAGTGAATTGAAGAAGAAAGAGGAGGAGCATATATATATATATATTATATATATATATTATATATATATATATATATATTATATATATATATATATATATATATATATATATATATATATAAATATAAATATAAATATAAATATAAATATAAATATAATATAATATAATATAAATATAAATATAAATATAAATATAAATATAAATGATGGAGGTGAGTAAGTTAAGAGTGAAATGAGAATTGAAGCAAAGCTAAAAGCCGTCGCTAGCTGTCGTCACTAATACTGGCGGCCACTGGTGCTCTAGGCCCTGGGACACCTTCTATTTAATCAACTCTTCAGCGATATTTATTATTATCAGATTATTTTTTCATTTATTTCTTATTCTATATTTCAGTATTCAAATTCAAATGTATCCTTTGATAGTAGAATTGATATTTTTGTTGGTAAATACCATTAATGTTATTTATGTTGCGACAGATAAAACATTTCGAGGCTAAGTGTTGTTTTTAACGGTTGGTCATTCGTTTCAACGGTATGGGTGATATAGGGTAGGGCTCAGGGTTTCTTTACGGGTGGTGTATCTGATGTATGAGTTTTCCTCGGTAGGCATGCTACGCAATTGACTTTAGTCGTTTAGAAAAATGGCAGGTTTTATAATAAAAAGTTGAGGATTTAAATTTTGCAACGTGCGAGTTGTGCTGTGCATTAATTCTAAAAACTATAGAAGCCATGAATGGCTGGCCCAAATGATAAAGAAATAAGGTTTTGAGTTCACTTCTATCCAAAACGTAAATGATATATATGATGTAGTTTAGAATATTAAATGTTGAGTTCCGTAAAGCAAGTCAATAAGAAATAAAACTATTTTAGATAATTCAGTAATTGTTAAGAATAAAAATCATTTATAGATAATTATGAAATGAATACAACCTATGATATTATACATATATAATTTATGTATTACGGTAATATAATAATAAAATAATAGTACTAATATTTAAATAACAATAATATATACATAAATCGTTTATTGAATGTTTATTAAACATTTCTAACTGGTCAACTTTAACACTTTCACATCCTAACACAATTTAAAAACTTTATAAAATGTCACCCCAACCCTCTTAGATTTCTAAGTTTCGGGTTTAATTGTCGGTGTGAATCGGGTCAAATATAAAACATTTACATGTATATATATACGTTTTGAGATGATATATGTTTTGACGTCGCCTACATTTTGAGGGTATAATAAGTCAGATCGATGTTAGTCTACGCGTTATCAACGTCACATACAAATGCTGGCATAGCGTGTTGCATCGCGTTTTAATATTGAGATAATGATTGAATTCCTCGCGCAATGTGCGGATTAGGAAAACCTAGTTATTAAAATATCTTAGATAAATACAAAATATGTTTTCAATATTATACCCATAATTCAAAAATCATAATTAAGATCAGCACAAATGTTTTAAAAATATAATACCCATAATTCAAAATATGATAACATTAACAAAAAAAACTTAAAAAACTATATAATTTCGATAGATATATTATTGGGTGAATAATTAGGCAACTTAACTGTTGGAATAAATTTTTCGGAGGAAATTGCAAATTAAGGAAGCATTATTAATCCCAAGGGGTAGGAGTGTTTCCAACCATGAAAACATAAGGTAATTCCTTGTTATTTAGGTTTAGTTATGATTTACACCTAAAAAAGATTGGGTCAAAGATGTACAAGCTAACCGCTCAATATAGATGAACTCATGTAATATATTCATTTGCGTTAGAAACATGTATGTTGCTTCTGTGATGGGCAATTGAAGTTATAAGCATAATTATGTTTTCATTATAGTTTGCATATGTTTGATGTGTTTCCATGGAAAATTGACCACAACGATCATTCATTCATGAAAACTATGGTGTTAATAGGGATAGTGGTTGAAAAATTTAGTAAAAAAGTGTTTTTTATATAAATGTAAATATTATTATGGTTATCAACTCCAAGATTAGATTTAACTTCTTTTGCAATAATTCTTCTTCTTCTCACATATGTATTATATATTAATGAATAATGCAAAACATCTCCCTTTCTTTTATCTCTCTGATATTATATTGTTAATAGGGTTGTTATAAAACACACTATTAGTACAAATTGCTTTTGAAGTTAGATCATAACATATGTCAACGTACATTATCAAATATGTCTGTTTTGTTATTGTCTTCAATCTCTCAGATTGTAATTCATATGGTTTTTGGTTAATTTGGAGATTTCTTATAAAGTTCTCTTCTCTGTTTTCTCACCCCGTTTACACAAAACAAATCTAATAATCCACAAGTTATTTTTAAAAAAATTAACATGTTATTTTAATGGGCTAACTTAGATTTTATAATTATATCTTTCATATATTTCGAGCTACATACCACCAATCGCCGCCGCCGCAATCACCGTCGACAATCAATTGCGATCACTGTGTCATTTGCCGAAAACCAACTATACCCCGCTACCGCAACCAACCAATAACGCCCGTCGTCGAGACACGGTTCAGCAACAGCGGTCGGCGACAGTCAACGTTTAGGGGTGGCGGCGGTAGTAGGCGTCGGGGTTGTGTGACGTTGGTGGTGGTCGGGGGCTGCGGTCCGTCAGCGACAGTCAGGGATCGGGGCGGTGGCGGTCGGGGTCAATTGGGGGTAGACAACGGCGGTGGGGTCTGCCAAAGGTTTTAACAGGTAGAGGAGGTTCAAGGCACCAATCCAGAGCACATTGTAAGTTATGTCTTCGCCAACCATAGAACAATATGATCATGTGCACAATGTGGCAGATCCGTAGGATGATGCAAAGTAGGTTCTTCTAATGATTAAATGTGGGTATGAGGTTTAATAGGAAATTAGAAAACTGAGGCCAATTAGTCCTAAATCAACTTGTTTAAGAGGAGACATATTATGACTTTCTAAAGTGAAGGTTATGAGTTGAAATTTCACTAGATGCAATATGTTTTAAGTAGGTCAAGGGTTTTACCACAGTTGGCCTTTGTATGATGGGTTTCCTTTGGAATGATGAGCGAGCCGGGTCACCAGCACAGTCTGTGTTCACCGGCGTGGGTGGCTTTTTGCCAATGAGTTTACTCCGGTAACCAGACTTAAAAATTATTCGTTGGCCGTTAAAATAAAACTGAAACGTGAATTATGAAAACCATGACAAGGGATGTGGTTGTTAGTGTCTTCTAATGAAACCTAGAGCGTTGTTGGCCTTTAATTTCCGAGTACATAAGTTAACTTAGCAAGCATTAACTAATACATTAAAATTTGGTAGGTGTCTAATTGGGTGAAATAAGCTAAGAATCAACTTACATGTCTATAACTTATACCAATATTTTCCCATGTTTCACATATGAGATTTAGTTTTTATTTTTCTATAGATTATATATATACATTACATGCATCTAGTTAGTTTAAGTGTTTATACCGCATGATTGCGTGCATTCTAAAACTTTTCTAGAATTTACGTGTTAAGATCGAGAACTATGAACTTATAAAAATTGATTGATGCATTTAGAATTTAGCTTTCATTTAAGCCTATACTTTCCTACCCTGGATAGTATCCATTGCCATGTTAAGCCTTTTATTTATGCTTTTTTATTTTATTACACCCGTTTTAGCCTTAGCATATGTTTTTGTTTTAACCTTTTGTTTTTTTACCTATGTGTTTAGAAATCCGGTTGTCTTCTTAAATCTTAGTTGATAGTCTAGCATGAAAATAACCTGCGATTTTTTTTGTTATGTCTATCTAGTAGGTAAAAGAAGGAATGAATGAAAAAAAATGAAAAAGGAGAAATTGACCAAAGTTAGCTACTATTTAGTTAGTTATGCTTTTTATCGTATCCAATCCTTAGTTTTGGGTTTTTGATTTTGTTTTCCTTTAACCACTTTAGCTTAGCAAAGCCAAGTTTATGATAATGTCTATTAATGGAGACATGATTCTTTCAAAACCCTAATTAAGACCTACTTGATTTGTGCAAAGTTCGTATGTTAATTGGTGGAGACATAATACTTTTACAAGCTTATGATAATGTTGCATCATTATAGGTATAGATTACAAATATATCAAATAAATACTAGTACATCTTATAGTAAACCAAGAAGAGTGAACCTTGTGAGAGTTGTGGATTATTATAGATTTAGAGTCTTAAGGTAAGGTAAACTTAGTTATGATGATTATTTTTCAAAATGGATACCATTGTGGTTTGTTGAGTTGTAAGTAATTGATTATGCTTAGAGGGTTGATGCATCTTTGGGGAAGCAGCCAGTGTTAATTCAGTTTTACTTCATCTGTTTAATCTTATTGTTATTGAATATGTCTTGGGATGGGTTATTGCTTAGAGACAAACAATTATTTAAGTGTGTGGATGTTTGATGTATTGTATAACATATATGTAGTTCTTAGTTATAGTTTCGCATAATAGACCGGTCTTAATGTTTGATTTTTTTACTTATTATGTTTATATGTGAATCTATCCATAATAATGATGATTGAAGTTGATTTGGAGTAGAAACCGACTCTTGAGAAGAAAGTTGGTGAAGAATATATTTTTAATAAAAAATGATCGATGAAGGATATTAGGGACTGTAAGGAGAAGCTTACGGTCCATAATGGTTGTACCTTGCACTCAAAGGGAACTCCCATCTCATTAGTGAGATCGATATAAAACCGTCACCTATATGTTACAGTTCGTACTATTGATGCTTTACAGAAACCCTAATATGCGTTATAAATACAAATTTAAGTTCAACCTTGAGGGAGATCGATCATTGGTGGTTAGGTACAATTGAAGACACTATATTGGAGAGGAATTGAAGGATTTCAAGGCTTGGAGTTGAAGATCAAGACTATTAATATCATTGATTCGGCCTTGTTTTCGTTGTTCTTTATGTTCAACTTTTTATGTTTCTTTCTAGAATTTTTAAAGCTTGCTATTTATCTTAATGTTTCCAATCATGATGAGTAGCTAAACTTGTAGAACTACTTAGGTTTTCAATGACTATTTAATTATTTGAGTATTTTTGGGTTTGATTCATCAAAGGACTTATATGTTAATGTATAGCACTGTTCGTTACTGGTATATAATGTGTTTGTGTACTAATTTGATGATTGATATGCATAACATGTTCATCTTGTGTTTTTGTTTAATTGATTTCGTGTTCTCAGGTAAGATTGCATGTCTAGGTTACCTACTTTTCTTAATTATTAGTAGTCATCCTTAACGAAGAGCTACACAACATGTCCCAAGGTCAATTCTTAGTTTTTATCAGTAGCATACTATAGATATGTGTAAGGCCCCGTTTTCGGAAACCTCACAGTTGATCAATCATAGCAATTAAAATATTAAACATTACAATTAAACAAGCTTAAGCAACGGAAATAATTTATCAAAAGCCATTCACTTCATTTAAAACACTGTTGTTAAGCAATACACCATCATTGACTGTTTACAAAAGACTTGTTTATATGCATTACAAAACAACATCAACACAGAGTACGAATGGATGTCAGACTTTTCCTGCCGAGTAGCTTCACCCTCGTGCCATTCTCAGCAATAATTACCTGCCAACTGAAAATGTATAAAAGTCAGCGTTGCTGAGTGAGCTCTAATTTTATAAGTAACAAAATACTTTCTATATGTTGTATATAAAAATACTCTTTTCTGTAAAATACAACTCTGTACTGTATATGCGAGCACACATCAACTGTATGAACAAATATTGTTCGTTCTCATTATCGTAGGCCTTGTCTGTTCTATAAACTTTTATCTTTATGTTTCACTTTCTGTATGGATCAGTGAGCAATACCCCAACTTATGCGCGATGAAAAATGGGTGATGGGCCATCTATATCCCTCGAAAGGGTCAACTGTATCCCTCGAAAGGGTCAACTGTATCCCTCGAAAGGGTCAACTGTATCCCTTGAAAGGGTCAACTGTATCCCTCGAAAGGGTTCTGTGTACTATGTACAAGGCCAACCAATCACCCAGGACACGCTGCAAAGGTCCTACCAATCTCAATTGATTGACCCTGTGTGCATAATAAGGTAGCTAACCCGCAGCACAGCTGAGCTAACAACAACATGGCCGTGTACCTCATGTAAGCTTGCAAGACTTGTTAACATTTTCATTAATGTTCCTCTTCTTTCTTTATTGCTCTTTCACTTATTATTACGATATACTTTACGTTACGATAATAGCATACCACGTAAAGTCACATACTATAAGTAATAATAATATAGCAATAACAATAATAAGAAACAAACATAATCAAACATATCATGCATGAAACAACATCATTAATAAGCCCTTAGTCAACCTCGGTCAAAACCCTAAGGCACAGACTCTCAGAAAAATTCTGTAAAAATTTCTAAGTCTTAGGCGCATGGGAACTATTTGGGCGCATGAGCCCTGTTCGGGCGTTTCATCACTATGTAGGCGCATCAGCCAACACTTAAGCATTTTCACTGTAGGCGCATGAACTATTCAGGCGCATGGGCACTATTTGTGCGTATGAACACTTAGACGCATGAGTAATTCGGACGTATGGACACTTAGGCGCATGAGCCACTTGCGCGCATGGGCACTATTGGGGCGCATGGCCCTACACAGTCGTCCAGCTAACATTTCTAGACGCATGGGCCACTGTTCAGGCGCATGGGCCGTACTTTATCATTTCTAAGGTAATCTTAGGCGCATGGGCTACTGTTTGGGCGCATGGATTACACTTGATTCTTTCTAAGGCATTTTCAGGCGCGTGAGCCTTATCTAAGCGCATGAACCTTCTGTTCAACATATTTCCAGTATGTTTTCAGCCAAAATCATCAAATCCATCTGTTCTAAGCTTAATATGGCTATTCTAAACATGAATAACCTATAAGCATTCAAGAATCACATTCATTCATGCACAATACATACGGGCATACATACTCAAACATTTGAAAATCTTTTACATACATTTTCAGCCCCAAGATGTTTGAAAACAAGTAAAAACCGGGGTCTAAAACTCACCTGGTGCAACTTGGGTGTTCTTCCTTTTAACCCGCTTGCAAAGAGTTCAAAACATCTAGAAACAACATCCAAACACATACACACGAGCACAAACACAACACATAAGCACATAATCACATAACCGGGCTAAAACCGTCATAAACACATAAAAATTGCGAATTCTTACCTTGAATTCGATTTCTTCTTCTTCTTCTTCCACAAGCCAAGAGTTCTCTTCCGCTCTCTCTCTCTCTCTAAACCGAAGAAATGGTGATGTGAAATGAGGGTGGGCGGCCATGCCCACCTTTACACCAACTTTACAAAGATTTTGTCCTTTTTACACTTTTAGTCCCTTCATTTGGACTGAATTGTCTTTCTTTCTTTCTTTTATTCATTATTTCTTGTCTTTTAAAAATAACCGGGTGTTACAATATGATAGACACACTTGATTATATGTGCTTATACTAGTGTCGATGTAATTATTATTTTTCTAACTTAAAACTTAAAACTTAATTGGTGAGTATTTTATTTTCACAGCTTACAAATAATCTACAGTTTCACATCGTAAAAATAAATTATATTTACATGTACACCCACAATTTAGACTTCATGATGCAATAGCCGAATGGCAACCATGTATGTACTATATAATAAATTAGCTATAATGCAATCTGGATGACATGACCAACACATGACTATATGATATTACCATGTATATTTCATAACTCGGGTTAACTAGAATAATTAGAGCTAGAAGAAAACTCATGCCAACAATGTACATATATGTTTAAACATATGGTTGTATGGCCCGACGCCGACACATATGAGAACACAAAGACTAACATTAGTTGCTTTTGATTTATAGACTATCAGTTTCAACATTAAACTTACTATGGATTTAGCGAAGAAGTCATAACAAATGTGAAAAAGGTAAAGGTTTTAAAGGAGAGTTCGCCTATTTTTTATGATTTACTTTTATATGATAAAAGAGACAGCTTGTCAATAATGGGAAGCATGATGCTTCTATATAAAAATCATTACCAAGGATCAACGAAGGATGCCTATGTTAGTAACAGGATACACTAACCCCCCTTAGTAAAATGTGGGTAGAAATCCTAGGTGTGTGAAAAAGATGTCTCTCCCGCACAGGTTGAGGATTTCAAGGCCCGTCTCGAGAAATATCAAGAGACTCTGGGACCGGGGAGAAAATAAAAAATGGGCTCCTATAATACGACATATTAAAAATTATAAATTGGATAACTTATATATAAAAAAATCTATAATACGACGATAATTATTATAACAATAGATAAAAAACAAAAATATTATAGCAAAAATATTTAATATACTTAATTAAGCGAATCGGGAGGCTCTACTAGCGTTTTTGGTATTATTATATTAATTTAGGTTTAGAAATGTAAATGTTATTAGGTTAAATTATTTAAAATGTTAATGAGCTCTTAGGTAAAGGTTAATGGGTTAATATAATTAGAATGTTATTGAATTTGTTAATAGATTTATTAATAGTTTATATATATTTTAAAGGAGTAACTTTGTAAAATAGTAACCAACTTTCAAAAGTGTTTCAATTAAGTAACTCAAGTTTTAAAAGCGTTCCAATCAGATCACTCATTTTTATATTTTATACAAATTAAAAGTCATAACATATTTTTTAGTATGTTATATTTTTGGATTCAGTTAAAAAATATTTTTTTCTATCTTTTGACGCTGATATAGAACGTTGACGTAAATTTTAGGCACTTTTTTTTTTATTTTTTTCATAATTAACATGTTTTTTTTATTTTTAATATAATTTTATATATTGAAAATTCTAACTCTCATGTCTTTTCCATCATTACTTTTTTGTCATAATAAAATTTGGTAATGACTCGATTTGATCGTTTGGATGTCAAATTTGAGAAAAATATGTATGAATGATTAAATTAGAATACTTTTAAAACTTGGTTACTATTCTGTGATATTTTTGCTATTTGAAAAAACACATATGTATATATAATATATAAAATTTCCAAAAAATAATGACAGGCCACCCTTAGGAAGATTCTAGTCCATCGTGCATAATTTCATAGATTAGGAGTAGGATTAGTAGACATGCAAGTTATCCACTTTTAACTAATAAGATCTTATCATCTGAAATCTAACGGCTATCCATTGGTAATTTTTATTATTCGTTTTGATTACTTATTGATGATATCCGTTGATGACTATATGAAATTTTCCAATAGCATATACACTGCTAAAATAATTCTATTCCCTTTGTTATGGAAAGGCATGTAATTTGATCAGAGCATTCATAATCTAGCATAACAGTTAGGAACATACACTGTAAAGATAAAGTGTAAAAGACAAATAGCCAAAGACATAAAAGACATTTGCTTGGAACAAAAAGGTAAATAGTCTGAACAATAACAACCAAATTAAGAAATTAGATCCCACAACCTTGAAGACATAAAGCACGTTCAAAAAGGTAAAAGTTTGAACATACGCTGAATTTTATTTCCTTTAAGGACACCGGTAACCGGCTCATTTTTCAGTTTTTCTTTGTGTGACATGTTAGTCTCATATCAGTGTTTTTTATTTTTTTAAGGGGCGTTTGGTTAGAAGAAATGGAATGAAATGAAATAGAATGAAAAAACTAGTATATTTTTCAAGTAATATTATGTTTGAGTGCGTAATAAAATGTAAAATCCAAGGGAATGTTTCACCTTAAATTCCTTTGGTTGTGTGATTTCAAATTCCCTCTCTAGATGGAAGGATTTTGAAATCGCACAACCAAAGAAATTTGAGGTAAAACATTCCCTTAGGTTTTACATTTCATTACATACTCAAACATAATTTTTTGAAAATTATACTAGTTTCTCAACTTCATTCAATTTCATTCTTTCCAACCAAACACCCCCTTAGTTTTTTTCCACTTTTACATAATGTCAACCCAATATCCTCATTTCCCCATTGTTTAAGAAAAAAATTTTAAAAGATGGGTGGTGGTATCGGTGGATCCCAATGAAAATTCAACGGGTATAGGCACAAAAAAATAACCTCATGGATGGGGGTTTAGTGTTCCAATCCGACCCCGGGTTTCCCAAAAGTTCCCATTTTCACTTTGTGTGGCCTAATAATTAAGGCGATTGTTTGAACAATGTCAAGTGGAAGGTATTTGGTGTGGCGGGGTGGTTTATTTGGAAGATTGTTGTGTCAATTAGACGGATTCCTAAGCAACATACCATAGGAATGGCGCGAGACTGGTTAATGGTAAGGTCAGACATACGTTTGGCAACACGATAGGCGGCACTAAGTATCGTGTGGTTAATTTCGACTTTGTTAAGCAAAGAAAAATGTTGATATGCTTATTCAAGTATGATTGTTATCTTAACTAACTACAATTACAGGAAACTTTATGATGATACACAACTAAAAAGCTAAGGCACAGTTTAGTTTTGCATATCAATGAATTAATATTTGACATACACGTAAAAGTAAATACATGACTATTGGATTGTGTATATCATGCTAGCGACGTGATTTTTTACTATCAAACATAAAAAGTTAATATGATGATTTTTTTTCAAAAATATAAACTCTAAACGTTTCACTTGATATATTTATGAGTAAAAAGACTTGTATAACTATCAAGTTATATAGAGTATAATATGTCATTATGGAATTTGTATTTGTTTAAACTATCAATATACATATCTATATTATATATAAAATATATAAGAGTGGTATTTTAAAATATCATAAAATTAAAAACACTTACTATATTGAATGCATAAAATACAATCACTTTTGAGTGTAAAATAGTATGTATAACATTATTTACAAATCATCTTTATATTAGTTACCTAATAATCTTACACTTACTAACACTTGCATAAAATTTTATATTATCTATCTATAAACTAAGAAAACTTAATATGTTTTAAGATTTTAACTATTAAAAGCTTTTAATCTATCACCATTTAAAAACATTTTGATACTACAACTTAACCTGTATTCTTTTAAACATTTTGGTGTAAACTTTTTGTTGAACAGATATGTATTTTATGAGGTACAATAAGTTAATGCATATATGTACAAGAGCCATACAAAACCTATTTATTTAGTGTTTTAAATTTTAGTTTAAAAAAAGATAATAGAGTAAAAAATATATTTTTATTGTTTGTAATTGCATATATATGCTTTATATTATAATTTTACATTTTAACTACTAGAAAGTAGAATCTGGTTATCATAAAAGTATAATGGGGTTGTTAAAATGCTATATATATATTATTTAACATTTGGATTTGTTTTATCATAAAATTAAATATTTAATTCAAGAGTTATTGGATTTTAATAATTCAATTTTTATTTATTGGTTGAGATTAATTTCAATTTAAAAATGTTTACAAACACTCCTAACTGTAAATATATTTTTTTCTAATGATCTCTTACTAACTGAGAGTTAACCATCGTTAGTATTTTTGATGAAATAAGGCTAACTTTGAGCTATTTTTCAACTCAAGCACTGTCTAGTCTCAATTAGGTCTGTTTTTCATTGTCTAACCTCCATTATCATCTAAAATCTACCTCCAACGAGTTCAGTGATTCAAATCAGGAGGTGGAGATTAACGAGTTTTTGGGTGCGGAAGTTTCAAATTGATGGTCTTGATCATAGATTTCAACTTTTTGTTTAGTGTTTTGGCCACTAAAAAGTCCACATCATCAAAAAACTAACGGGGTTAACTCTTAGTTAGTTAGGGATCGTTGGAGGAAAATAAACTCAAAGTTAGGAGTGTCTATAAACATTTACTGAGTTGGGATTAATCCGACCAATAAATAAAACTTGAGATTATTAAAATCCAATAACCCTTAATTCAAAAACAAAAATTAATAAACACAATTTACTTGTTAGTTAAATACTTAAGGTTTAAATATAAAGTGTTTTAAAACTAATAATTCTAAAAAGTAATCTCAATCATCCACTTTTTTAATCAATGTTTGATATCAATTATAGAAAAAAGTTTGTTAGAGGTGTATATTAAAAATAATCACTATTGTTGATTTTTTGTAAGCTCCTTTATTTTTTAAATACTTGTAACTTTTATATATGATTTTATTTTTTTATAAAAATTACACCATAAAACAAGTTTTTTTATCTTTAAAATGAGTACAATATTTTTTAGGGAAAATATCACAGAATAGTAATCAAATTTCAAAAGTGTTCTAATTTAGTCACTCATGCATATTTTTCTCAAATTGGACCACCAAACAATCAAATCGGACCACCAAACGATCAAATCGAGTCATTATCAAATTTTATTATGACAAGAAAGTAATGATGGAAAAGACATGGGAGTCAGAATTTTTAATATATAAAATTATATTAAAAAAAAAAACATGTTAATTATGAAAAAAATAAAAAAAAAGTGCCTAAAATTTACGTCAACGTTCTATATTAGCATCAAAAGATAGAAAAAATATTTTCTAACTGAATCCAAAAATATAACATGCTAAAAAATATGTTATGACTTTTAATTTGTATAAAATATAAAAAGTAAGTGATCTAACTGGAACACTTTTAAAACTTGAGTTACCTAATTGGAACACTTTTGAAAGTTGGTTGTTATTTTACAAAGTTACCCCTATTTTTATATAAAAAGATTAAAAAAAATTTAACGTTTTTAAGCTCATATCTCGTCATTATATCTTTAGTGTAGTTTATTGTGTATTTTTGTTGGTTATTGTGTTAATTTTAAATACTATTATGTTTTTTATTCTAAAATTTTAAAATATATAATGATGGAATAACATTGTTTTGTATATCTAATAAACTAACAATTAATTAATCTAATATATTAAAAATAATAAAATAACACAATGTCTCATTTTGTGTTTTGATCGTTATTGTGTTATCTTGAATAATATGAGTTTGACAAATATATTGTGAAAATAAAATCATTGTACATTTTTAATGGAAAAACACGACGAATATTAACAAATTTATATAATCTATTCAAAAATAATAACAAAAATAACACATTGTGTAATTATTAACACTATAAGTTTTGAAAACCATATTGTTAAAAGTATATCATTGTGTCTTCTAATTGTACAACATAATGATATATAACAAGTTTATAATATGTAAATAAATAACAAAAATAACATAAAATGATATAAAACGTAAAACACATTTATTAATACACATAACAAATAATGTAAAATATATGACACAATGAACTGATATTTGACACAATGAACGTATAAGACATAATAAGCTGACGCATTTAGTAAAACTAGAAGGGTGCCCGCGCAATGCGGCGGATGGCATTTTACATTCGGCACGTGTTTTTAATATTTTGTTATTGTTATAGTATTATTATAAAAGTTTATGATGTTTTTTCTAAGCTAAAACTTTAAATACCAAATAAATGGGTTATGTATGACTACTTGTACATTTACGCACTAACTTATTGTACATCACAAAATAAAGATCGGTTCGGCAAAAAGTTTACACCAAAACATTAAAAAACGCAGGTTATAATTGTACTCTCAAAAAGTTTTTAAAAGTGATAGATTAAAAGATATAGTTGAAATCTTAAATAAATTAAGTTTATTTATTTATTGATGGGTAGATAATAAAATTTTTTATGTAAAGGTTAGTAATGTAAGGTTATGTAACTAATTGTAAGGGGTAATATGTAAATAGTATTATAAATATTATTTTACCCTTAAAATTGATTGTATCTTATGCATTGAATTAAGTATTTATTTTTAATTTTATGGTATCTTAAAATACCCATCTCATATACTTTATATATAATATAAATAATCAAAATGTTATTCTCTTTAAAAAAAATAAAAAAAACACGTATCAAACATATAATGTTTTTAGGCTTTTTATATTAAACATTATTTTAGTATAACCCCACCATTCACCAAAACTCACCTAATTATAATTTTTAATAAATGTACAGAGACCTTTGAAAGTGCTGCAACCACTCAATCAAATAGATGTTTGATAAATGCCTAGGGTAATTATGCACATGTTTGCAAAGATTCAAGAGAAAACACTTAAAAAAAACATTTCACAAAATAGTAATAATTTTTTTCGTAAAAGGAAAGGTAACCGGTAAATGTCATTATTTAAAAAATAAAAAAAAAAACCTAAGAACATTCACAATGAAGTCCTTAAAATTATATAAGTGTGTTTGGTATATTATATGAAATGTTTTTGAGTGGTTGTGAGTGAAAAAGAGAGAAAATGTTATTGTAAATTGGTATATTTGAAAAATCATTGTTCAATCCCTTATAATTTTTTTAATATTTTAAAGTGACTGTGAGTGAAAAAGAGAGAAAAAAGTAATGATAAGTATATAAAAATATTATTTAATTAAAAAGAGAGAGAAAACGTAATGATTTTTAATGTTATTATATAGATAAAAATAAGAAATCTACTATGAATGCTCTAAAACGCCATACTATTTCCAAACCAACTTAGAATAATCCAACCTTCAAAATACCCAAGAACTGATGACTTCTTACGAAATTGCTTAATATAAATAACTTTAAAACATACTTTATTATCTTTTATATTATATATAATAGTAATTATCAAATGTTTTGTGCATTATGAGTTGTATTTTAGGTTTAATAGGTTGTACCTATGTTTGTTTCTTTTAAATTTTTTTACTTTTAACCCCAATACTTTTACTTTTTTTACAACTAAACCCCTACAATTCTTCAATTTTAACTTTGGTTGCATATAGTTTAATCTTATTAAAAAATTTTGGTTTTACGTTTCGTTTTAAATTTTACAATTTAACACGCCGCAACGTGCGCATGTGGTTCAACGTTTTTACGTCTATTTTTTCCCGTTCAAGGGCTCCGTCACAATGCAAGTTTCTAGATCGACTTAGTTGGTTTTGATATTCTACGATTATATGTGGGGTTCAATATTTTTACCTTTATTTTTCATTCGGTTTTATTTTTCGCGTTTTAATTTATTTTTTAATATAAGTTTTTTTTTGTGTTGATGGACTAGTGATTGCTAATGATAGTATGAAATTGATGCTACCTGATATGATTTTATAACGTCCGTTGCAATACGGGGCTTATTTCTAGTTTGTCTCTAAGAATTAAATATGCATGAGAGAGTATTTGAATAAGGGGCAAATTTGTCTTTACGTGACAGAGACAGTCCTGCTCAACCATCACTTTAACTCGTAGTAAAGTTTTTACCTCAATGACAAGTTACCAAAACGACCCTGACTTTTAATACTATTTTTGGCAAAATATGCCCTGACCTCTCAAATGTTTCAATCCAATTCTTTGTGCTATTTTAGCCTTTGCATTCAGGCCCCACTTCCTATACATCCCCAACGGAATCTGTCAGATGCTTTGCCCATGTTTCTCAACTATATTTCATTTATGCCACTGGAGTAGTAACTCTTTTTTTGTTAAGAGTCATGATTAGGAGTTATAATCTAACCCTGTGATGATTGTTTTTGTAGGTTTAGGATGTGAATTCGGAGATATGTTGAAATGATGTGCTAGTCATGTGAACCGTTCGAGTTGAGAGTTACGTCGTTCGGGTTCTAATGGCATGGTTCAAGTGAAGATGTCGAGTGGTTTCAGATCATGTTGTTCTAGTTAATGACGACATTGTTTATGGTTTTGGTTTTTGAACTATAATGTTTTGGGTCGATAGGTCATAATGCTAACATGTTTTGGTTAATTGTTTCATTTGCTAATATTTTTTTTTTGTAATTTGAACCCACTCTTAAGTGTTAACTCCAATTGTATTTTCTTCATCTTATAATATTATTATCATTATCAATAGTTTTGTTCTTGTTATAAAAAAGGGAAATCTAACCAAAGAATAGTTACAATACTTAAATTACAAATGACAAAAAAACTTGATATCAATAGTTTTGTTCTTGTTAACCTTATTGTTAAATGGTTAAGAGATAATGTTATAATTTATACTATTAACCATTTAGCAGTAGGGTTATCTTTTAATCACTAAGAGGCTACGAAACACTAAAAGATGGCCTCTTAGTAACTATTAACAGGTTATAGAACAATCCCTTTGTGTATTGATGTTTACAATTTGGAATTAGGGAATTCAAATGTAACTAGATCAAAACAACATAGGTCGTGATGTGGTTCTATATTGGGTTTACACGAATTTCCTAAAAATATACCTCACCTTTTGTGTTATGCAATTACGAAAGTGTGTAAGTGAAGGGATCCTCAATCGGAAATGTTTCAACATTATAACCCCTCAAACTACAAATGAACTAATGAAATCACCAAGTATGAGAGAAACAATGCATGTATGAAGACTATAACCCGCATAACTTGCTCGAATTAGGGGAAAAACAAAAATGTAAGAACTCTGATGTAACATCCGTTATTTTTCCAAGTTAAAACCCAAACTCGAACTTATTTTGAGCTTTCATTATTAATTTACTTAATAAATGGATCAAATACATTAAATATGTAATCAACTTATTGATTGATAAATAATTTTTTTCATAAAATTATAAGTTTATTAATCATGTTACAACAAATAACTAAATAGAAAAGACTTATTAAAATTTATAAAGTTATATAATGAATTTTAATAAACTTATAAAATTTTATTAGTAATTATGAATTTTAAATACTGAAAATAAATAATCAAATTAAAAAGTTTACAAGTTTTATAAAAGTTATAAAGATTAACAAATAAATAATTTGATTGATTATTCAAATTGGTATTATAAAGTCTATAAATATTTTATAAATAAAAGTTGTTAAAATTAGAGTCTTCAAGAATTTAAATTTTAAATTGTAATTATTCTTTTATTTATTTAAATTATTTAATTTTATATTTATTTTAAATTCCAATCATAACCCCCATTTAAAAGACTTATAAATTACCATTAAGACTATTCATAACCTCTTCCTAACCTCAAGTATAAAAGCAAGGCTTAGGCTTCATTTTTATTTGCTCATTCTCTAAAAATCTTACTCTCATATATTTCTTTCATCTATTGGTTATGATCAATTTGAAGAATTTTATTTTACAAGAGATTTCAAGAATTATTAATACTAAGGTAATATTTTATTACTTTTATATTATATATTTTAATCATCCTAACATCCAATTGTTTTCATGACTTTATGTTCTAACTATTATTCTTTCTTCGACCAAATCTCTTTTTATTTTAATAATTATCAATTGATCACTAATATTTTAATAATCACTAATCTTATAACAATCACTAACATTCCTAAATCAAGCTAGCAACACACTAATATAAACAAAGAATCCCGTTTGCATATGGACAGCTATGCCGCCGCATTCGGTTATTCCACAAGATTATTATTCTAAATGATGGCTATGCCAAAGTCTTAGAATATTTTTATAACTTAAATGAAGACTAATATAACATATATTGATATAATAAAATGTTCTAACCTATTTCATGCTTTAACGATTTTAAAAGTGCATATAAGTGCCTTACTACAATTCTGGCAGAATATAATCTTACTTCAACCGACCATAACTTGATCATAACAAACTAAATTTGAGTAAACTCAGACTTCAATGTTAAGCTCATCGAAATACCTTTTCAACGGTAGTTTATAAGTCTTCAAACTCAATCGGACGACTCAACAATAGCCTTCACAAGATAAATACGCATTTCAGCACCTTCTATCTTGTGCTGCCTGTTTGACCTATTTAAAGATCTTTTCATAAAATTGTTTCTGAATGAAAGTTATCCGGGAGACTTTGAACTAATCAAGTATAAATTTTTATAATTTTATGAAACCGTTTTCTATTTTTAAAACCTGTTCAAACATATACCAAACATTCTGTCCAAAATCTAATATTGATGTAATAATCCTTTTTCAATCTACCTTTCGTTTTTAGCATTCTTTAAACGTCCTAATTTCTTGTAATGAATTTCAACCTCAAGTTATTGTTCTTTTTATCATTTAGGACATCACTTTGACTCTTGACATTCAAGTTTTCTTATGTACTCTACAACCATCACTATACTTGTGAGTTTTCCATGTGACTATTTCTATACTCCTTTTTATATTTTTTACACTTTTGAGGTGAAACATGTTACATTATAAACTTTGCACTTGTAGACACGTCTGATTCTTGTAAACTTATGGCATTTTACCTGTATTTTGTGGTTAGTTGAACTTTGTAGCTACCATGTAATGTCGAATATATGTACAATCATTAACTATTGCTAGCCTGGTGTGACATCCGTCACCACAAGGTCCATCAATTAACGTGATTATCCGTTAACTCTTCTTTAATCGTTCATTCCTCATCTTTATTTACTCCTTGTGTGGATATCATACTTGCTTTATTATCTTTATGCTTGTGTTTCTTTCGTGAACGTGTGCTATGCTTAAAACTTTTACAAACTTCATCATCATTATTACTAAAAATATATTTTTTTATAAAAAAATTATTGTCATTAATAAAACCATTTTTAAGTGCCAATTATCGTTAAATACATTTTTAACATCAATATAACAAACACCTTTAAAATCATTTTCAACCGAAACAAACTTTGGAAACCCGGGGCTAAGTGCATGGACTAAAATTGACATTTTGCAAACTTGGGATGGATATAAAAACCCCATTCCCAGCCATTCTTCTTCACTTCTTCTTCATCTTCTTCATTCTTCTTCTTCACTTCACATCTTCTTCACCTTTACACCAAAACCGCCCCGTTTCGTCTCGTTTTCGTCGTCTAGACTTCATCTACAACCTAGTCTACTCCATCCTTGCAGGTAGATGACCTTGGTTGTCCCTTTTCTTGCTCGTTTTACTGCTGTCCATTTCTAGGGTTTCGGGTATTCGGGTTCAACCCGAACACAAGAGGTCGTGTGGGTGCGTGTGATGTCTTTCTGCGTGTGCTTCTTGTTTGTGTGTGTTTGTAGTGTGTTTCTGGAGATCCTTGTTGTGTAAAACTCGTGCTCGGGGAAGCCGAAGACTGCTCTGCACTTCAGCAGTCGTGAACCTGCAGTTCAGTCGACTGGGTCTGTCATGCGACTGAGTCATTCGGGAGACTGAGTCGTGCGACTGGGGATGTCATGCGATTGATTCGTGTGATCGAATGAATTTGTGCGATTGAGTCAATGCAGATGAATGATGTGTGCGATTGAGTCATGCGACCGAATGGATGTATGCGATTGTGCGTGCATCGCACGACTGAAAGCCAATCGTACGAATGAAGATTAGTCATATGGATGAAGCTGATTCGTACGAATGAAGGTTGATTCATGCGTATGGAGGTTAAGTCGTGCGATTGGGTGTTGTGTGGTACGACTGAATACTAGCCGTACGAACGAAGGTTCAATCGTACGAATGAAGCTGATTCGTACGATTGAAGGTTGATTCGTACGAATGGAGTGTTGAGTCGAGCGTCTGTTCCTGTTGTATGACTGATGCTACTGTGTGTGTGAATTCCCTTATTGAATGTCATATGATGATATGGTAACATCAATATAAGTGTCATTGCTTGACCACAAAGATTAAAGTCAACGCTATCAACATGCATATACTATTTCAATTTAAATCAACCTAACATTTTACAATTATCAACAACCCATTTGGGACTACAAATATTTAACAAGTACTTTCTCTTATAACAATGGGATCTTTATACAAATATCATTGGCAATGACGACTCCTTCTGGTACTTGGATCTACATAAGATCTGATACGTGTGTCCGCTTATGTGTGTTACCCACGACCAAACCGATACAACCCGAACCGACTGAACATTACTATCTGCTTTATACATATCATTAATGCTTAACAATAACTGTCAATAGGTGTTTGACCGTTTATTGCATACCACTATTGGAAACTTTGATCATTCATACTTACCACTTAATAAGTGAGTTTCGTGGCCCCTTTTTTGCTTATACTACTTTTCAAACATTTACAAACATGGGGGAAAAGTATGCTCACCCGTTTCTGTGCTGTACAACATACATACAATTTACATACTTAGAATCAACGTGCTATTTTTTTGTGAGTACTTATTTGATACATGCTTGAGTCTGCTATGTGGTTCTTTCTTACAACCATTTAATTCCAGTGTGGGAACCGACGGATAGATATTGGTAGTACTACTTGGGTTGACACACCCACCCTCGTTGTTGGTATACTAGTTACTACCAACAGTCGCCAGGAACGGGTCTTGGGTGAATATATTCCGACAAGATTCTTTGTGTACGTCGTTAGGTTTGGTTGTAAAGCTCATGTCATGTGATTTTGCTTACTTATAACTGTATGCATGGTATTCCGCAACAACATTTATACAACATCAATTACTTATTTACTTTTAAACCTGCAAGCTAAACAATTTTGTTGACCATTTTGAGCATATCTTTTCAGGTGATCATGCTAACTGAAGATCTAGGTGTGCTGCCTTAGTGGAGACCCTAGGAGGCATTTTGTGGCTAAACTTTGTCTTTTGGAAAACATTATTGTAGTTTGCTTTAAACAACATTTACGTTTGTAACTTGTTCCCGGGTTGTGGGAATTGCATACAATGTTATCATCTTTGTTATGTGATTCAAGTATCATGTTTATGCTTATGGCTATGTTGTCGTGAATATGACTAAACACGACACAAGTCCCCTTGTTGTCGGGTGTCGTCATTGTCATCATATTATATTGCATCTCTAATGCTTACCATGTGTTATGACGATCCCGTCTCATTACATCCCTGTGTTTCCACTCTCAGCGGGGTGTGTGACTAACTGGTATCAGAGCCATTGGTTATAGAGAATTAGGCAATACACTTGACCTAGACTATAACCTAGGAACCTTCATGTAGATTTGCATGCTAGGGTTGTGTGCATCTTATATCTCGTGTATGTGTTCCTCTTGCTTGATTCGTTCATCTATCTGTTTCGTGATCTTTTCACCCTATGAGAAGCCCTTGTGCTCACTCTTTTTGGGATGCTTCTATCGGATCTTTTGTTCCCTCTGTGCGCCGAGTTGTTTTATCAAATCCGGGTATTAAACCCGAAGAGATATCCACAGATCATGCTAATGCGCTTGACCTTGGACATTGAGAATTACCCTAAGGAGGTTATGTCTGAAACCTCGAAAGAGGAGTAAATGGACAACCTTCGCTAGACTAACATGATTATATGCATGGGTTTCAATTATTATGATGGATTACTGTTGGAACATTATTAATTCATGGTGTGAGAATTACACGACTTGTATGTGATGTGTGGTAACCACAAGTGTGATATTAACTTGGAATGCTGGACTTTGATGAGTAGTATGGTTAATATGCTTTGAAAAGGTTAAAGCTTATGTGTTTACTACTTCTATGATTAGAAAATGCCGCCTCGAAGAGTTACCCGCAACAACAGTGGCGGGAGTGAAGCCCCGAGGGGTAGAGGCAGAGGCAGAGGTAGAGCACCAAGAACAAATGATGGCCCTGCCAGCAACAATCAGGGAATAAGAAATGCTGATGTGGCAGCTTTGATTGCTCAACAGCTGGCCACACTGATCCCGGTTATTGTGGCCCAAGTGAGCGATGTTCTTCAAAATCCCCACCCCCACGGGGTTGGTGGCAATGATAATGAGGATAATGGAAACCCGACTGGGAACGAAAGCAATCAGGAGAGCGGGAATGGTGGTACAGCCGGTAATGAGACTGGGGTTGTTAATGCTAGAAGGGGGTGTTCATACAAAGAGTTTGTGGCCTGCAAACCTAAAGAGTTTGATGGCAAAGGTGGAGAATAGCCCTGACTAGATGGCTTGAAAAGATAGAGGCATGATTGACATCAGTGAATGCCTCGACAACCAGAATATCAAGTATGCCACGTGCTCACTACAGGACAAGGCACTAACTTGGTGGAACACTCAGATACATGCTAGGGGAAGAGAATCAGCGATGTATATGTCATGGGACGAGTTTAAAGCCTTGATCACTAAGGAATATTGCTCCCTCAACGAGATGTAGAAACTGGAGCATGAATTCTGGAATCATGCTATGGTGGGGGCTGGGCACGCTGCTTACACTGATCGTTTTCATAAGTTGGCAAGATTGGTTCCACATCTGGTCACTCCGAAATCAAAGAGGATCGAGAGGTACATTTGGGTACTTGCGCCTTAAATCCGGGCAATGGTAAGAGTAGCTGCTCCCCTTACAATTCAGAGCACAATCCAGAAGGCTGGCACTCTAACTAATAGATGGTGAGAACAGGGGTATTGGGAAGGGGAGAAGAGAAGAGAAAGGATGTTAGGGAAACGAGCCGGTCAGTGCCGGGAAATTTGATAAAAGGGCCAAGACAACCAGAAACTTTGTGGTCGTGACGCAGGGCAGGAGAGAGTATGTTGGGCCACACCCCAAATGTGATAGGTGCAATTTCCATCATCCCCCAGCAGTGTCGTGTCGGGTGTGCGCGAACTGTAGACGCCCGGGGCATCTAGCGAAAGACTACAGAACATCACCGAACTTGGTGGCACCAGTCAATGCGGTTAATCAGGGGAATGCAGCTCGGGGACGTGCATTTGTCATTGGAGCCAACGATGCCCGTCAGGACCCGAATGTTGTCACGGGTACGCACTTACTCAATAATCACTTCACATCTATATTGTTTGATACTGGAGCAGACAATAGTGTTATATCTTCTGAGTTTGTGCAATTGCTTGATTTGAGTCCTAGTAGGCTGGAAATAGCTACTCTATTGTAGAAATGGCCAACGGTAGGGTTGTTCAGGCTGATGAAATTATTAGAAAGTGCTCATTGGTATTGGAGGACCATGCCTTCGATATAGACTTGATACCTTTGAGTTAGGAAGTTTCGACGTGATTGTGGGAATGGATTGGTTGTCGAAACACGGAGCTGAGATTGTCTGTCGGGATAAAGTGGTACGAATCCCCTGTCAAACGGGGAGGTACTCATAATTCAAGGAGAACGACCGGGAAAAACTTAAAGCTTATCTCCTGCATGAAAGCACGCCGAAGTTTACGAAAATAGTGCTACGCTTTTCTGGCTCATGTGGTAAAAAGAAAGAAGAAGAGCAGAAACTGGCGGATATTTCAATGGTATGGGACTACCCAGATGTATTTCCTGATGACTTGCCTGGTTTGCCTCCTCCACGACAGGTGGAATTTCGTTATAGAGTTGGTTCCTGGAGCTACGCCAGTAGCAAAGACGCCATACCGGTTAGCACCGTCTGAAATGCAAGAGTTATCTAGTCAGTTACAGGAACTACTAGAGAAGGGTTTTATCCAGCCGAGTCACTCACCATGGGGAGCACCGGTGTTATTTGTCAAAAAAGAAAGATGGGCCGTTCCGAATGTGTATCGACTACCGTGAGTTGAACAAGTTAACTATGAAGAATCGGTATCCTATCCCCAGGATCGACGATCTATTTGACCAGCTGCAAGGAGCTTCGTATTTCTCCAAGATCGATCTTCGTTTTGGATATCATCAACTAAAGGTTTTTGAGGAGGACATACCAAAAACAACGTTTAGAACTCGTTATGGGCACTATGAGTTCTTGGTCATGCCATTCGGGTTGACTAACGCACCAGTTGTGTTATGGACCTAATGAATTGGGTGTGTAAACCTTACTTGGATAATTTTGTGATCGTATTCATAGACGATATACTTATCTACTCCCGGTCGAAAGAGGATCATGAAGAACACCTTCGGGCAATACTGGAACTGTTACGGGAAGAGAAACTTTTCGCCAAGTTCTCGAAGTGTGAATTCTGGTTGCGGGAAGGGAAGTTTTTGGGTCATGTGGTTAACGAGGATGAAATTCATGTAGATCCCGGCAAGATTGAAGCGGTGAAGAAATGGGATACACCTCAGATGCCTTCAGAGATACGACAATTCTTAGGATTGGCCGGATACTATCGCCGTTCATTGCGAATTTTTCAAAGATCGCTCAACCATTAACACTGCTGACTCAGAAAGACAAGAAGTTTGATTGGGGACATGCACAAGAACAAGCGTTCCAAACGTTGAAAGAGAAGTTGTGTAATGCACCAATATTGTCCCTCCTAGACGGAACTGATGATTTCGTGGTATACTGCGATGCTTCACATCAAGGGTTGGGATGTGTGCTAATGCAGAAGGATAAGGTGATTGCCTACGCTTTGCGACAACTTAAGGTGCACGAAAAGAACTATACAACCCATGATTTGGAGTTGGGCGCTATAGTATTTGCACTTAAGATATGGAGGCATTACCTGTATGGAACCTGAAACATATCTAGGATCAGAAGGAGCTTAATATGCGTCAACGACGTTGAGTAGAGCTTCTTAGTGACTACGATTGTGAAATCCGGTATCATCCGGGGAAAGCCAACGTAGTGGCTGATGCTTTAAGCCGCAAAGAACGCGCGAAACCATTACGTGCTCGAGCGTTGGGATTGACTATCTAAACGAATTTAAAAGCTCAGATCCAAATTGCACAGAGTGAGGCATTGAAAGAGGAAAACCTTGCGGGAGAAGAATTCCGAGGGTTGGATAAAACAATGATTTGCAAGGATGATGGCGTATGTACTTCATAGATCGTATATGGGTACCCAGATGGGGAGGTGTACGTACCTTGGTCATGGATGAAGCACACAAGACGCGATATTCTATTCATCCTGGTGCAGACAAGATGTACACGATCTTAAGGATCTGTACTGGTGGCCAGGCATGAAGAAAGACATTGCCATGTACGTAGGCAGATGCTTGACATGCTCGAAAGTTAAAGCTGAACATCAGAAACCATCAGGATTATTGCAGCAACCTGAAATTACCGAGTGGAAATGGGAGAACATAGCTATGGATTTTATTACCAAACTCCCCAGAACGAGCAACGGGCATGACTCGAAATGGGTCGTAGTGGATCGAATGACAAAGTCAGCTCATTTCTTGCCGATCCGAGAAGACTACAAAATGGATAAATTGGCGAGATTGTACACAAAAGAGGTCGTGACAAGACATGGAGTACTGGTGTCGATCATATCCGACCGTGACAGCCGATTTACTTCATGATTTTGGTAGACACTGCAGAAAGCGATGGGCGCTCGATTAGATATGAGCACAACCTATCACCCTCAGACAGATGGCCAAAGTGAACGAACTATACAAATGCTAGAAGACATGTTGAGGGCGTGTGTAATCGACTTTGGTGGTAATTGGGACACTCATTTACCGTTGATTGAGTTCTCTTACAACAACAGCTACCATACGAGCATTGGATGTGCTCCATTCAAAGCGTTGTACTGAAAAAATGCAGATCTCCCGTTTGTTGGGCCGAGGTGGGTGAAAGTCAGTTAACAGGCCCAGAGATCATTCAAGAAACAACCGACAAGATTTTCCAAATCAAAGACAGACTAAAAGCTGCTAGAGATCGCCAAAAGAGCTATGCCGACAACCGTCGAAAGCCTCTAGAATTTAACATTGGAGATCACGTGGTACTCAAAGTTCGGTTTGGAAAGAAAGGGAAATTAGCCCCAAGATACGTTGGATCATTCGAGATTACATAAAGAATTGGTCCAGTGGCTTACCGATTAAGGTTACCACAAGAACTCAGCAGCGTACATGATACCTTCCATGTGTCAAATCTCAAGAAGTGTTTGGCTGATGAATCACTTCACGTACCAATTGAGGACATCAAGATTGATGAAAACCTTCATTTTGTTGAGGAACCCATTGAGATCATGGATCGAATGGTCAAACAATTGAAGCGCAGTAGAATACCAATTATTCGCGTGAGATGGAATTCAAAACGAGGGCCAGAGTTTACATGGGAACGGGAAGATCGGATGAAACTCAAATATCCATATCCATTCGAGGATGACACTCTTGCACCAAACTCCAGCTGAATTTGGGGACGAAATTCTCTCAACTGGGGGATACTGTGACATCTGTCACCACAAGGTCCGTCAATTAACGTGATTATCCGTTAACTCTTCTTTGATCGTTCATTTCTCGTCTTTATTTACTCCTTGTGTGGATATCATACTTTCTTTATTATCTTTGTGCTTGTGATTCTTTCATGAACGTGTGCTATGCTTAAAACTTTTACAAACTTCATCATCATTATTACTAAAATATCATTTTTTTATAAAAAGATTATTGTCATTAATAAAACCATTTTTAAGTGCCAATTATCGTTAAATACATTTTTAACATCAATTAACAAACACCTTTAAAGTCGTTTTCAACCGAAACAACTTTGGAACCCGGGGCTAAGTGCAGGGACTAAAATTGACATTTTGTAAACTTGGGATGGGTATAAAAACCCCATTCCCAGCCATTCTTCTTCACTTCTTCTACTTCTTCTTCATTCTTCTTCTTCACTTCACATCTTCTTCACCTTTACACCAAAACCGCCCCGTTTCGTCTCGTTTTCGTCGTCTAGACTTCATCTACAACCTAGTCTACTCCATCCTTGCAGTAGATGACCTTGGTTGTCCTTTTCTTGCTCGTTTTACTGCTGTCCATTTCTAGGGTTTCGGGTATTCGGGTTCAACCCGAACACAAGAGGTCGTGTGGGTGCGTGTGATGTCTTTCTGCGTGTGCTTCTTGTTTGTGTGTGTTTGTAGTGTGTTTCTGGAGATCCTTGTTGTGTAAAACTTGTGCTCGGGGCAACCGAAGGCTGCTTTGCACTTCAGCAGTCGCGAACATGCAGTTCAGGCGACTGGGTCTATCAGGCAACTGAGTCATTCGGGCGACTGAGTCTTGCGACTGGGGATGTCATGCGATTGAGTCGTGCGATCGAATGAATGTGTGTGATTGAGTCAATGCGGATGAATGATGTGTGCGATTGAGTCAATACGGATGAATATTATGTGCGATTGAGTCATGCGACCGAATGGATGTATGCGATTGTGCGTGCATCGCACGACTGAAGGCCAATCGTACGAATGAAGATTAAGTCGTATGAATGAAGCTGATTCATACGAATGAAGGTTGATTCGTGCGTATGGAGGTTAAGTCGTGCGATTGGGTGGTGTGGTACGACTGAATACCAGCCGTACGAATGAAGGTTCAGTCGTACGAATGAAGCTGATTCGTACGATTGAAGGTTGATTCGTACGAATGGAGTGTTAAGTCGAGCGTCTGGTCCTGTTGTGTGACTGATGCTGCTGTGTGTGTGAATTCCCTTCTTGAATGTCATATGATGATAAGGTAACATCAATACAAGTGTCATGCTTGACCACAAAGATTAAAGTCAACGCTATCAACATGCAGATACTATTTCATTTAAATCAATCTAACATTTTACAATTATCAACAACCTATTTGGGACTACAAATATTTAACACGTACTTTCTTTATAAAAATGGGATCTTTATACAAATGTCATTGGCAATGACGACTCCTTCTGGTACTTGGATCACATAAAGATCTCATACGTGTGTCCGCTTGTGTGTGTTACCCACGACCGAAACGATACAACCCGAACCGACTGAACATTACTATATGCTTTATACATATCATTAAGCTTAATAGTAACTGTCAATAGGTGTTGACCGTTCATTGCATACCACTGTTGGGAACTTTGATCATTCATACTTACCACTTAACAAGTGAGTTCGTGGCCCCTTTTTATGCCTATACTACTTTTCAAACATTTACAAACATGGGGGAAAAGTATGCTCACCCGTTTTCTATGTTGTACAACATACATACAATTTATATACTTGGAATCAACGTGCTACTGTTTTGTGAGTACTTATTTGATACATGCTTGAGTCTGCTATGGTGGTTCTTTCTTACAACCATTTAATTCCAGTGTGGGAACCGACGGATAGATTTGTAGTACTACTTGGGTTGACACACCCACCCTCGTTGTTGGTATACTAGTTACTACCAACAGTCGCCAGGAACGGGTCTTGGGTGAATATATTCCGACAAGATTCTTTGTGTACGTCGTTAGGTTTGGTTGTAAAGCTCATGTCATGTGATTTTGCTTACTTATAACTGTATGCATGGTATTCCACAACAACATTTATACAACATCAATTACTTATTTACTTTTAAACCTGTGAGCTCACCAACAATTTTTTGACCATTTTGAGCATATCTTTTCTGGTGATCATGCTAACTGAAGATCTAGGTGTGCTGCCTTAGTGGAGACCCTAGGATGCATTTTGTGGCTAAACTTGTCTTTTGGAAAACATTGTTGTAGTTTGCTTTAACAACATTATACGTTTGTAACTTGTTCCCGGGTTGTGGGAATTGCATACAATGTTATCATCTTTGTTTATGTGATTCATGTATCATGTTTATGCTTATGGCTATATTGTCGTGAATATTGACTAAACACAACACAAGTCCCCTTGTTGTCGGGTGTCGTCATGACACACTTGTCATCATTATTATATTGCATCTCTAATGCTTACCATGTGTTATGACGATCCCGTCTCGTTACATCCCCGTGTTTCCGCTCTCAGCGGGGGTGTGACACCTGGCGACATAATGGATCTTTGGGCCTGACAAGCCTGCTTGGTTAATCCAAGTACACTTAGCTAATCGTATATACTTGTAAACGTTTGAGACCTGTAAAACTTTGTCAAGGTTTGATTGTGCATTCTGTTTGACATCCCTAGTTTACTTTGTTCTCTAACTTACAACATGAATTGCCACCTTTTATATACTTATGTATGCAAAATATGGAAATCTCATAAAATTTCAAAGTTGAACTTTTATTTTTAACATGTTTCAGGTTTCATACTTGAAGATCTTCTTGTGCTTATATAGGACTTGGACCTAGACTAATTGAAAGACTTATGTTTTTGGTTGTATCTGATTGTTATGTTATTATTTTATTTGTCTTGTATGTTTAATGATTAATGGTATTTAATATTATTCAACTTAATTAGTTTCATGTGCTATGAACAATCGTCTCCCATTCGTCCGCCCCGATGATTCCGCCGTCGGTCGGGGTGTGACATCTGAAGAATTGTCTTGGTTGAAATTCGAGCGTGATTAGTAATATTTGATTCATGAGGAAGAGATCATATCCTTTCATTGATGATGTGCTAGGAGGTCTAAGAAATGAAAGGTGTCGAAAAATGGTTTTTGTCAGCCCATAAGTTTCGCACGTGAGAGTAAATCAAGGATCTCTAAAGAAAAGAAATATCATGTGAGCATACAAGAGATCACATAATGTTGTCCATTTCTTTCCTTAGGAAGTATTTATAGGGTAAGGAATTGACCTCTATGTTGATATTGTATCTCACATAATATAAATAATGTTATCCTTTCCTTTCCTAAGGAATGTATCACCTAGAATACAATTAAGAACAATCTGTAAATATTACATTTAAAGGCTGATGCAACCAAAGAATAATTCAAAGACCTCTCAGCATGCACATGTAAAGTACTAGGAAAGTACTTTGGAAGATTTGATATAATTCAGTTAATTATGCTAACTATCAAATTTTCTGAAACCAAAAGACCAATTCTTCTGAAGCCAAATTTGAAGTCTTCCGAAGCTTCAAAGACAAAATCTTCCGAATCTAATAACTAATTTCTTTCAAAGGTAAAGAAGGTATGTCTTCTCTGACATACTTTTGACAAAAGCTAAATCACCTTTCCGCTGCTATCTCTGAAGACTCACTAACTAGCATAAGTTGGTGAAAAGTCCATGCTTTTGTCAATTGTAGATTAAGGTGTTGAGTTTGTAACTTTCTAACTATGTACTTTTATCATTTTTGTAATAAATAAAAATATGAGCTATGACATGTTATAGTCACTAATCAAAAAACAATCTTCCTTTTAACTCTACATTAATCTTATTGTCTAGATTAGTATTTCCAGCTGGCCTTTAAAGTATGGCTGGCTATAGAATGTAGTATAAAGTATCTTAAGTACTTGTGTTCTAAAAGTAAGCTTTATAACACTTATAAGAACTTGAGAGCAATATATATCATTCTTGAAAACCATATTTAAGTGTTTTTATTTATTTTTCTTGTTACTTGTGTTTATTGTTTCATCCTAACCGGTTCCCTATTTGATATGCTATGTGTTTTAAGTCTCTCCGCCTTATGAAACTGATGCATTGACCCCATTCACTTATCCTGCATAATCTAACCATAGGGTCAAAATAAAGAACTCTCTAATGACACTCTTTCTAAAAAAGCCCTCTACGTGGTGAAAAATGTGTAAGAACAAAGAACTAAATATTTTTTGATTCAGGAGTGTGATTAGTAATATTTGATTCATAAGGAAAAGATCATATCCTTCATTGATGATATGCTAGGAGGTCTAAGAAATGAAAGGTGTGGAACAAGTTTGTTGTTAGCGTTTAAGTTTCTAGTGAGAGTAAATCGAGGATCTTTAAAGAAAAGAAATATGATGCGAGCATACAAGAGAGCACATAATGTTATCTATTTCTTTCCTAAGAAAGTATTTACAGGGTAAGGAATTGACCTCTATGTTGTCATGTTGATATTGTATCTCATATAATGTAAATAATGTTATCCTTTTCTTTAGTAGGGAATATATCACCTTGAATACAATTAAGAACAATCTAACCATAGGGTTAAATTTTACAAATCTAGAGAACTCTCTAAAGACATTTAAAAAAGCCTTTACCCGGTGAAAATTGTGTAAGAATAAAGAACTAAGTCTTTTTTATATTCAAAAGTTTTAAGCCCGTGAAATATATGGTTCCCAAAAACCTCTACCCGTTCTTAGTTATAGGCATGTCATGTGCTGCATATCTGCTTCTGTGATTCAGGTAACTCCAAGCACATGACTAAGGAATAAGGATAGAAGCATGCTCAACAACAATGTTGAAAAAACAAGGCGGACAAGTAACATTTGAAAATAGTGCAGCAGGTGGAATCTTGGGACATGGAACTATAACAAATAGGAGTGGCAAAAGTGAACAAAGCTTCACATGTTAAAAGATTAAAATACAATCTACTTAGTCTCTAGAAAAATCTATAACATAGGATTCAGATTTGTCTAGTCTCTAGAAAAATCTATAACATAGGATTCAGATTTGTCTTGCTACCTTCTTCCTATCAAGTATGACCTTATTCCTATCAATTAGAAAATTTGAATGACGGTAATGTATCTTGCTAGTAAGAGGTTTTAGAAATATGTATACTATATAAAATTCAATGCCAAAAGCACAAACCAACAAATATGCCTTTCAAGCAGTGAAAGTTAGATCTGGCATAAAAAGTTATCACATCTAACCATTAAAACACTTGGCAATGTTGTTAGAAAAAGGATTACTAGATTTCAAATTGATACAGTACAACCACTAGAACTTCCTCACACGGATCTTTATGGTCGAGTTAATACCAAAAGCATGTCTAGCGAAAAGTTTAAGTTAGTGATTGTTCATGACTATCAGGAACACTTGGGTTTGAATTATTTGAGTTAAATGTGTAACGCCTGATCCAAACAATAACCTCATAAAAAGGAATCAAACTCTTTTAAAGTTATCAATCATTCAAATTAGGAGTGATAATGACACATAGTTCAATTCAAAAATGTAAAACTAGACTCTCTAAATTGAATTTCACGTGATTTCCTTACGCCATTAACTTCACAACAAATTAGAGTTATTAAAAGGAGAAATAGAATTATGCTAGTATCTATAGATCAATTATTAAAAAAGATTCAGCAAATCCCTTTGAATCCATAAACAAAAGAAAACCAAATGTAAATTTTTTACATGTTGACTCCAAATGTTATACTCTAAGACTAAGAACATTTAGGTAAGTCTGATATAAAATCAATGGGTGCCATATTTCTTAGGTATTCTACATATTTTAAAGCATATATTC
This sequence comes from Flaveria trinervia, assembly GCA_025506515.1. Classification (NCBI taxonomy): domain Eukaryota; kingdom Viridiplantae; phylum Streptophyta; class Magnoliopsida; order Asterales; family Asteraceae; genus Flaveria; species Flaveria trinervia. Next base: position 84,584,130 of record CM046445.1, on the reverse strand, counting down.
TATGTGCTAAAAAGTAGATAATGTGTGTTAACATATATAGATTTTAACAATGAATTTAGACAATTAAACTTCAAATTTATGAAGTTTAGATTATGTCAGAAGGTGTGTGTACAAGATAGTATAGGTTTTGGTAAGAACCAAGTGTCGACCGTGAACATGAGAGCTCTTCATACTAAGTCTTTATTATTAGCTAACCGATGGAAGATGATGGTTGTGAATATTCTAATTAAGAAAATACTAACAATTAATCTAGGTAAAACAATGACAATATGCATGTATTCTACACAGGAAACACAGAAGTAAATTATACTTCTTTCAATGTTATTTGATTATATAAATTTTTAAAAAGCTAGAATGATAAAGAAAAATAAACACCAAAGATATGTTATGAGAAACCAATGATATTAATAAACCAATGTGAAAGTTGGTTTAGACTCCCGTTAAGACTACCTAAACCATAAATATTTAAAAAGTTAACACGATAACATATGATAACCACATCTTTCAAGTAACGTGACAATAGCTATATAAATTGCTCAACTTCTGAATGTCCTAACACATATACATAAACCACAGATTTATACCATATCAGTTGATCCATCATATGAAAGAAGAGCTAGACCAATTTACAAAAAAGCAAAGTATGGACATTGGTTCTGAAACCAGTAAACAAAAATTCACTCCTTCAAATAAATCATATGAAAATGACATACAAAAAAGTTGATTGCCAAGGGTATTGCTAATAAGAAGACATGGAGTGTGATGAACTCTTACTCCTATATCAATACTTAAAGCTGTTAGAATACTTCTTGCTTTTGGAGAAAAGATTTCAAAGTTCATGAAGTGTCAAATTAGCCTTCTTGAATGACATCATAGATCAAGAAATCTATGTCCATCAACTACCTGACTTTATATCCAAAGTACCCAACCATGTCTACAAATTGGTTAACACTTTATGTGAGCTAAAACAAACTTCAAGGACATAAAGGTGTTATTGATACCATTTTGTATATTAAATGTGTTATGGACACCACTTTGTTCTTAAAAAGGCAAAAAAGTTTAAATTCTATTTTTTCTAAATTTGTATAAATGATATAATATTTGGTTTCATTAACCTAGAGTAGTTTAGTAGGAAGTTTTAAAATTAATAAATAATCATTTTGAAATGAGTATGATAGGAGAACTCATCTTCTTTATTGGTCTGCAATAAAACAAATATAAGAAGGCATTTTCTTGAACCAATCAAAATAAATCCTTTTGGAAATACGGGGTTCATCTTTTAAAACGCCTATGACTACCGGAAGAAAATTTGATTATAACCCGAATGATGTTATCGTCGATGAGTTTATTTGTGTGATTCCAAAAGTGAAATAGCAATCACATACAACCTTATGCATCATATAAGAATAAAACAAATAAATGTGAGGTATCATTTCATCAACGATCATGTGAAAAAAGGTAACACAGAAATGTACTTTCTTCCCCCTAATTATCAACGGGCTAAAATTTTGAGAAAGATTTTCAACAAAAATGATTTAATATCATAATCAGTTGAATTGGAATGTTAAATACAGATTACATCTAACTAGATAGTGATGGATATTGATACTTTTCATGTACCCTCTGCTGGTTGTCACATCTAAAAACACATTAGATGGCTTTCATGCCTCATTTTATAGATGGTCCAAATATATTTGCTTATGTATTTCTTTTCCTGTAAGAATGACCCTTTCAGTCCCTTTCATACGGTCAAATGATCCACCAATTTTCATGTCTAAATCAAATATAGAAAACAAAGTATATGTTTGCCAAGATTTACCGTTTTCCTTTAAGTAATTTAAATATAGTATTACTGACAAATGATAAATTATTTTATTCATTTTAATTTAACAGATTTAAAATTACTCTTAAGTTAAGTGAAAGAGAATTAACTTTTTTCACTAAGGGAAATATGTGGCCCTAAAAGTTATCATAATAAAGAAAGACTGATGTTTATTTATTATGGTCTATGACCTTTTGACGACAAACCCTTAATGCTTCATCTTAGAACGATATATACGCGTAGAGTTTGAGCCCTAAAAATTATATATATTGACAATATAGAAAAGAGATATGGTGAAGTAAGCACACTTCTACACATACATACATATACATATACGTATACGTATACATATACGTATACGTATACGTATGTATGCATGCACATATAGTTGTACGTATACATACACGTATAGCTGTACATATATATATATATATATATATATATACATACATATGCATATACATAATAAAGCGTATTCGGGACTAAAATGACTTGGTATCATGGATAAATTAAGTAGTGAAATTTTGTGTTTTGAATATTGAATCTTCGCCCTTAAAAACATAATATTAAAAATTGATTTCTAGTCATGAAAAAGTGTAGACTGAAACCTTAGTACAAATGGATTTAATCAAGACTGAATTTGAATGTTTTGTAGACTGAATGTTAGTCTCTATTGATTCCATATAATCATGAATGATTTTCAGTTACCGGTAATACTATCTGGGAAAAAGAATAGGTGACTGGCTCGTGACAGGTAAAGTCAGTCCCAAATGACCATTAAGTATTGATTTCAAAGTATCAATGACTAATTTTCTAGTATATAATGGTCATTTTTATAATAGTTGATTCAGGTGATTTGGGTACTTAAAAATATTTCTAAATATGACACATCAAGTGATAATCAGATATGGTTAACAGTGCTAAAACAGGTGAACATGTCAGATGCGAGTGGCCATTGTTCTTCCATTATGGTTTCAAGTCTAGTCACATTTAGTTAAGTATTAAGATATGGTTGAGTATAATAAGATGTGAGTTAACATAACATCTAGTATTTTCTTAAGGGAGATATGGGTGAAGGAACTAAGATTCGGTGAATTGTGTTTACATGCAGGTAACTTAGTTTTTCTAAGAATTAGATAAGGGTAATCAAGTACGAATACAAGTTCGAGTAATAGTATCACATGCGGGTGACTAAACCTTTTATTTAATTTCTTAAACTATCGTTTCATTCTATTTCCTTCTATCTTAGTCTATGCTTTATAGATCTAGCTTTGTTTATCTATGGTTCCATGTAATAACATCCTTACACATTACACATAACATTTAAACCTATAAATCATATATTGAACTAGAAAACTAGTAACATAGGTTTGCATATCAGGGTCAAAACTAACATAACAACATAGAACTTGGGGATCTGGAACTTACCTTGTAAAGAACAAATGAGAATGACCCTCAACACAAGCTCCTTCTTCCAAATATAAGCATGCACACATATAACTGGCGCACGTTGTTTCTGTAACTTGAACATTATACTTATATAACCATCATCTTGAATAGATCTTTGCAATATCAAGAAGAAATCCATGCATTTGAGTTTATCTTTAACTTCCTATCTTGATGAGAGCTTTTTCTCTCTAAAACCATATTTGAATGCTTCTTCTGTAAGAACCTACATGCTGTGGCCTCATTTCCTTATACAAGGGGCCTTAATTAGGTTAGTTTTACATACTGCAGCCCTCTTTTAAGTTACGTTGTCTAACTTGCAACTTTTACACCAACACTTGACTTCAATGTTTCTTTTAAGACCCTTCCGATGTTTCCATTATGCCTTAAGTTGACTAATTACCTTATCCCTCAACTCTTTTTCTTTTCAATCTATAATAGTAACAGGCTGTTCCATGTAATTCAACCTTTCGTCCTCCTAAATGTCACTAAGAGGAACAATTGCATCGTCTTCAGCTAAACATTTATGTAGATAAAATACGTGTAATATAGGATGGATTCCACCCTAAGAAGGTTCATCCTGTAAATGAAAGAACAATGTACTGAAACAACAAAACTTATCACCATCATCATCCTGTTAATTCATATGAAATCAAACCAATATCTATACAATTCAAGCATAAAAGCGACGCCCTTGATTCTGATCGGTCCATAAGTGTGCACGATAGCAAGCCTTTCACAATCACAAATCTTCATTAATGAGCTTTGAGATAGATGATGAAGAAGAGTCGTAGAGAATGGAAAAAATCAAGTGTGGGATTCAAGTGAATACACAAGCCAACAGGAAATGACCATTATATATATATAATATATATATATATATATATATATATATATATATATATATATTTATATATATATATTTATATATATATCCTCACATGAATAAGAAGTTAGGGGACTTAACGCCCAAAATAGATGGGCATCCGCGGTAGGAACCATGGGTGGTAAATTTTATAGTTTGGAATGAATCTTATAATATGAACATACCACATGAGCTAGCCAAGCAATTCACTCAAAATAATAATTTTCTTTGTTTTAATTCTTAAAAATTCAAAAATCTCAACCTTAAAACCAAGTTATTAAAAGTCACAATATCATGTAAACCAGATATAATGATTGTTTGGTAGGCTTTTAATAAATTTATTAAATTCTATTTCTGAATCTACAAGAGATAGAGTGTGTTTGATTTCACATAATAAACATCTCTTAATGATTTATTAAGTCTATTAGTGGGTTAGCTTCCGATAAATGTTGAACATATAGTTCATATGTCAACTTTTATTAAGTCAAACTTCTTAATAGTTTAACACAAAATTATCATAACCTTTTAACTTAATAAATCGAAAATGAGTATGTTTTTAATAGACATAAAAAGAAGATAAAAGTATAATTTAAGAAAATTTTTATGAGTTAAGATATAAATTAAAAGTGATACATCATACCTATATTAAAATGGATTATAAATTAGAAGGTACGAGAAGAAGTGAGTTTTATTAATATCATCATGTTGGTTATCAAGAACTCTTATTTCAAAGATTTATACAAATTATTCTATTAAAAATAAACACTAAGAATAACTTTTATATTTATTGTTTTATCAATTAACTATTTTAAAAGTTCTAAACCGTATGGTTTTCTAGTAGTGGTTACCATTTGACTTTGGCTAATCAATACAAAATCTAGAGGCGCAGATATTATGACGTCATAATTATGAACTGTGGTTAATTGTAAAGCATGATCTTTATAAAAGATTTACTCCACACTTGTCATTTCATCTTAATCTATCCTGCTGCAAAGCGAGAACATTGATTGCTATGTTAGATTTATTTTGGGGCAAAGATAAATAGATATAATTGGTCAAAATAATTCTACATAATATTGTATATCATGTGTATATTCCGATAAACTTGGTGATCAATTTCATATTTTTATGTTGTAAATATATCATGTTGTCTTTTTGGTTTATTTAGTAAAATAAGATAATATTATAATTTATGAATGACATTTCTATATACTTTACCACGAGAATGAGATTTTCATCTCTTGATACCTAAGGAATTATTTTAATAGTTCCTTTATAGTCATAGCACTCAGCCCCTAAATCAGCTCTTATTCTCTTGACACCTTCTTGTCTATAAACTCTTGTTTCGTGCCATACTTTATATGCATGATTTTGAAAGGATGTGACATTGGTTCTTTCACTTTTCCGAGTAAGCGTAGGTTTCTAAAGTAAATTTCAATAGTTTCGGAAATGTTAGATACAAGCCTAGGATCCGAAACGTATGTCTTCATTCAAATCGCTTAGTTGCTTTGTATTTTGTACTTAACTTCAGCAATAGAATCAATCTTTGTAGGTGCTTTCAACTCTTCCATCTAACATCTATTTTAACATAAACATATATTAATTCTCTTTTACACATCCATTCAAGTAGAGGTGTACAAACAAGTTTTTTTTTTGTCAAATCGGTTCGGTTTTTAATTGGATTGGTTTTTCTGAATATGTACAAAAAAATCGGTTCGGTTTCAATCTTTTTTGTCATAAAAAATCCTCAAACAGCTCAGATCGTTTGGGACCGGTTTGTAAACCGTTTACTTTTATTTAGAAAAATTGGTTTTATAGAGGTTTAACCGGTTTTTTCAACTGAAACCGGGTTTTTGTTTCCAAATTACAAACTCGAATACAAACCGCTGGTTCGAGTCTTTTAAAACCATTTCGGTTTTTTCCTCTTTTTTGTATACGTGTACATTCAAGTTGGTGATAGATTGATAGCTCAAATACCCAATTACATGTTACAAGTTACAACAACTTTAAATCATCATGCCCAATTATGAATTGAAGAATCAAATGAGGAAGGCCCATAATCCAATCTTGATGGGCCGATGGCTAAAATAAATGTCCCACCGTAGGGCTTGGGACCTGTATCTTAATAAACAATATCCGAATTGGAGCTACCCATACGAATTGGAGCTACCCATTTTTGGGTTATTAAGGGAAACTAAATTTTGACCCGCCGCGCGTTGCGGTGATGTTGTACACGTCATGATAGAATTTATTTTTACAATCAACCCCATTTATTTCTGAACTAATTGTACATCGAAAACGTATAACAATTCGAATTTATATCGTCAAATGATAACTTAGTAAACATAAATAAAAATTAGCATGTGCGCCAACGGTGTATGTGACATGATAAATTATAGACCACAATCGTCCTTACTAGTTTTCAAACTAAATTTGTATCGGAACGTACAGTAATCAAATTTACGCTAATGTATCTTATTTGACCTGACTTGTTTTAAGACAAAACTTACATCGACATGTAAACTATCTCATAATTAATTTAGATTTGTCTCACTTGTTTTTCAATTTTTTTACATGAACATGTAGACAATATACCGACATATACATAAAAATAATAATACGATGACAGAAGGTAATCCTAAAGCTTTTTAACATCAAAGTAACATTTTATAAACTTATAAAAGTTGAATAGTTAAAAATGTAAAATTCAAAAGTTAACGGCTGAAAGTTGAATCTTTCTTTCTATGATAATAAAAAAAATTGTAATTGTGAAATTACCTTTTGAATTAATTAAATGTATTTGAGAGTTGGGATAATAGAAATTAATTAATTGTTTTTAAAGTTGGGAGGAAAAAAATTAAAAAGTGAGGCCCCAAAGAATCGAACCTCCCATTTAAAAGCCCATAAACTTAACCAATCATGCTGGCCAAACAATTGATATATAATTGAAAACGAAGCCTATATATGTTAAAAGCAAAGTCGGGTGGTCCAATTCAATTGGCCACCAACCTTATTAGCCGAACTTACATGGAACAATATTCAGCTTTATTATTTTTATAATATTAACCAAGTAATAAACTATTTTCGATGCATTAAAAATTTTATTTGTTGGTATTATTGTGTCGTGTCACCTTGAATTTTAACCTTTAGTTTATTTTGTTATGCTAAATTACGTTTATAATTTTGATAAAATAATTAATCTTATTTTAATGACAATCATCTTCGGTCGCCAGAAGACTGATAACTAACCCAAGTTCTATGAATACCATTGCAGCATATCGTCACTAAGATACCAAAACATCGAAACATGATAAGCAATACACGATTGGTAACACACACAAACTTGGAGTGGTGGTGCATATATAAGTGTGTTATGATTTGTGATGCAAACACGTTCGCCCAACTATAAACAAACAAATCAATAGTTTTTTCTTATGTGTTCTCTAACGATTGATAGTTGTTAGTTTGGGGTTACAGATATGGTTTTAATTTGAGGTTTGTGAATAGTTTTATTACGAATCACAAAGTTATAGCTTGTAAATAATGAAAACTATCTTAGATGTTAATGTAGTTCATGTTCCAATATAATTGATATTTCATGTTGTATAAAAATTTCTTAAACATATCTATATTATGCACAATAGCTATATAGTTGTTTTTGGGATAATATGACTCTTTATCTCTATGACAAGAAAAGATGTTATCGTCATCAAGAGAAAGTGTCACATACTGATGTATGTGATGAAACTTTTGTGATGACCTGTGTGATGTATGTATTGGTACAGTAATAACAATAACCACAAAATTAATAAAGTTTTAAATTAATAGTAACCATGAAGAATTTATACTTAGCAAAAATAAAGTAAACAACAAAGCAAGTTGTTATTTAGTGACATTGGAAACAATTTTGTGTAATATCGTCCGATGAAAGTGCTACAATAAACCTTTTAATGACCCGTTTCATACCTAATTACAAATTGTTATAGAGTTTATTATCATAATTATTAAATTAAAATGGTTTCCTTTTTGGTGTTATGTACACTTCATGATAACAGGCAATACTTCTATTTGTGGTTCACAATCTGTAGTTTCATCAAATTTAAAAATGGTTCGATAATTGGCTTTAAACAGCAACTAAAGCTTTATTAATAAAGGAATACCCTCCAAAATGGGGTTTGTACCGGATGTAAATCACTTCTTTTGTCAGGTCAATCATTCGTACTGGTATTAAAAGATATAAGTTTGGTATAACAGCATACAAATTTAATATATGACCTATAGTTATTGGATTTCTACTGTTTACGGGTGTTTACCCCCCTTTTATATAAGCATGTACTCCTGATCTCTACTAGTTTGAAACTGTATCACGATTTAAACTTGATCCAAAACCAATCTTGAAACCAGTTTGAAGTTGAACTGATCTTTACTAGTTTGAAATTAGTTAATTACTCTGTCCATTGAACCCAATTGAAATTGATTAGAACCGAATTAAAACCGGTTTCAATATGATCTGATTTTTTTCTCATTAAAACTAGTTGATTTATTAGAATTGATGTGTGTAAATTCAATTTTAACTTATTTAATTTGTTCCACACAAACCTTAAAACCGAACCGTTTTAACCCAAAATACCCTTAAGTGAGTACATAGGGATGTTGGTACAGTTATATATATATATAATATATATATAATATATATATATATATATATACACACATATATACATACATACATACTTGACAAAACAAGTAGTCATATCAAGCCCACTTCTACCCACCGGCCACCTAGCCTATATTATAGTTTTTAATTGCGATTTGATTAAAAAAGGAAAGGGAAATAAATACCGACAAAAAGGTGGCTTGTAATTACGTTTGAATATTTTACACGCAAAAAATTCATATTCTATTTCACCACTTTGCTTTTGATCTCTTTAAATATTGAAGATGTTATTTTATGTATCTTAAAAACAGTTTTAGCTAGCTTATCTAATATATTTGTAATATAAATTAATCACTTAATTTCATTTGCACGGTCCTTGTAAAACAAACCTTTTATGTAAAGCAATGAAGCAATTTTTGTAAATTTTAAATAAACTTTTAAAAGCTTACTTATTTAACACCTACCAGAGTAATCTTTACAAAAAAATTAAACCATAAAAAAAAATATAACATTGAAACATTGTTACGAACACGTGAGTTGAATGGGTTGGAATTTAAGACCTTGGAAAAATTAATGTAATAATATTGCCATGAACCCATGAGATGAGAGAGGCAAGAGATATATGACTTGCAAAAAAACTAACGTCGAAACATTACTATGGACCATGAAGTGAATGGGACCTTGATAATATGCCGAATTCTATATTAGAAAACGAATTTGTATGTCGTTGATAACATCGAATCTTATAAAAGTCAAATAAGTCACAAACCCGTGCCTGGCAATGTGGTATATCTATGTTGTTAAAAACTAAACTGGTATGTCATTCTCTTTATTTCTATCTATAGACAAAGATTGAGAGTAACAAGAGTAACACAAATAAGTAGTTAAATAATCATGGCCTTTTTAAAGTGCCGAGACGTACCAAGTAACTGTAGTATTTATTTTTAGGGCAAATATTATAAAAAACCAATATACTTTTAGTCATTTTTCACAAAAGTCCTTGTATATTATTTTGTATGTAAATAAACCAACATAATTTTTGTTTTATCTCATAAAAGTCTCTTAACAAATTTTGGACATAAAAAACAACATACTTTATGTTTTTTCACATTAAAATCTGTTAGGACCTTGTATGTACGGAGTACTAACTGATTCTGCGTTATACCGGATCAAATAGTGCGGAATCCTGTTTGATTGGCGATCCAATCAGTGAGAACGATTACCCGATCGATATAAGATTGAAATTAAACGTTAAGAACGAATAAGAATTGATCAGGAACGAACTATGAACTTGGACATGTTGTTTGGGACGCTCTGGATGGCTAGGGTTTCTGTGTATGCGTAATATCTCTTCAAGTGTTTTGTTTTCCACGAATTAGGTGGTATTTATAGGTTATTGGTTTCCATTCGTACGACCGAACCATTAGCATGGTTCTGTCGTGCGACTGAATCATGCGATTGATCCATACGCACGACTGAAGGTTCAGTCGTGCAACTGAGTCAATCTTATGTCTTAATCATATAACTGATCCAGTCTCCTGGTTCAGTTGTGCGACTGGTCCATAAGCATGATGTATTCATGAGTATGGTCCATAAGTATGGGCCATCAGCATGAATACTCATCCGACTAGGTTGAACACATTACTAAATCATTATTGATTTAGAATTGTGTACAACAACCTCAAACCTATATAAGAAGTCATACATATGAATTAAAGATAAATAGACATCAAATCATATATCATATGTCATTAAATTGTCAAATTACACATACGTAAGAAATGAAAGACTTTTACATTTAAACACATAAATCAGGTACACATGTATCTACAAACTCCTTCTTGGACCTAGTTTACTCTATCGTCTAACATTCGTCACGTGTTCTTGGAACTTCTTGTACTTCTCTTATTTTGTGACTCCTGCATGTATCTCGAATGTAAAGCAGAGTCTTATAACATGTTGAAACTGTAGAGCTTGTACAATGTCCTGCATGTCATAGAACAGTGACAACTTGTATAATGTATAGACATCTTTAGCCGATAAGTTAGTGAGCCACATTGGGTCGAATACCCTGATTGTCTCTATTTTCCCATCTCTGTTCAAAACTATGACCGCTTCTCCTGTCCTCCGGTCATAATACCACCATTTGAAGTGTGAAGTGAAGTCCTGAGGCATTTCCTGTAAGGAATCTTTGACATTATGTGCGGAGGACTCCACTTCAGCAATACTTTAGGCTTTCCAAATATCGGGTCAATTTCAGACTTATGAATGTACCTCTTAGGTTGTTGAGGTTTGAAGTTTACCCACCTGATGTGGTATTCTTTCTTCAATGCAGCCTCAAACCAACCTGATATCTTTCTTCGATTAGCATACAACAGATCTAAGTATGCTAGTCGGTTGAGCTCAAAACTAGGGAGAGTCTTCTTATCATGAGGATATCTGAAGTACTCAATCCCCTTTTCCCTTTTCACAGCATATACGTCCAAATCTTTAAAATATGCCTATGCTATAATCTTGCCGACACTTTCTGATGTCTTTTGACTCTATAAAGCTTTGTGTAGGCATTCTGTTTTGGGGCCAAGCGTTGGGCTTTCATCTCTGCAAAACAAGCTGCCCATTCAGGTTTCTTGATATTATTGCATCCGAAGCTTGGGCTTGACTTTCATCCTTTCCTTTCTCTTTTTCCATCTCCTCCAGTTTCTTAAACGTAGCACTACCAAAAGTATCACCCAAGTTGGGGATAACATTGCCTTCATGGTCAGCGTACTCTGGATAATGCTCTGCTATGACATTCTTGATCTCATATCATCCACATCGTTCAGCTCATCATTGCTCGCGACATCACTTCTAGAGCATCTTTGACAATTTTATCAGGATTGAGTCGAAATATCTCAGCTAGCTGGTCATCGGTCAAATCATGAATGATTTCTCCTTCTTCAGGAGTGTATCTCACTGATCTTCTAACAATCCCTTGAAAGTCAATAATCATGGTAAGTTGAGTCTTAACTTGCTGAAGGGGAGCAACATCATATTCATCTGTTTGTTGATCTTCATCTGTTTGATTAAACATTAAGCACATCACATATAAATCATTAATCAAGACATTTAACATCAATAATCATTAATTACATTAGTGTAATACATAATTCAAGTACCAAAGTTTTAAATACAAAGACATCTAATCATTACTTTTGTCTTGATCTGTCATCTCTTCAGCTGGAGGAGCTGAGGAAGAGGCTCCTTGATCTTGGTTTCGCTTTGTGCGCCTCTCCTGCACTTGAGTAGAGGCTGATGTAGTAGCATCACCTTCTTGATCGTCATCATCATCTTTATCTTTACCACTCGGTACTCCTTCATCAACATCTTCTTCTTCATCAGATTCATCATCATCATCATCATCATCACCATCATCACCATCCTTAATCTTAATGGCTCATTCTTTGATCCCTTAAGCTTTAAAAATATCTTCTTATTCTTCTTCTCTAGATCCTCTATCCTCTTCACCGAAGCCAACACCAGCTCATTTTGACTAGTAAGTGCATGCTGGGCTCGGCCTAGAGCTCGCTCATACTGGGCACTCTTCTCGTTGAGCTTCACGATCTGCTTTGCCTGAGCTGGATTCACCACCATCATCTGGTTTAGCTAAGTAATCCTTAGCTCATCGGTGGAAATCAGTCTCAGCATAATGCGGTTAAGGTTAGCCAACTGCTCCTCTAACCCGACCATGGGTAGAGTTGGTCCAGTTATGAATGTAGATTGGGTGGAGGGACCAACTTGGTGAGTGGTGGTGGTAGTGGTGGATGTGGTGAATATGGGAGGTGGAATCAGAGTGGGATGTGGTGGAGTGGCTGTGGTAGTGGTGGTGGGAGGAGTGATAGTGGTAGTGGTAGTGGGAGGAGTGGTGGTGGTGGTAGTGGGTGTGGTAGTGGTGGTGACTGTGGCAGTGGCAGTAGAGGAAGATGTGATCAAAGTAAATCTTGGCCTCTTACTCTTCTTCCCATCGGGATGGGCCATTCTCTTTTTCCTTGAGCCATTAGAGACCGAGGCTCCCCCTGAGCTGCGTGGCTGGTCGGGGGTGTAAGAAGGATCACTAACATCTGTTGCAGCACCCTTTGACCCAGCCTGACATCCTCTAACCGCCTCTATCCCTCGTCAGTGGCCACAACTCAGCTCCCGACAGTCTTTACCAGTGGCTCCTCATCAGACTCTTCCTTTTCATCAAGCAGGAAGTCTTGATGGAAGGCAGCCTTCTCAGCTCCACCAGGTGTCTCACTACCTTGACCATTGTCATGGTCGTCATCATCATCATCTTATTTTTCGTTGGTAGCTCAATCAACTCAACATCGGAGTCACTGTCATCGTGACGCCACTTCCTGCGGGAGGGCACCACATACTCATTGTTGGCCAAATGACCAAACAGTCTCCTCACCAGAGGCTTCACCTGCTACCCCCAGTAGACTTTCATCCTACCCAATGTCGTGTCATCCATAACCTTTAAAATAACAACATCATCTCTCTCCTTTGGCAGCGAAGGAAGCTTCTCATCAATAATCATCTATAAAAACCTCGGGTACACGTAGAAGCCTTCCTTGCCGTTAGCCTCGATGTTCTCTACCATGTAAGAGAATAACATGTGGGAGAAACTGAACGGGTGGTTCAGCACCAGAGCAACATATGCATTCTGGATTTGATCATCGTCCATCTATCAGCCATGTTGCTACAAAACAAGAAACATGTACGTTAGCTTTATGCATAACAGAAGGTAGTTGGAACTAAGCTGTTTTGATCATATTGGTTCAGTCATGCGACTGAATCATACGACTGAGTTAAGTCATGCGATTGAGCCTGTGGTTGAGTTCAGTCGTGCGATTGAGCCTACGACTGAACTTAGTCGTATGTTAAGCTATGCGGATGAGTCAGTCGTGCGACTGAGTCACTGATTGATTCATTCATGCGATTGAATCGTGCGCCTGGCTCAATCGTGCGACTGAGGTTCATACGAAGTGTCCATTCGCATATTGCTCTGTTCAACACTCCAACTTTGAATCTTTTTCAAATCATTAAATTAGACTTCGTGTTTAGACGCATTAGACTCGCAGAGACTCGAAATAACACTTAATGCCCTTTAAATCAAAATTTATGTCCAATTAGTGGTCTATTTTAGGGTTTTAGTCTCGGTTCTAGGTTATAGCCCAATCAGCCCTTAAGGATGCGATTAAGTTGTTCATTTGGATCGATTGCAGTTGCCCAGTACCTGTAGATGAGTCGAATAACTGTTAGACACATAGATCAGTAGGTAAGAACAAGCAAATGAAATTGGGTAGAGTATGTTTGTATGAGCGATTTCAAAGGACTTGAAGGGTGGTAAGGGTTACGACCGACTGACCCCCTTATTTATACTATTTTAAGTTTTAGTCGTGCGACTGGACCCATACTTATGCTCCAGTCGTGCGACTGAGCCTATACTCATGCTTCAGTTGTGCGACTGGGGTTCAGTCGTGCAACTGGCTCATACTCCTTCATCCATTCGTGTGATTGGTTCAGTCTTATAGTCCAATCGAATGGTTGTTCCATACTCATGGTCTAATCGTGTGACTGTCTCATACTTATGGTTCAATCATGCGATTGACTCATTCTTATGATTCATACGATTGGCTCATACTTATGAGCTTGAACTCATACACTTTCAAACACTTAAATTTTAACCTTTGATATAACATTCTGACCTTTTAACAACATTTGATCACCTCAGACGTGATCCTTTTAGTTTAAACCTATTGATTCCCTCAGACGTGATCCTTTTAATTTAAAAACCGATTGGTCACCTCAGACGTGACCCCATTTAGTTAGTGATTCACAGAGTACATCCAGTTGTATAGTCCGACATCTATGCAACAAAAGACTAGAAAATAGAAAATAACTTAGATATTTAAAAGAAAACAAGACATATTTTTGTAGTTTAGGGTTTGAGCAGAACAACTTCAAGTTAATTTGATCATTTCTGGAACAATTCATTATGGAATCATACTAGTATATCAGAATCGTTTGGGAACTCCTTTTTAATATGCACTGTGATGCTAGATTCTTGTTTTTTCTGAGAGTCAATAGCACTTTCAAGAAATCATACTAGAGCTATAAGATGCACACAATGATTTTGACTTTCAAGAATTGTAGCCACAATGATTGTTAGTATATTTGTCGACTTAAATCCATACACAGACTTGTAAGGCCCCGTTCCCGGGACGCTTACAGTTGGGTTCTCATTGCACATAAAACCTATAATTACATTTGAGTTTCATAAAATCACAGCGGAAAACTAAACAATCTTTTATTTCCATGTAAATGCTTTTGCAAACTAATACAACACTCATTACAAAATAGCTTGTTCGCATTACAATGCAAAAACATTAATCAAAAGAATGCCATCCCAAAAGAGCTGAGTAGTCGCCCGTGCCATCCTCAGCAATCATTACCTGCCAACTAGAAACACATCAAAGTCAGCGTTGCTGAGTGAGTTCTAGTTTTATAAATAAAACATACTCTACTTTACATTCGTTCACGATCATACATCATACGTACATACAGATGATATCAATATTATCCTCATCATTCCGTTCATTAACTTTGCTCATTCACGTGTTACATTATCATTCACTTCTCTATCTAGATCCGGTCAGACTTTACCCTCTTCGTGGCACCCGACCACGATTGCTGAGGTTGAATGACAAGGATCCTGCTCTGTACATTATTCCGATAATTCATACACGTTCATTCATACTTCGTTCTTTCATACAAAATCTTTCGTTCATTTATACTTTCGTTCCTTCGAGTCTGTTGCGACAACAGGGTCGCTCACCTCATTAACAATCCCAACGACTTCGTGTCATTCGAGTCTGTTGCAACCATAGAGTTGCTCACCCCACTTTCCATCTCAACAATAGCATGCTATCCGAGTCTCTTGCAACCATAGGGTGGCTCACCTCATGGCAATTACACAATAACGCGTTGTCCGAGTCTGTTGCAACCGTAGAGGTGCTCACCTCATAGCAATCTCAAGGATTGCATACCATCCGAGTCTGTTGCAACAACAGGGTTGCTCACCTCATTGCCATTCTCATCGATGGCACGCTATCCGAGTCTCTTGCAACCATCGAGTTGCTCACCTCATATATGTGCTAGCAAGCCTTTCCTTCGTTCATTCGTCATTCAATAATGCATGCATTCTTACTTTATGTTCCCCTTTCATTATTTTTCACTTTACTTTACATATACTTCATTCATTCATTAACATGACACATAAGGCCACAATAAAGATGACATACATCATATTAAGGAACATATCATACACATTCATCATCATCATACAGGGCAACATCATGCATACATAACAAGCCCTAACATGCAACATCATCATCGTCATGCCCAACATGCTCTCTAAGGCCCCAATCGTCATCTTACATGCTCTTACAGGAACCTTTACGTCAAAACTTACATCTGCACTTTTCCCCGAAAGTCAGAAGTCAAACTACACTTTCCTCGGTGTGACAGCCCTACTCGGGCGTGTGGACACCCTTCAGTCGCATGGCCTCCATGCGACTGAACATCATGCGAATGAACTAATACGGATGAACACCTATGGGAATGAACATCCAGTCGTGCGAATGGACAATGCGGATGGACCTCATGCGAATGGGATTAATGCGGATGAGCACTTATGTGACTGGACCTTCAGTCGCATGACCCCCATGCGACTGGCCCTTCAATCGTGCGAATGGACATTCAATCGTGCGAATGGACCCCAATCGCACCCTAATCGGCCGTATGGCCTCCATTCGGCCTCCAGTCGGTCGCCTAGCCCTAACTGATGCAGAATGCAGTTCATCCCGACTGCAGCCGAGGGTTTCGGCCTCCAAACTCCTCTAAACCCATTTTAAGCCCAAATCGACCATCCTAAACCTTAGGATGCATACCACGACACCATTCAAGCACACACAAGCTCACAATCAAGCCACAAACGCATCATACATACACATACACATACACAAACGGGTCAACATACACATACTCAAAAAAACCCGATTTAAGATGTTTTCCAGCCCCAAAATCGTTTGAAAACAAGTAAAATTGAGGTTCTAGAACTCACATAAACGAGCACAACGACAAGAGCTTCGATTTGGCTTGCTACACGATGATTTTGGCGACCCGAACTAACTCGAACCAACTTTTTCTCCTTTCTCTCTTCTTCTCTCTATGAAATCTGAAATGTGGGGTGTGTGGGGAGAGTGGCTGCCCTCTCCCTACTAATATCACCACATTTCCCAACTTTTCTTCGTTGGCGAGTTTGGTCCCTCGACTTTGAACTTTATTTCCTTTTCTTTCTTCACCGGCTTCAAAATAATAAATATCCGGGTGTTACAAGACTTTTGACTTACATTGGTGATGAATTGGGTTTAATTATTTCAACAAGCATTTATGGATCTCACACTTATATGGTAATCAACTTTCTTCAGGAGATTTTTAAGTGGTCTACGGGTATTGGATAAGAAGAGACTATTCTAAGAGCTTTCAAAGAGATGCCAAGCCTTAGGTCAGTGCCATCACACAGTAGAGAGGTGCAAACAACAATGAATTCTAGAATATTTAGGTTATGCTTATCCTCAAGTCAGTGCCACCGCACAGCAGAGAGGCACACAACCTATCTTCTTGTTAGAGCATTTATTTTTCTTTTGCACACAACACACCAACAACATTAGTCATTAGCTTGATTGCTTTTAGCAGTTTTTACATGTGCTTTGCTCACATTTGTGGTCATCCGCACACATTTGTGGCGTTTATTTTGCTCGTCACCCCTTATTGGAAATGCGTTGATTGTGTTAACTAGGGATAAGATGAGAACCCACAACAAGTTGAACAACTTAGTTTGAATTTTAATTCACCAATGAAGTCTAATCATCTATTGTGTTGAATCTACCAACACATCATATAATGAACTAGCAACCTCTAGGTCTAATTTCTTTATGTTACCTTAGTAGGAAACTAGTTTAACTATCATTTTTCTTTGGTTGTGCTTAGACTTCTCAGACTTGTACTTTGAATTTCACATTTTGAGCAAATTAGTTTTGAAGTCCCAACCAATTTGTTCCCTGTGTACTATCATTTTTCATAGGCTTTGAAACAAAATCACAGATTTGATTTCACTTCTTTCAGCTAAACTGCCCACCCCCTCGTTTTTTGAGTAAATAAATACTGTAACTAATTTAAATACTAAACTGAAACTATTCTCCCCCTAAAATACTAAAACCGAAAATCTTTTTGTGTTTTTTTAGATTTTAATAGGCAGGAAAATAAAATAAAATAAAATAAAATAAAATAAAATTAATAAAAAATTAAGAACCTAATTGTCGGACTAAGAGCTGTTTTCTTCTTGAATCACATCACTTTTTCTTTTTCACGCCATTAACCTCTAAAAGATATAAAAACCTAGGTTTGTCAAAAGCTTTTTTGTAGAGGTCGGCGCGTTGAAAATCAGTATTAATTTTAACAACATCGATTAATTGTTTTTCAAAACAATCACGTATAAAGTGATATTTAATACCGATGTGTTTTTTAGGATGTTGGACCGGATTTTTAGTTACAGCAATTGCAGCAGAATTATCAACAAAAATAGGAGTGTTAGAAAATTTCAAACCGTAGTCGCGCATTTGCTGTTGAATCCAAATGATTTGTGAACAGCAACTTGCAGCAGCAACGTATTCAGCTTCACATGTTGACAGAGCAACTTAGGTCTACTTCTTACACTGCCAGGTGACTAACCGTCTACCAAAGAACTAACATCCCGCTGATGTTGACTTGTAATTCATCTTGCAACCACTATAATCCGAGTCACTATATGCTGTAAGCTCAAAGTCATCATCACAAGGATACCAAAACCCAAGTGTTGGAGTATCCTTCAGATAACAAAAGATTCTTTTAACCCCGATAAGATGGTTTACTTTAGGTTTTGCCTGATATCTCGAACAAAGACACATGGCGTACATGATATCAGGACGCGAGGCTGTGAGGTACATTAGAGATCCTATCATTCCTCTATACATGGTGGCATCAATCAAATCACTATTTTCGTCGGGTGCCACGTCATGGTTTGTGGCAAGTGGAGTTTCAGCTGCTGAAGCATTCTCCATGTCGAATCGACTGAGGATATCTTCTACATATTTGGTTTGATGCAGGAAGATTCCCTTTGGTGTCTGATCCACCTGTAATCCGAGAAAGAACTTCATCTCCCCCATGGCACTCATCTCAAACTCTGCTTTCATTACAGATTCGAATTCTTTACATAATTCTTCATTTTTGGAATGGAAGATTATGTCATCCACATAAATCTGTACCAGCAGTAAATCTCCATCCTTTTCTATGATGAACAATATACAGTCAATAACTCCTCTACAAAAACCCTGTTTCACGAGATGAGTTGAGAGTTTCTCATACTAGGCTCTACGGGCTTGATGGAGCTCGTAAAGAGCCTTGTCCAGCTTGTAAACTCTATCCTGATGATAAGGATCCTCAATTCCTTCGGGTTGACTGACATAAGCGTTTTATGGATTTTACCATAAAGGAATACACTCTTCACATCTAGTTGATAAACTTTAATCTTCATGTAGGATGCATAGGCTAGAAATATACGTATTGCTTCCATCCTTGCCACCGGTGCAAACACTTCATTGTAATCTATGCCTTTGACTTGTCGAAATCCTTGAACTACAAGTCGAGCCTTATTCCTGATTATGACCCCTTGGTCATATTTCTTGCACTTCAGCACCCATTTAGTGCCAATCACTTTAGCACCTTTTGGTTTGTCCATGAGGGTCCATACTCCTAACTTATTGAACTGTAGGAGTTCTTCTTGCATTGCACTGACCCATGCCTCATCGTTTAAGGCTTCACTCACAGATTTTGGCTCGAATTGAGACACAAAACATAGAGATGCACCATCGTGAAGATATCCCTTTTTCATTACCGAGGCATAATTAGCTGAGTATAGCTGATTTCTTCTCTGTACTCTCAATCGAACATCCCCAATGATGTTTTCCAAGGGATGATAAACATTTATCCGAGATCCGGGAGTCGTTGGAACAACTACCTTATAGTCTAGATTGTTAAACCTAGGTTCGGCATCTGTAGCTATTGGAGTATGAGGTTTTGAAGTTTCAGAGGCATAAGAATTGATGCTTGTGTACTTTCATTGGTGGGAACTTGTTCCTCCTAGTCTACATTAGCAGTCTTCACTGCTTCATCATCAGATGAAGAATCACTTCTTCAAGGTATCCCCCTAAGGGCTAGAAATATCATCTAATGGACAAGTCGATGTCGAGTCTGGTGGAGGAGTGTTAAGAACATCATACATCATCCTAGCAGAAAGCTCGTCATTAGTATGAGAAGGTGGCAGATTGAAGGATTTAAAGAATCCATCATAGTCGAAGAAGAAGGAGGGTCAGTTGCCAGCAAGGGGGTGGTGTACCTTTGAACATCAACGTTGCACCACACTTTTACCTGACCTGTTGAGTTGTTATAAACTCTCTTGTTTGGTATGCTGTATCCGAGAAAAAGGCCTTCTTCTGCCTTCTCACTGAACTTCCCAGTCTGAGTTTTCTTCAACAAAGTGCATGGTGCGCCAAACGATTCTAGATACTCCAGGTTGGGTTTATGTCGCTAGAGCAGCTCATAATATGTTTTCCCATGTCATTTGACCACTAGGTCTCGATTGAGTGTATAACAAGCATTAGCCACTGCCTTATTCAAGAATTGAATAGGCAGTTTCGAGTCGGCTAGCATTGTTCTGGTTGTCTCTATCAAGCTCCCATTTTTCCTTTTAGCAACGCCATTCATCTGATTGAATCTGTCTTACTTTCAACTTGTAGAGTGATTCCAATGTAGTTACCAGATGTTTGAATGATTCAAAAGTTTATGATTTGGCTTTCAGAAACATCACCCAAGAGAATCTTGAGTAATCATCCGTTACTACAAGGCAATACAGATCTCCAACAATGCTCTTTGTGCTGACAGGGCCAAAAAGATCCATGTGTAGAAGCTCGAGAGGCATATCAATAGAGTTAACTTTCTTTGCCTTGTGAGCTTTCTTGGTCTGTTTTCCTTTCTTACATGCTATGCAGAAGTCTGGAAGCTAGAAGTTCTTGACATTTACACCATTTACTAAATCACTCTGAACCAAATGATTCATCTTTCTAGGATTGATGTGTCCCATTCTCCTATGCCATGAGACTAAGTCCCTCTTAGTTGCCTTTGACAAGAAGCATTGAACAGTGTGATCGGTTGTGGAGGCTTTTGATAGATCCAAGACATATAAGTCTGTAGTGATTAATGAAGAGGCTGATGCAACCTAAACATCTTAAGTCTATCCTGCATGCTGCACAAGTGCATTAAAGAAGAAGCTTAGGAAGTTTCACACATGAAACAAAAATACTCTAAGTGTGAAATCTTCCGAATCCAAGACCAATATCTTCCGAAGCCAAACATGAAGTCTTCTGAAGCCTTAGAGACAAAGTCTTCCGAAGCTTCAAGTTCATGAAGATAGATTTCTTCCGAAGACTTTTAGTAACATGCTTTATCTGATGTACTGTTCCATAAAGCTGGACACCTTTCCGCTGCATCTCTGCAAGTCACCAACTTGCATGAGTTGGTGAAAAGGTCCATGCTTTTGGTAACTGTACATTGAGGTCTTGAGTCTGTAACTTTCTACTTTATGTATTTTATCCTTTTTGTAATAGATAAGGATGTGAGCTATGGCATGTCATAGTCACAAGTCAAAAGTCAATCTGCCTTTTAACTCTACAATTGATTTTGTTTGTGTCTAGTCAATTGTATCCAGCTGGCCTTCAAAGTATAGCCGGCTGTAGGATGTAGTATAAGTATCTCATGTTCTTGTATCTTTCAATTATGCTTTTGTAACACTTGTAATAGAACATAGAGAAAGCAATATACTGCATTCTTGAAAACCATACACTTGTGTTCTTTGTGTTCTGTCTCTTGCATTACTTGTGTTCTTAGTATCTCAACTTGGTTAATCCAGTTTACTGTTTGATCAAAGTTTAGTTAATCTCCTCTTTGTGTTGTTGTGTTGTAACTTACACCCTTCAACGATCCTGCATTTGGTATCAGAGCTCTTCAGGCTCTTGATATAAGATCTCACCATCTTAAGATCCCTCACATACACAAATACTAAACTTTTCAAATGGCAGCCATTTCCAAAACTGATATGGAAATTGGAACCATGAACAAGTCCCCACTGATAACTCTTGATGAGTTTGACACCTGGTGTTTAAGAATGGAAGGTTTCATCAGGTCTCTTGATTCAAGAATGTGGGAGTCTCTTGAGAATGGACCTTTCATACCCAGCACCCCTTCTGCTACTGGTGCTGGTATGATCCCCAAAGATGTGGCAAACTACTCTGATGAAGATAGGAAGAGAGTAGAGATAGACAGAAAAGCCATGAAAGCCCTTCAAACTGCCCTTCCAAACTCTATGTACAGAGGTTTCAAGAAGTGCAAAACAGCCAAGCAGCTGTGGGATGCACTGAAACTGATGTATGAGGGTTCCTCTGAAGCCAAGGAGAACAAGAAGGATCTCCTGAAGCAGCAGTTTGAAAACTTCACCTTCAAAACAGGTGAAACCATGACTCAATAGTATTTCAGGTATGTTGAGATTGTGGATACCCTAGTGGATGGAGGAGTTTCTCTTGAAAACAGAGACATTGTAAGGAAGTTCATGTCCTCACTTCCTAGGAAATGGACACAGTACAGTGTGGTGATCAAGAGAACTGAAAATCTCAAAACTCTTACTCTGACAAAGTTATATGGGATTCTCAGTGGCTACCAGATGGAGATGAACATGCAAGGTTCATCTGGCAACTCCAACAATCAAATGGGTTCAGCCCTACTTGTGGTTGAAAGGGATAGCATAGAACCCAAACATCATCTCTTATGCTACCCTGACAATTCACCAAAGGGTCCTATCATCACCTTCCTAGAGACACCAAGGGTGAACTACACTCAAGGAAGCCCATTCCAAGAGACAAGCTCTTCTCAAGCTTTTGTGTCTTCTGATGAAAGCTGTGGCAACTCTCTTTTCACTCTTGAAGACCTAGACTGTATCCATCCAGATGATCTAGAATACATGGAAATAGTCCAGCAGATGGCTCTTCTCACTCACAGAGCCAAGAAGTTCTACAAGAGGACTGGAAGGAAGTTTCCAAGCAATGCAACCAGTGGAAAGTTTGGACTGGACAAAGGCAAAGTCAAGTGTTACAACTGTAACTTGATGGGCCACTTTGCCAGAGAGTGTAAGGCACCTAGAACAAATGGTGGCCAAACACAATCCAGACCACATTACACTGACAAAGCTCTCCAGAATGATAAGTCAAAGCAGCAAGCTGCTGTTTCTGTTGAAGAAGGAGGCTTTGACTGGAGCTTTCAAGTGGAAGATGCTTCTCCAAACCAAGCACTAATGGCAGATCATGATGAAGCCAAGGTATTGGAACATCTCTGTACTCCTGAATGCATTGCTAAAGTTAACCGATACAAGTCCTACAACTTGGAACTGAGATCTAACCTTGAGTCCTTAAACATTTTAAAATCTGATTTTAGAAAGTCTGAAAATGATTATAAACTGAAGATAGAGGACTTAGAGAAAACCATTTCAGTTCTAAAACATGAACACACAGATTTTAGGACTCAAATCAAAGATCTCATAACCAAGTTAACTGAGTGCCAGGCTGAGCTTGTGATCAGCAAAGCCAGGGCAAAAAAGAGTGTTCTTGAAGAAGAGACCTTCAAGAACATGATATCCTCATCCCTGCACAACAAAGTGTGCTATCAAAACAGGCAGGGACTGGGATCCAATAAGATAGCTCCTCCACACATAATCTTGTCAGTAAGATCTCCTAGGTGTGGAACTTGTGAGTATGAGCTTCCTCTCATAGATCCTATGAGTGAAGAGGATGAAGAAGAGATAGTGAAAAATCCCTCTAAGAATAGTGAAGAGGAGGATTCCAAGAAGGGCTACTATCCTTCTGAGGAGAAAAAAAAGACTGTGATGACCAAGTCCATGAGAAAGAACTTGATCAGAAAGAGAAACAGAAAGAGAAAAAGAAAGGCAAGGAAGGCTCAAGAGATCAAGGCTACTTTTGACTCTAAGCAGAAACAAGCTTTTATCTCTGTAGGGTTTAAAGTGGTAGGGACTAAAGACATCAACCAAAACTCTTCTGCTAAGAGTCTTGGTTCTTGTTCAACTCATCTCAGTAGCAAGAAGAAGACTGATCTGCTGTGTACCACTACTGCACAGTCTGGACCATCAAACTCCAAGCACAGTCCTCAGCCCAAGAGGATTGTCTCAGCATCTGCAAAGATGAAGGTGGAGAAGGAATGTGACCAAAGACATTCCTATTCCAAGGAAAAGGCTCTTGTGAAGAAGAAGATGAATTGTGTCATGTGTGAAAGTACCACTCACATTGCTAAGGATTTTCCCTTCAATCCTAAAGGTACTGTCCATATGACCAAAACAAAGACTTCAAAGGGTCTCAAGAAGATTCAAGCTTCGGAAGGAAAACCTGTTTCCTTCGGAAGCTCCAAATCTAAAAAGAAGGGAAGTGGAAAATTGACTTCGGAAGAAAAGTTGGTCTCAGAAGAAAGGAGTTCTTCTGAAGCACTGAAGTCTGCTACAGTGTCTGCAGAATCTTCCGAAGGTTCAGTCATCGAAACTTCCGAAGTTCCAAAAGCTTCCGAAGTTTTGAAGGTCAAGTCCAAGACTCCAAAGGTGGTGTGGATGTCTAAGAAAGACCAAGTGACTGAGAATTCTCCATCAACAACAGCTCAAGATCCTCTTAGAACAACCATAGGATCTATTACTGTTGAATTACCTTCTGCAAATGAGCCCAAGACAAGCAAGGCTTGGGTTTACAAATGTAACTAATCTTTCTCTTTATGCAGGGACAACTGAAGACAGACAAAAATGTCTAGATCATAGACAGTGGCTGTTCTAGGCACATGACAGGTAATAGGTCACTACTCCAGAACTTTGAAAGGATTGATGAATGACCAGTTGCTTTTGGAGGAGATGAAGGTTGTTACATTTCTGGAAGGGGTAAGGTCATAAATGGTAAGCTCAGCATAGAAAAGGTAAACTTTGTTAAGGAGCTTGGATACAATCTTCTGAGTGTATCTCAACACTGCCTGCTATGTGCAGAACAAAGTTTTAGTAGTTAAGACTCATGGCAAGACTCCTTATGAACTTTGGCATAAGAGGAAACCTTTCATTGGTTTTCTCAAGGCATTTGGATGTCCTTGCACCATCTTGAATACCAAAGATCAAATTGCCAAGTTTGCTGAGAAATCAGATGATGGACACTTTATTGGATACTCTTCCCAAGCTAAGGCTTATAGAGTGTAAAATCTCAAAACTAGAATTATTGAAGAGTCAGCCAATGTGACTTTCAATGAACACACACCCTGTGTTGCTGGTTCTGGTCCAGATTGGTTATTTGATCTTAATTTTGTTACCAACTGTTTTAACAAATCTTGTGAGAATGTTTCAGACCCTGCAGAAAATTTAAATACAGGCGATCTTGATCCAAGATTTGAGCTAGGAAGACCTTCAAGTCATACATCTTCAGCTCCAGTTGGAACTACTTCTGCAAATGAGGTTTCTATCAGCACAACAATGACAAACTCAGCTGATACATCTGGTATACCTTCAAATTCCAGCTCAGAGGCTCCACAACCAGATAAGAACACCTCAATTGTGGAAGACAGCTGGTGGTGGTAACAGTGACCAAGAATTTCTTGATGTCACTAACCACACCATAGATGAGAACATCAATGATGTCACACACTGCTTGGATCAAGTTTCACTTGAAATGTGTGCTGATATGGTGGGAGAAACATCTATGCCAGATCTAAATTTCTCTAATTTAGATCTTTCTCAAAACTTGCTGTGATCCCTCAGCTTAGGATCCACAAGTCTCACCCTACCACAAACATCATTGGAGATGTTGTTTCAGGGGTAAAGACAAGAGGATAAACCCATGAAGCAAATGTTTGTCTTCACTCTTGTTTTCTATTCCAGATAGAGCCAAAGAAAGTGATAAAGCTCTAAAGGATGGAAGTTGGGCTGAAGCTATGCAAGAAAAGCTGCTTCAATTCAAAAGGCAGAAATTGTGGAACCTTTGTCCTCTTCCTTCTGGGAAGACTACCATTGGAACCAAATGGGTTTTTAGGAACAAGAAAGATGATAGAGGCATCATCATCAAGAACAAAGCTAGATTGGTTGTTCAAGGTTACACACAAGAAGAAGGGATTGACTACACTGATATCTTTGCTCATGTGGCAAGATTAGAAGCTGTTAGGATATTCCTGGCAGTTGCTGCATCCAAGAACTTCAAGGTCTTTCAAGTTGATGTGAAGTGTGCTTTTTTATATGGAGTGATAGATGAAGAGGTTTATGTCAAATAGCTACCTAGCTTTGTAGACCCTGATTATCCTGATTATGTCTGCAGGCTTGACAATGCTCTCTATGGGCTGCATCAAGCACCCAGGAAATGGTATGACACACTATCTGAGTATCTTTGTAAACATGGATACATGAGAGGTACTATAGATGGAACTCTCTTCATCAAAGGACAGGGAAAAGACATATTGCTAGTTCAAGTATATGTGGATGACATCATCTTTGGTTTAACTAATCCAAAGCTCTGCAAAGACTTTGAGAAGCTGATGAAAGACAGATTTGAAATGAGTGCCATGGGGGAACTCAATTTCTTTCTGGGAATTCAAGTGAAGCAAGTTGAAGATGGCATCTTCATAAGTCAGTCAACGTATGTTCAAGACATACTTAAAAGGTTCAACATGACTGATTGTAAGATTGCTAAGACACCCATAGCTAGGAACCACTCCCTTGGACCTGATCTTGAGGGGGAGTGTGTAGATGAGCACTTATACAGGGCTATGATTGGGTCTCTTATGTATCTTACTGCTAGCAGGCCTGATATCATGTTTGCTACTTGCATCTATGCAAGATATCAAGCCAACCCTAAGATGTCTCACCTTATCACTATCAAGAGGATTCTAAGATACCTCAAAAGTGCATCAACGCTTGGTTTATGGTATCCTAAGAATCTGACTTCAATCTGTATGCCTATACAGATAGTGATTATGGTGGTTGCAATATGACTGCAAAGTATACATCTGGGGGATGTCAATTTGTTAGTGGAAGGGTTGTCTTATGGCAATGCAAGAAACAATCCTGTGTTTCTGCATCAACTGCTGAAGCTGAATACATTGCTGCTGCAAGCTGCTGTGCTCAAGTACTTTGGATTCAAAATCAGATGCTGGACTATGGGTTAAACTTCAAGGAGACTCCCATTCACATAGACAATAATAGTGCTATCTCAATCACAGAGAACCCTGTGCAGCACTCAAGGACAAAGCACATCAATATCAGGTATCATTTAATAAGAGATAACTATGAAAAGGGATTAATTAAACTAGCCAAAGTTCACTCAAATGAATAATATGCTGATCTGTTTACAAAAGCTTTTGATGAACAGAGATTTAAATATCTAATATCAGCTATTAGGATGATAAACTTTGAGTAAGCTTTTCTTAAAACTAATTCTTATTATTTCTTAAACAATATGTGTGTCCTAAGTTGTCTAGTTCATCACTTTCA
This sequence comes from Flaveria trinervia, assembly GCA_025506515.1. Classification (NCBI taxonomy): domain Eukaryota; kingdom Viridiplantae; phylum Streptophyta; class Magnoliopsida; order Asterales; family Asteraceae; genus Flaveria; species Flaveria trinervia. Next base: position 84,556,604 of record CM046445.1, on the reverse strand, counting down.
TAAGCTCATGTTTTCTTTGGATAAAATTTCTTTTTGAAGACTTTTCTTAGATTTTTGAAAATTTCTGATACTTCAGAAGTTATGCTTTTAACTTCGAAGCAAATCATGTCTTCAAAATAAATAATTGTCTAATAAATTTACCTTTGGAAGAGCTTTGAGATTTATCTTCCGAAGCTTAAATACTTGTCTCAGACACTTACTTATTTTCAAGGACCATTTACTTCCGAAGCAAAATTAACTCTCGGAAGCTTTGTTGTTTTATATACAAAGCACTCAAGTTTTAATTTCTCTTCCGAAGCAAAATTCACAAAACTCTCAGGAAATTCTTCCGAAGTCATTTTAGCTTCGGAAGCTTTTTAATTAAAGAAAACTTCCGAAGATAATTAACCTTCGGAAGCTTTTTGACTTCCAAGAAAACTACTTTTTGAGCAAAAGTAAACTACTTTTTCAGAGGTGGGACCGACATCCGGATTTCAAAGTTTATCCTCTTTCACTAAACTTTATCTGAAATCCTTCTCACATATAAACCCAACGGTTTCCCCCTCTTTCTATCATTTGTTCTTCCTCCAAACCTAAAACCCAAATTTCTCTCTGAAATTTCTTTCTCTCTTCTTTCTTCATCCTTAAGCTACTTCAAATGGCCAGCTTGCTCACAGAAATGATCCCAACTTTACTATGCAGCTACACAGACAACATAATCAGGTTGCTTTGTTAAGCTCTGAGAAAGATCCTCATTTCTCAGAGGTTTGCCGTTTCCTAACTCTGTCAAACTACTTCACCTCCCTAACCATTGATCCTCCACTCTATGAGGATCAACTGCTTGAATTCTGGAAGACCTGCCAAGAGGTCATTATGGACGGGGAGAAGGCACTGTCTGCCACAGTGCAGGGTAGAACAATCTTCATCACTCCGGCCATCATCAATAGGCATCTTTAGCTAGATGATGAAGAAGGTGAGGCGTTTTTCCCAAAGGAAGCTGTCAATCATTCCTTTGAGCAGATGGGATTTGAGGGAGATTTCTCCGTAAAGACCTTTAGGAAAAGGAAGGTCTCATCCCAATGGAGATTCCTGCTCCATGTGGTCATCCACAGCTTATCAAACAAGCATGGTGGATGGGACCAGATTCCTGAGGATCTCTCCTTCATAATCCATGGAATGGTTCAGGGGGTCAAATTCAGTATTCTCAATTTGTTTATACAAATTTACTTGCTAATTTAAACTCCTTAGAGTATTACATGTTTCCTAGATATGTCCAGTACATTCTTAACTATGAACTGGGCTCACAGTTGAGGGAAACAGGTAACATTCTTAAATTGGGACATATGAAGCCCGACATCTTTAAAATTCTGAGAAAGCCCACTGTTGGATTCTCTGGGGTAGAAACAGCCCTAGTCCCAAAAATGTTAGAGTTCATTGCTCAAGGTGACAACCTAGCAGCACAAGCTAGTATTGAGCCCACACCTGCTATCTCTCAACCACTCTCACAGCCTCAAATCACCATCACTTACCAAAGAAAATCCAAACGAACCCCTGCTCAGGTTATTCAGTCTGTGGAGGCCCCCATATACTCACCCGTACAGGAAGAAGTGGACACTGGAGCTCCCACTTCTCCTGTGGAGCAGACCACTCCCATCTCTTCAAGAATCAGTGCTGAGGTTCCTCATGCTCAGCCTGATGAGCTCATTAGCCCAACTGCCTTAAGCCATCACTCTGAGTCTCAACACTCAAGTGATCAACCTTCAAGGGACAGTTGCCATCCCCAGCCTATGGATCTCAACCAACCAATTCCTAACCTTGACTTCTATACTGATGAAGATCTAGGTTTCAATGAGTATAATGAGTCTCTCTTCTTTTCCCCTACTCAAAGAGAGATGAATACTCCTGAGTCTCCTACATCTATCCCACATCAGTCACCTACAACTGAGGTGGACACTCCTGAACCTGTTCAAGATGTCCATATGGAAGAGGCTCTCACTTCTGAAAGTGATTACATCATTAAGAACTCAACCATGGCAACTCAGCCCACTGACATCTCAACTGAGATTGCCAGTAAGCAGAGGAAAACCAGGATCCAAGAACCTCAAGCTGGTGGTGAGAGAGAGGACTTTGGTCCAATTATCTCATCCCCTAATGAGTCTTCTGATGAAGATGAGGGGAATCTGAGACTACTGGTGCAAAAACTGTCTAAAACAGGCACTTACTTAGTCTCAAAGGTCAGTCACCTTGAATCTCAGGTGACTATCTTACACAACAGGATCAATGATCAGCAACTTGAGATTTCATATCTTAAGGAAAAACTAGCTGGGAGACCACCCTTAAGAAGAGGTCAACCAGGAACACAAGAACCTATGGATGTGATTGACCTATCTTCCAGCCCACCTATGCAAGTGGGTGATGCTACCAAAAAGGGGGAGAAAGTCATTACAGCCACAGAACCTCGGAATTCTTCAGAGAGAATGGACATTGAGGACTCACCATCCTCACTTGCAATTGTGCATTCTCAGCAACCTCCTCAAGTTCACATTGATGTGGACTACACAGACTCCTTCATGCAGAGTTTGTTTGAGGATGGGATACCAAGGGCTATGTCACCTTCACCATCTTCCAATCATATCATTGGGTGGAGGTATGACAATATCAGGAAAGCCCTAATCATCATAAGAGTTCAAGGACAACAAGAAGTCTTCAATTTTCAGACCTTAACTACTATGAAGGTCTGGATCTAGTCAACATGCCACTTGTCAACCCAAGCCAAATCAAGACAAGCTGACAGACTAGATAAAAGAATCCAAGACAGGATCACTACAGAGTTCAGCTTAAGAATGAGACTTAGGCAATCAGGCAATGCCATCGGTCAACTGGATGTTGAGGAGGACCCTAAGATAAGCCTCATAAGGGAATCCTTGACTGACGGCCAATGGCAGAACCTGAGAGCCCTGTCTCATCATTATCAACTGCTGCAGAGATCCACATCCTTCTGAGACACCTGCTGGTGAATGTGCTTCCCAACTTCTCTCTGGCCTGAGCTCAGATGCTGCAACAAGCAATGAAGGACAAAGCTCTCTCCACCCTGAGTCACAAAGGTCTATGAGTGAGAAAGGGAAAAGAGAAATGACAACTAAGGAGATTGAGGAGGAGAGAGAGAGAGAGGAAAAGGAGGCTAAGGGGAGAAAGTTCCTCTGCTGAGTCTTCAAGACTCATGGAGTCTGCTATCAGGGCTGCCCCCAGACCAGATACTTAGAATGATGAGTTAGGGGCAGTCAGGATAAACCATTGCAGACTAGGAACTATGACATAGACAATGTCATTTTCTCTACCCTGAGATGAGTTGAATGAACTGGTTGACCTGGAAAGGTCAAGGGAGAAGAAGGAGGCAGAAGATGTAGAACTCCTAGTACAAGTCAAAGAAGAGAGAAGAAGAAAAAGACTGTACAAAGATATGCCTACCCTCTCCCCAATTCAGGAAAGTCCTGCATAAGAAGATGTGGTTCAACAAGAACCTCAGGTAGACAAAGAAAAAGAGAGGATCAAGATGATCAACTACCTGAGTGCCACAGGCTTCTATCAGGCAGATGCATTCCTTCCCTTGTCCTATGACTATGTTGAGTTTGAGTATTTAAAGCAGCTTGAACTTGAGATAATCAAGGACAGAAAGACAACTAAGAAGAAACTAAGGGAAGAAGCTACAAAATCAAGAGCCATCATCCAAAAGAGCATGAAGAAGTCTGCTGATAGGCAGAGGATGATAAGCTTCTTGAAGCTATATGGATTCTCCGGAAGGAGACTTGGCCCCATGTCTCTATCCACTATGGATGAGCATATTAGGGTGATCAAGCAGAAGATCAAAAGTGGAGAGCTCATTGACTTACACTCCACTCCAAGTCAAGCCCCACCTGAAGTGGAGGTTAAGGTTGAACAACCAGAGACAACACAACCTGGACCTCCTGCTGAAACTCAGCAAGCTTCATCTTCTGATCCACAGCAGGGTCAACTTCCCTCTCCTTTTGAGCCTGAGAGAGAGGAAGTCCCAACTGAGAAAGATAGTGAAGATCAATCTGGTGCTGCAGGCCAGTCTTCTCAGTTAAAATCTGGTAAAAGAAAGAAGAGGATGGCTTCCAAACCGAAGCCAAAGAAGAAGACTGCACCCTCTTCTAAATCCCAGGATGAGCTAGAACATCTTGAGATTGTGCAGCCAGAGGATGCTACATCAACTCCAATTCAAACAACTCCTCTAGCATCAGGAAGACCCATCTTGTCTTGGACATACACCACAAATCCAGAAAGATGGCATGTCATTAGAGATCAAGGCATTGAAGACACTTATACATGGCAAAATATATTTCAGTTGCCTCTGCATGACCTCTTTGATATGAGAAGACACTTTGACAGTCTGAAGGATCCTGATCACTTTATGAAGAAAGGATTGGTGATCATCCTAATGAGGATTGTTGATATCTGAGGTCTTGTAAGTGTTTTTGGTAGCATCAGCCTAGGGGGAGTTTGTAGAGATTAATGAAGAGGCTGATGCAACCTAAACATCTTAAGTCTATCCTGCATGCTGCACAAGTGCATTAAAGAAGAAGCTTAGGAAGTTTCACACATGAAATAGAAAATACTCTAAGTGTGAAATCTTCCAAAGCCAAGACCAATATTTTTCAAAGCCAAACATGAAGTCTTCCAAAGCCTTAGAGACAAAGTCTTCCGAAGCTTCAAGTTCATGAAGACAGATTTCTTCTGAAGACTTTTAGTAACATGCTGTATCTGATGTACTGTTCCATAAAGCTGGACACCTTTCCGCTGCATCTCTGCAAGTCACCAACTTGCATGAGTTGGTGAAAAGGTTCATGCTTTTGGTAACTTTACATTGAGGTCTTGAGTCTGTAACTTTCTACTTTATGTACTTTATCCTTTATGTAATAGATAAGGATGTGAGCTATGGCATGTCATAGTCACAAGTCAAAAGGCAATCTGCCTTTTGACTCTACAATTGATTTTGTTTGTGTCTAGTCAATTGTATCCAGCTGGCCTTCAAAGTATAGCCGGCTGTAGGATGTAGTATAAGTATCTCATGTTCTTGTATCTTTCAATTATGCTTTTGTAACACTTGTAATAGAACATAGAGAAAGCAATATACTACATTCTTGAAAACCATACACTTGTGTTCTTTGTGTTCTGTCTCTGGCATTACTTGTGTTCTTAGTATCTCAACTTGGTTAATCCAGTTTACTGTTTGATCAAAGTTTAGTTAATCTCCTCTTTGTGTTTTTGTGTAGTAACTTACACCCTTCAACAATCCTGCAAAGTCGTTATATCTTGAAGCTGACATAAGAACCTTATCCTCCTCAATCACATAGTCCTTCTTTAACATGTAGCACTTCTTGTTGTCAAATACAACTTTAAATCCTTTATCACAGATCTGGGAGACTGAAAGTAAGTTGTTCTGTAGTTATTGAACGTAGTTGACCTTGTCAAACTTTACTTTCTCGTTTCCCACTTCGCATTGTGCTGTGATGTAACCTCCTTTGTTACTCGCAAATGAAACATGTCCCCCTTTAATTTGTTTGATGTTGAAAACGAGGGATGAATTCCCTGTCATGTGCTTGGATGCCCCACTATTAATAATCAAGGTATTAGTGATAGCGCTGTAGCGGACACCCTACACAGTCAAAGAAACTTGTTAGTTCATATTTGGGACCCAAGCCTTAACTGGCTTGGGTGACCCAGAGGAATCACACATCATAAACTCAACCCATTGTCCTTTATAGGATGAGGGCATATCTTTCTTCTTATCGTCCTCACTATCAAACATTATACTTGATTTTTCTTTCCATAATCCAGGTTTGTGTAAGGCCTATTTGTGGTAAACAGATGATTGACTTATGGTTTGAACTTTAGGTTCACTAACTCTCTTAGGTGGAGTGTTAAATCTTATTTTAGAAAAACTTGGTTTTGCATCATAAATTTCAACTTTTTTTCTGGGCGTGTGATAAAAAGGACAATTAGTAGAGATATGTCCTTGTTTTTCACAACTAAAGCGAGATCTTGCTTCTATAGATTGAAGAAAACTTTTATGTGATGTTAAGTTTGGTGTATGTGTGAGATGAGTTTGGTTTGGTTTTATCACTTCTCTTTTAGATGTTTCAGCCTTGTTCATAAAATTAATTGTTTTAACGTTTTGAACATCTTTAACTTGCACTTTGTTTGGACTTTGATGATTAACATTGCAGGACCGTTGAAGGGCGGTCAAATACAACACAACAACACAAAGAGGAGAGTAACTAAACTTAATAAAACAGTGAACTAGATTAACCACAAGTAAAGATACTAAGAACACAAGTAATTAAGAGACAAAACACAAGAGCAAGATACACAAGGAGATGGTTTTCAAGATTGCAGTATATTGCTTTCTCAATGTTGTATTACAAGTGTTACAAAGCATAAAGATAAAGTTACAAGAACATGAGATACTTATACTACATCCTACAGATGACCATACTATGAAAGCCAGCTGGATACAATTGACTAGACACAAAACAAAATCAATTGTAGAGTAAAAAAGGCAGATTGCCTTTTTGACTTTGTGACTATGACATGCCATAGCTCACATTATTATCTATTACAAAAAGGATAAAGTACATGAAGTAGAAAGTTACAGACACAAGACCTCAATGTACAGTTACCAAAAGCATGGACCTTTTCACCAACTCATGTAAGTTGGTGACTTTACAGAGTTACATCGGAAAGGGGTCCAGCTTTATGGAAAAGTACATCAGATAAAGCATGTTGTTAAAAGTCTTTGGAAGAAATCTGTCTTCAAGAGTTGAGCTTCGAAAGACTTTGTCTCTGAAGCTTCAGAATGGTTCATCTTTGGCTTCGGAAGATATTGGTCTTGGCTTTGGAAGATTTCACCCTTAGAATATTTTTGTTGCTTATGTTAAACTTCCAAAGCATTCTTCTTTAGTACTTGTGCAACATGCATGCAGAAAGACTTTGGTTGCTTCAGCCTCTATACATATTCTTTACAAACTCCCCCTAGGCTGATGCTACCAAAACATTTGAAGACTTCTGATATCAACAGTCCTCGTTAGGATAATAACCAACCCTTTCTTCATAAGATGATCAGGATCCTTCAGACTATCAAAGTGTCTTCTCATGTCAAAAAGACCATGTAGAGGCAACTAAAACATGTCTTGCCATGTGTAGACATTCTCAATGCCATGATCTCTAATGACATGCCATATTTCTGGATTTGTAGTGTATGTCCAGGACAGGATGGGTCTTTCTGACGCTAAAGGAGCTATTGGAATGGGAGATGATGGAGCATCTTCTGGCTGCATATCCTCAGGATGTTCCGACTTATCCTGAGGTTCAGTAAAGGATGCAGTCTTCTTCTTCTTCTTTGGCTTTGAAGCCATCCTTTTCTTTCTCTTTACACCTTTTAACTGAGAAGACTAGCCTGCAGTACCAGATTGATCTTCATTGTCTTTCTCAGTTGGGTCTTCCTCTCTCACAGGTTCAGAAGGAGAGGGAGGTTGATCCTGTTGTGGATTAGAAGATGAAGCTTGCTGAGATTCAGTAGGAAGTCCAGGTTGTGTTGTCTCTGGTTGTTCAACCTTAACCTCCACTTCAGGTGGAGCTTGACTTGGAGGGGAATGTAAGTCAACCAGCTCTCCACTCTTTATCCTCTGCTTGATTACCTTGATATGCTCATCCATAGTGGATAGAGACATGGGGCCAAGTCTCCTTCTGGAGAATCCATACAGCTTCAAGAAGCTCATCATCCTCTACCTGTCTACAGACTTCTTCATATTTTTCTGGATGATGGCTCTTGACTTAGCAGCTTCTTCCCTTAGCTTTCTTTTGGTTGTCTTTCTTTCCTTGACTATCTCAAGTTCAAGTTGTTTGAGATACTCAAACTCAATATAGTGAAAGGATAAGGGAAGCAGTGTTTCTGCCTGATAGAGGCCTGTGGCACTCAGGTAGTTGATCATCTTGATCCTTTCTTCTTCTTTATCTACATGAGGTTCTTGTTGAACCACATCCTCATATGCAGGACTTTCTTGAACTGGGGAGAGAGTAGGCACATGCTTGTATAGTCCTTTCTTTCTTCTGTCTTCTTTGATTTGTACTAGTAGCTTTGCATCTTTGGCCTCTTTCTCCTCCCTTGACCTTTCTAGGTCAACCAGTTCATTTAGTTCCTCCAAGGGGAGAGAAATGACATTGTCTATGTCATAGTTCCTTGTCTGCATTTAGTTTATCCTGACTGCCCTTAACTCATCATTCTGAGTATCTGGTCTGGGGGCAGCCCTGATAGTAGACTCCATGAGTCTTGAAGACTCAAAAGAGGAACTTTCTCCCCTCAGCTTCCTTTTCCTCTTTCTCTTCTCCTCCTCAATCTCCTCAGAAGTCATTTTTCTTTTCCCTTTGTCACTCATAGACCTTTGTGACTCAGGGTGGAGAGAGCTTTGGCCTTCATTGCTTGGTGTAGCTTCCAAGCTCTAGCCAGAGAGAGGTTGAGAAGAACCTTCACCAGCAGGTATCTCAAAAAGGGAATTGATCTCTGCAGCAGTTGTTGGTGATAAGACAGGGCTCTTAGGTTCTGTCACTGGGCCTTCAGTCAAGGTTTCCCCTATGAAACTAACTTAGGGTCTGTCTCAACATCCAGTTGACTGATGACATTGTTTGATTGCCATAGTCTTCTTATAAGGCTGAACTCTGCAGTCATCCGGTCTTGGATTCTTTGAGCCAACTTTTCAGCTTGTCTTGATTGGCTTGGATTGACAAGTGGCATGCTGACTAAATCCAGAATGTCATAGAAGTTCAAGTTCTAAAAGTTGAAAATCTCATGCTGCCCTTGAACTCTAATGATGATTAGGGCTCTCCTGTTGCTGTCATACCTCCACACATTGATATGATTGGAAGATGGTGGAGATGACATAGCCCTTGGTATCCCTTCCTCAAACAGACTATGTATGAAGGAGTCTATGTAGTCCACATCAATGTGAACTTGAGGAGGTTGCTGAGTATGCACAATTGCAAGTGAGGATGGTAAGTCCTCAGTGTCCATAATCTCTGAAGAACTCCCAGGTTCTATGATTGTAATGACTTTCTCCCCCTTTTTGGTAGCATCAACCACTTGCATGGGTGAGCTAGGAGTTAGGTCAATCACATCCATAGGTTCTTATGTTCCTGGTTGAGCTCTTCTTAAAGGTCTCCTGCTAGTTTTTCCTTAAGATATGAAATCTCAACTTGCTGATCATTGACCCTGTTCTGAAGACAGTCACTTAAGATTCAAGGTGACTAACCTTGGAGACTAAATAGGTGCATGTTTGAGACAGTTTTTGCACTTTTAGTCTTAAATTCCCCTCATCTTTATCAGAAGAATCATTGGGAGATGAGGTGATTGGACCAGAGTCCTCACTCTCACCACTAGCTTTAGGTTCTTGGCTGCTGCATTTCCTCTGCTCACTAGCAATCTTAGTTGAGATGGTAGTGGGTTGAGTTGCCATGGTTGAGGTCTTAATGATGTAATCACTCTCAAAAGTAAGAGCCTCTTCCATATGGACATCCTGAACAAGTTTAGAAGTGTCCACTTTAGTAGTAGGTGACTGATGTGGGCTAGAAATAGGAGCCTTAGAATCATGCATCTCACTTTGAGTAAGGGAAAAGAAGAGAGAATCATGGTACTCACTGAAACCTAGATCTTCATCAGTGTAGAAGTCAAGGTTGGGGATTGGTTGGTTGAGATCTAAAGGCTGGGGATGGTAACTCTCCCCTGAAGGTTGGTCACTTGAGTGTTGAGACTCAGAGTGATGGCTTAAGGTAGTTTGGCTTATGAGCTTATCAGGCTGAGCATGAGAAACCTCAGTACTGATCCTTGAAGAGATGGGAGTGGTTTGCTACTCAGGAGAAGTGGGAGCTCTAGTGTCCACTTCTTCTTGTATGGGTGAGTGTATAGGGGCCTACACAATGGAATAGCCTGAGTAGAGGTTCATTTGGATTTTATTTTGTAGGTGAGGGTAATTTGAGGTTGTTTAGATGGTTGGGATGTAGAAGGTGTGGGTTCAACACTAGCTGGTGCTGCTAGGTTGTTACCTTAAGCAATGAGCTCTAACATTTTTGGGACCAGGGTTGTTTCTACCCTAGAGAAACCAACAGCAGGCTTTCTTAGTATTTTAAAGATGCCGGGCTTCATCGGTCCCAGTTTAAGAATGTTACCTGTTCCCCTTAACTGTGAGCCCAGTTCATAGTTAAGAATGTACTGAACATATCTAGGGAACATGTAATATTCTAAGGAGTCCAAGTTTGCAAGCAGACTAGTGTAAACAAACTGAGAATACCTGAACTTGACCCCCTGAACCATTCCATATACAATGAAGGAGAGATCCTTAGGAATCTGGTCCAATCCACCATGCTTGTTTGATAAGCTGTGGATAACCACATGGAGCAGGAATTTCCACTGGGATGAGACCTTTCCTTTCCTGAAGGTCTTGACAGAGTAGTCTCCCTCATAACCCATCTACTCAAAGGAATGATTAACATCTTCCTTTGGGAAGAACACCACACCTTCTTCATCATCCAACTGAAGATGTCTGTTGATGATGGCTGGAGTGATGAAGACTGTTCTCCCCTAGACTGTGGCAGAAAGTGCCTTCTCCCCATCCAGTACGACCTCTTGGCAGGTCTTCCAGAATTATAGCAGATGATCCTCATAGAGTGGAGGATCAATGGTTAGGGAGGTAAAGTAGTTTGACAGAGCTAAGAAGCGACAAACCTCTGAGAAATGAGGATCATTCTCAGAGCTTAACAGAGCAACCTGGTTATGTTGCTTGTGTAACTGCATGGTAAAGTTCGGGTCATTTTTGTGTTGAGGGTTGGCCATTTTGAGAGAGCTTAAGGATGAAGAAAGATGAAAGAAAGAAATTTCAGAGAGAAATTTAGGAACTTAGGTTTGGAGGAAAGAAGTAGATGATAGAAAGAGGGAGAAACCATTGGGTTTATATATGAAAAAGGATTTCAGATAAAGTTTAATGAAAGAGTATAAACTTTGAAATCTGAATATCAGTCCACCTTTGAAAAAGTAGTTTACTTTTGCTCAAAAAATAGTTTTCTTGGAAATCAAAAATCTTCTGAAGGTACATTATCTTCGGAAGTTTTAATGAAAAAGCTTCCGAAGCTAAAATGACTTCGGAAGAATTTCCTAAGGATTCTGAGCATTTTCACTTGGAAAGAAAAATTCAGAGTTGAGAGTTTGTTTAAAAGAACAAAACTTTCGAGAGTTAATTTGCTTCGAAAGAAATTGTCCTTGAAAACATATAAGTGCCAAAGGAGATTTTAAGCTTTGGAAGATATTTCAGAAATTTCTTCCGAAGGTAAAATACTTGGGCAGTTAGTTATTTTAAAGGCATAAGTTTCTTTCGAAGTTAGAAACATAACTTTCGAAGGTTCAAAATTTTCATAATTCTAAGGAAAGTCTTCAAAAAGTTTTTCATCCAAAGAAAACAAGAGCTTATGAAAGTGATGAACTAGACAACTTAGGACACACATATTTTAAGAAATAATAAGAATTAGTTTTAAGAAAACCCTACTCAAAGTTGGTCATCCCAATAGCTTGTTGATGCAGAGACACAAGATTGTTTCATGCATTGCCATGAGACAACCCTTCCACCAAGAGACTGACATCCCCCAGATGTAGACTTTGCAGTCATATTGCAACCACCATAATCACTATCTGTATAAGCATACAGATTGAAGTCAGGGTTTTTTGGATACCATAAACCAAGTGTTGAAGCACCTTTAAGGTATCTTAGAATCCTTTTGACAGTGATAAGGTGAGACATCTTAGGGTTGGCTTGATATCTTGCACAGATGCAAGTGGCAAACATAATATCAGGCCTGCTAGTTGTAAGATACATAAGAGACCCAATCATAGCCCTGTATAAGTGTTCATCTACACACTCCCCCTCAAGATCCGGTCCAAGGGAGTGGTTTCTAGCTATGGGTGTCTTAGCAATCTTATAATCAGTCATGTTGAACCTCTTAAGTATGTCTTGAACATACTTTGATTGACTAATGAAGATGCCATCTTCAACCTGCTTCACTTGAATTTCTAGAAAGAATAGAGTTCCCCTATGGCACTCATTTCAAATCTGTTCTTCATCAGCTTCTCAAAGTCTTTGTAGAGCTTTGGATTAGTTAAACCAAAGATGATATCATCTACATACACTTGAACTAGCAATAAGTCATTTCCCTGTCCTTTGATGAAGAGAGTTCCATCTATGGTACCTCTCCTGTATCCATGTTTGCAAAGATACTGAGATGGAGTCTCATATCATTTCCTGGGTGCCTGATGCAACCCATAAAGAGCTTTGTGAAGCTTGCAGACATAATTAGGATGATCAGGATCTACAAAACCAGGTAGTTGTTTGACATACACCTCTTGATCAATCACTCCATACAGAAAAGCACACTTTACATAAAGTTGAAAGACCTTGAAGTTTTTGGATGTAGCAAATGCCAGGAATATCCTAACAGCTTCCAGTCTTGTTACAGGAGCAAAGATATCAGTGTAGTCAATCCCTTCTTCTTGTTTGTATCCTTGAACAACTAGTCTAGCTTTATTCTTGATGATAAAGCCTCTATCATCCTTCTTGTTCCTAAACACCCATTTGGTTCTAATGGTAGTCTTCCCATGAGAAAGAGGACATAGGTTCCAAACTTTTTGTGTTTTGAATTGAAGCAGCTCCTCTTGCATAGCTTCAACCCAACTTCCATCCTTCAGAGCCTCATCAACTTTCTTTGGCTCTATCTGGGACAAGAAACAAGAGTGAAGACAAACATTTGCTTTATGGGTTTGTCCTCTTGTTCTTACCCCTGAGACAACATCTCTAATGATGTTTGTAGTGGGATGGGACTTGTGGATCCTTAGCTGAGGGATCACAGCAAGTTGCTAAGAAAGATCTAAATTAGAGAAATTTAGATCTGGCATAGATGTTTCTCCCACCATATCAGCACACTTATCAAGAGAGACTTGATCCAAGGAGTGTGTGACATCATTGATATTGTCATCTATGGAGTGGTTATCAGCATCAAGAAAGTCTTGATCACTATCACCACTACCATCATTGTCTTTTGCATTTGAAGTGTCTTTATCTGGTTGTAGAGCCTCTGAGCTGGAATTTGAAGGCATACTAGATGTATCAGTTGAGTGTGTCATTATGGTGCTGATAGAAACCTCATTTGTAGAAGTAGTCCCAACTGGAGCTGAAGATGTGTTACATGAAGGTCTTCTCAACTCAAATCTTGGATCAGGATCACCTATATTTAAGTTTTTTGTAGATCCTAAAATAGTCTCACAAGATTTGTTAAAATAGTTGGTAACTAAATCAAGATCAAATAGCCAATCAGGACCAGAAACAGCCACACAAGGTGTGTGTTCATTGAAAGTCATATTGGCTGACTCCTTAACAATTCTAGTTCTGAGGTTGTATACTTTGTAAGCCTTAGCTTGGGAAGAGTATTCAATGAAGTGTCCATCATCTGATTTCTTAGCAAATTTGGCAATTTGATCCTTGGTATTCAATATGGTGCAAGGACATCCAAATGACCTAAGAAAACCAATGAAAGGTTTCCTCTTGTGCTAAAGTTCATAAGGAGTCTTGCCATGAGTCTTAACCACTAAAACTCTATTCTACACATAGCAGGCAGTGTTGACTGCCTCTACCCAGAAGGTGATAGGCAGCTTAGAGTCAGACAACATGGTTCTTGCAGCTTCAATCAGTGTCCTATTTCTCCTCTCAGCAACACCATTCCGCTGAGGAGTCCTGGGAGCACTATATTGTTTTGTAATACCCTTTTTATCACAAAATACATCAAGGATTTGGTTCTTGAATTCAGTTCCCTGATCACATCTTACGATTTTGACCTTGTGATCAGATTGATTCTCAATCTTCAAGATGAAACTCTTCAGAATCTCAGGAGTCTCATCCTTAGTTCTAAGGAAGAAAACCCAAGTGAATCTTGTAAAGTCATCTGTGATCACCAAACAATAAGAGGTCCTTCCTAGACTCATTACACTAGTGGCGCCAAACAGATCCATATGTAACAAGTGTAGGGGAGTAGTTATGGAGTTCCTTTCCTTAGGCTTATGAGATACCTTGTGTTGCTTCCCTTTCAGGCATGCAACACAATGGTCATCACTTGTAAACTCTTTCTTTCGCATTCCAGTTACCAAATCATTCTTAATCAGTTTATTCATGTTCTTAAAGTTTACATGACATATTCTTTTATGCCATAGGAAAGACTCATCATTATTGGCTTTAGACTGAAAGCATGAAACTTCTCAAGAGGGAGATTTTTCTTTCAAATCCATCTTGTACATGTTCCCTTTCTTGAGGGCTCTAAATAGAATATGCTCATGAGGAATGACCACCCCAGGCTTCAGAAAAATGCACTCATGCTCAGTAAAGAGCATGTTATGACTCTGATGACAAAATTGGGATACACTCAGAAGATTGTACCCACCTCCTTGACAAAATTTACATTTTCAATGCTGATTTTACCATTTGTGAACTTGCCCCTTCCAGAAATGTAACCACCTTCATCTCCTCCAAAAGCAATTGGCCCTCCATCAATCCTTTAAAAGTTCTGGAGTAGTGACCTATTGCCTGTCATGTGCCAGGAACAACCACTGTCAATGATCCAGATATTTTTGTTTGTCTTGAGTTGTCCCTGCATAAAGAAAATGATTATTTACATTTGGAAACCCAAGCCTTCCTTGTCTTGGGATCAATAAGTGAAATAGAAGGTAATGCAATAGTAATAGATCCTATGGTTGTGGTTGGAGGATCTTGTGCTGTTGTTGATGGAAAATTCTCAGTCACTTGGTCTTTCTTAGACATCCACACCACCTTTGGAGTATTGGACTTGACCTTCAACACTTTAGAAGCTTTTGATACTTCAAAAGTTTTGATGACTGGACATTCGGAAGATTCTACTAACACCACGGCAGACTTCAGTGCTTTGAAAGTATTCCTTCCTTCCGAGACCAACTTTTCTTCCGAAGGCAATTTTCCACTTGCCTTCTTCTTGATTTTGGAGCTTTCGAAGGAAATAGATTTTCCTTCCAAAGCTTGAATCTTCTTAGAACTCTTGGAAGTGTTTGGTTTGATCATGTGAAGAGTACCCTTAGGATTGTATGGACAATCCTTGGCAACATGAGTAGTACTTTCACACATAACACACTCTATTTTCTTCTTCCCAAGAGCCTTCTGGGAACAAGACTGACTTTGGTCACATCCCTTCTCCACCCTTATCTTTGTAGATGCTGAGATAGTCCTTTTGGGATGGGGACTATTCTTAGAGTTTGATGGTCCAGACTGTGTAGTAGTGGTACACAACAGATCAGTCTTCTTCTTGATACTGAGATGATTTGAACATGAACCAGAACTCTTAGCAGAAGAGTTAAGGTTGATGTCTTCAGTCTTTACTACTTCAAACCCTACAGAGATAAAAACTTGTTTCTACTTGGAGTCAAAAGTAGCCTTGATCTCTTAAGCCTTCCTTGCTTTTCTTTTGCTATTTCTAACCAAGTTCTTCCTCATTGACTTGGTCATCACAGTCATTTTCTTCTCCTCAGAAGGATAGTGGCCCTTCTTTGTCATCACAGTCATTTTCTTCTCCTCAGAAGGATAGTGGCCCTTCTTAGAATCCTCCTCTTCACTCTTCTCAGAGGAAATCTTCACTATCACTTCTTCATCCTCTTCACTCAAAGGATCTATGAGAGGAAGCTCATCTTCACAAGTTCCATACCTAGGTGATCTTATAGACAAGATTATGTGTGGAGGAGCTATCTCATTTGATCCTAGTCCCTGCTTGTTTTGATAACACATTTTGTTATGCAGGGATGAGGATATCATGTTCTTGAAGGTCTTTTCTTCAAGAACACACTTGTCTGCCCTGGCTTTGCGGAACACAAGCTCAGCCTGGCACTCAGTCAGCTTGGTTATGAGATCTTTGATTTGAGTCCTAAAATCTGTATGCTCATGTTTTAGAACTGATATAGTTTTCTCTAAGTACTCTATCTTCAGTTTATAATCATTTTCAGACTTTCTAAAATCAGCTTTTAAAATGTTTAAGGACTCAAGATCAGATCTCATTTCCAAGTTGCAGGACCTGTATCTATTAACTTTATCAAGATCAGATCTCATTTCCATGTTAGTGCTCATTGTTGAAGAACACTTGTGGCATAACGAACCTTGAACTCGTCGGCGCACTCGTTAACAATGAATGTGTTCTCCATACTTTCAAACCACTCGAGAAGTCCAGCGTCTCCTTCTTTTCCACTAAAGCTAGTGGGCTTACACGAGTTGAAGTGTTTGAAAGTGCAAGTACGATTGTTCCCGTTTTGGTTGTTGCTATTCTCTCCATGAGCACCACTATTGTTCCCATTTGTGTTGTTGCTATTAGCCATTAGGGTGCTATTAAGTTCAGCAACCATGGTCGGGATGACAGCAGCCATTTGCCGGGCGATCATTGCAGCTAGTTTACGGTCGGAACTTCCACGCTTTCCATGGTGACGAGACATGTTGGATATACAAAAATGAGTTAGTTACAGGAATGAGGATAACAAGGATAATAGTTTAGACAAGGACAAGCTAAGAGTCGTAAGGCACACGGAATGATTCCATTTGGTAATGCATTACCATGTGGAAACCTTGACACGTCAAGGTGACTTGACCCAATTACCTTAGAAACTTGTGTATATTGACCATAGCTTATCACTCATCCCAGAAATCCCCAGGTAAGCATGACTAGTCTCGTAGGATTTATGCGAAATGCTTGCCTTAGCCCAAAGGCCTTTTTCCAGGAAATCCAGGATACAGGTGTCTATGTGTCACATAATATTTCTTAGGTTCATGGAATCAAGACCTTGATGAGATTTATATAGATTAGACATAACGTCTAAAGATCCAAGTCATAAGCATAGGCATAAGATTCCATGTGTCGTCGAGAATAATATTAAGAAGTTTCATTTTCAGGGAGAGTCAAAGAGTCAAAGCTAAGTTTAGGGAGACAAGTAACAATTTTGGGCAATCCTATGCTAAGGCATCAAATTGCACATAAAAAGGCATAGCATTATGTAGCATGCAAACTATATAACTTACAAAATAGAATTTTTGATTCTATAAGGTTCATGCATACTATAGTCTAGGTCACCATTTCTAATAACCTAGATCCTTATAGTTATGGGCTCTGATACCATCTGTCACACCCCAACCTTGACGGCTGAAATATCGAGGTGTGAGGGTTAAGATCGTTCATAACCACATAACGCTATTAATAACCCAAATATATATTAAACATAAGTTCCAGTTGAACCATTACAATCATAAGTCTCAAAGAAATTAAAAGCATAACATAAGATGTAACAAGCCATTTTATTTCCTTTATTTAACTAGGTCCATTCCTAGATGTGCAAGCTTCAAAGAGTAGAAATCAAGCTTGAGTATTTCTTGAAACATGTTAAAAATCAAATGTCAACAATAATGTTGGTGAGATTTCCATAGTTTTCGATACATAAGTACATAAAAGATGGTAATTCATGTTGTAAGTTAGAGAACAAAGTTGTTGGACCAAAAGAACCAATGAGCCGGATCAGAAAAATCTTTAAGTCCCACAGACATCACAACAACTGCTGAAGACTTGATCAGCTGGTTCATAAAGTCTGAAGGTGAACAGCTGAAGAGCTAAAGTACTGAAGACAACAGCTGAAGACATCAGCTGAAGACAACAGGTGAAGACATCAGCTGAAGACAACAGCTGAAGACATCAGCTGAAGACAACAGCTGAAGACATCAGTTGAAGACAACAGCTAAAGACATCAGCTGAAGACATCAGCTGATGACAACAGCTGACGTTCAAGTGCTAGTACTGAAGCCTTCAGAGTTTGTTACAACAGCTGAAGAAGCATTCTTCAGTTGTTGTGATGGTTTCCTTTCAGTAGTTTTCTTTTTGTTTCAGTATTTATAAAACGACTAAAGAGCATGTTCTTCAGTAGTTGTAGTTTCAGTAGTTTCTTTTCAGTAGTTGTAGTAACTGATAACACTCAGTATTTTTGTAAGAAGATGTCAGCTGTTTTGACATCTTCAGTAGTTGTGTTTCAGTTGTTTAAATAATTCTGTTAGATGTCACTATCGAGTGACATCAGCATACGTCACATCTCCTATATAAGGAATGTTCCACCACGACATTCCTATATAAGGGATGATTGACCTGATTGTAAGAGTGACATTTTGCCACCACGAAAGCGCGTTTTGAATGAAATCTTTGATTCACAGAATTTCTTCTATAACCGTTTGCTCTTGCGTTGAATATCCATTATTATCTTGTGAATTGGAAAAAAAAAAAAAATAAAAAATAAAAAATAATAATAAATAATAATAATAAAATAAAAGACTAACACATCATGGTAGAAAGAGGTGATTACGTTGATTTTCTAAATGTTTTGTTAAACTTCCGCTGTAATAATCTCTAATCAATCAAACATAGATTGCTGATCCTAACAATTGGTATCAGAGCAGGTTAATCATTGATCGATCTAACAATTGATCATTGAAACTGCTAATCGATATCTGCATTTGATTGAATTAGCTTATTTGCAAGAATTGGTTATAGATTATTGATTTTCTGTCGCTTTCGTTTTATTGCTCTCTGTGCTCTCTTGGTTCAAATTGGTCTGTTGTGTTTTGTTCTAAACCGATTAAAACTTAATTGATTTTGGTTGATTCTGAGAATGACTACTCCTTCTAATGACCCTCACAATACCGGTTCCTCAACCAAGCCTCCGATGTTGGTTAGGACTGAGTATAACATATGGCAACGAAGAATGCTTCATCACCTGTCTGTTAACAGTTCAGGTTGTTGGACATCAGTGGTACATGGTCCACATAAGCCTATGGTGAACAATCCGGAAACCAATCAAATGGTTCCGAAGAAGAAGGAGCAATACTCAAATGAAGATCGGAAACTGTTTGAGATTGATGCAAAAGCCCATGGAATTCTGGCCATGGCACTACCTAATGAAATTTGTTCAGGGCTTATGCATCATGAAACTGCTCATGACCTCTGGAATGCACTAAAGGAACAATTCGGTGGAACTGATGAGGTCTTAGCAAACAATAGAGAAATTCTTGCCCAACAATATGAAACATTCTCTCATAAGAAGGGTGAGACACTGACTCAACAGTTTGAGCGTTTTTCCTGTCTGATCTCTGAGCTGAAAATAACAGGAATACACCAACAACCAGATGAATAACAGATTCCTCAGATCACTGCCTGAGAGATGGGACACATACACTATTGTCCTACGCTCTAGTGCAAATCTGGATAGCCTATCTCTCACCCAACTTCATGGGAAACTGCTTACATTCGAAAGAGAGATAGAGCAGAAAAGGAAACTGTCATCATCAGGAAAGCTCACCGATGACTTTGTACCAGGGAACACTGCCTTGGTTGGTCATGAGTCAGAATATGCTGCATCTGAAAGCAATTATGATGAGCATATTGATTTCTCTTCAAACAGTCCTGATCATGCTTTTGTTGGTATTGACAGTCATTCTTGCAGAAATAGTGACAATCTATGCTTCATCATGGATGATCTGAAGGGAATTGCTGATGATGATTTAGAAGAGATGGATATTCTGAGCCAAATGGCCTTGATTAATATCAGATCTCAAAAATTCTACAAGAGAACTGGCAGGAAATTCCCTGGACTCTTTGGCAAAACCAAAGTTGGTTTTGACAAGAGTAAGTTGAGGTGTCACAAATGCCAAAGGCTTGGACACTTTGCAAGAGAATGTAGATCAACAGGATCTAATTCCTCTGCATCCTTTGTGACTTTTCCTAGCACTAGTCTACAAAACAGAGGGCAACATTCTGCTGGTTCTGGTCATCACTCACACCCTGTATCTCCTGCATATTTTGTCCCCCTAGGTCAAATGTCATATCCTTTTCCCTGCTATTACATGCCTCAGCCAAATACGGTTCAAGCTCCAATTGCACAACAACCACATGCATTACCTGAACCTTAGCCTTCCCAATCTCATCAACAAACTCAACCTCAACAACATAGCTTTTTCACCCCAGGAGTTGTTGACTGGAGCAGTTTACCAGATGATCTGTCTGGTCATGAACAACTGTTCTCTGGTGCAGGTCAACATGGTGGTGACAGTCCCTTTGGAAATCTAGCCCTCATGGCTTTGGAGTCTACTGATACTTCATCCTCCAATGCCTCTACACCACAGGTATCACAGGTATCCTCTGAGGCAAAAGCCAAACTATGTTCTGAAACATGCATAGCCGCATTTGCATCTATTAGAGAAGCAAATGTAACTTTAATTAACAAGAACATTGAGCTAGAACAAATAATTTTCAAAAGCAAAGCTGATTTTGAGTATGTGATTAATGATAAGAATGATGAAATCTACAAACTTAAATGTCAAATCACTGATGTTAAGGCTAGGGAAGAGATACTTCTAGAAAAGTACAGAGACCTCAAAGAAACACTTGCAACTACCCAGGTAGAGTGTGATCGATGGGTAAATTCTTGCAAGGGTTTTGAAATGCTTCTTAGTAAGCAATCTGCTTCCAATGTGAAGTTTGGCATTGGTTATAATCACACTGCTCCTCCTACAGACTTTACTCCCAGAGCAGAGGTAGAATTTGATGGTGAAAGCAATAACCAATCCTCTTCATCATGTGATCTACTTTCTGATACAGCACCATCAGAAGTAGAAGTCAGCATTAATTCCTCACATGCTGATGTTGTTGGCTCAAATGCTGACACTCACATGATCACAAAGTTGATCACTCCAGGTGATATTTTACAATGTACTGAAAGTACTAAAAGGAATGTCATAACACCTGGAGAACAAGCCCAAACTACTACATGCACTAAAGGAAAGAATACTGCAAGTAGAAAGGGTGGGAAAACTACTGAAGAAGATATCAAGAAAGCAGGTACTAAAGCAAAGAAAACTGCTAGTACTGATAGCAAACTGCTGAAGAACAAGTCTTCAGTAGTTTCATCTTCTTTAGCAGATGACCAACTTAAGATGAAGAAAAAGCCATGTGAAATATGTGGCTTATTCAATCATCTTACTGATGATTGCTGGTATAGAAAGGGCTCCAAACTCAAACATAATGAAAACATTAAAGAGAAAATTGACAAAATGAAAACTGAGTTTGAAATCAAGTTTGTACCAGCAACATCAAAACCTGTAACCCCTAAATCCAAAAGGAAATCCACAAAGAAAGGGGTCAAACAGGTAACAGCTGAGGTTGCTCAAAGAGAGATGGTACAACACAGAAATCCATCAAACTCAAGCACTAATGTGTCCGATGAGCTGAAGGCTTTATCACAAAATCAGACACAACTTGTTATGATGGTTCAACATCTATTAGGGAGAGTTAACCAATTAGATGCTCCTGTGTTATAACAAAAGAGAAGAAAATCCAAGTCAAAGGATTCCTCTTCTTCACCGTCTCCAACTCCTCAGGCTGTTATTTACAACAAGTCTGTTAGTTTACCATCTGATGATATGAACAGACCCAAAACCAAAAAGGTTTGGGTCTCAAAAACTAACTAAGTGTTTATGATTGCAGGGTTCTTCAACATGCCACAGTAGCATCTGGTATGTAGACAGTGGGGGATCTATGCATATGACAGGGAACAACTCTCTTCTTCATGACTACTCTCAAGGAAAGAAGGGGTTTGTTTCTTTTGGCAATGATGCTAAAGGTTACGTCATTGGAAGAGGTTTTGTCTCCAATGGAGAAATAAAGTTTGATGATGTTAATCATGTGGAAAATCTCAAGTACAATCTCTTGAGTGTTAGTCAAATGTATGATAAAGGACATGCTGCTCTTTTCACCAGTCAGAACTGCAGGATTCTGTCATCTAAAGTTCTGAACTTGGTTGATAAGGTGTTGGATGATCACACTCTCCTGAGGGCCAACAGGACAGGGAGAGTGTATGCCTTAGATCTTTCCAAGAAAATAGATCTCAGAGGCTATCCTTGCCTATTTTCCAAAGCCTCTTCTCAGGAATCTAAACTGTGGCACAGAAGGTTGGGTCATGTTAATTTCAAAAACATGAATCAGCTGATCCATAATAGATTAGTGAGAGGCTTACCAACAAAAGAGTTCTAGTGTGATGAAACCTGTACTGCTTGTTTAAAAGGAAAACAACAGAAAGTCTCATTCCCTCCTATTGAAGAGCCTAAGTCCACTGCCTGCTTGCAATTACTGCATATGGATCTATTTGGTCCTGTGAGAGTGATGAGCATGGCAAAGAAGAAATACTGTCTGGTAATTGTGGATGATTACTCTAGATTTGTATGGACTTTCTTTCTGTGTTCAAAAGATGAGGTTGCTCAGAAGATTATCAACTTTGTGCTGTATGTTGAGAAGCAGTATTCCCTATCAGTCAAGTGTATAAGGAGTGACAATGGTACTGAATTCAGAAACCATACACTTGATGAATTTTATCTTTCAAAAGGAATCAAAAGGCAGTTTAGCATCCCAAGGAATCCTGAGCAAAATGGAGTAGTGGAGAGAAAGAACAGGACTTTAATTGAAGCTGCAAGGTCCATGTTGGCTGACTCTGGTCTACCACTGACCTTTTGGGCTGAAGCTGTTAACACAGCTTGCTATGTGCAGAATAGAGCCTTAGTAAATCAAAGGTTGATGAAGGACCTAATTCTGAGGCAGGAAGTCCCCAGTTCCAAGACAAAGGGGCACATGCAATAACTGATCTACACTCAGTGCATGTTCATCCTGATTATATCAGGAGGTCAGGTGATTCAGTAACCACTGATGATGACCTGGGCTTTTTCTACGATGTGTTAGCCCAAAACACTATCCTGGAAGAGGAGGTGAGCAGACTCAAAGAGCTGCTTGCCAAAACTTCCGAGGATCAAAGACCATCTGCCTCTCAAACCCCACAGATGGCACCTTCATCTGAAGGTCTCCCAAACACAGAGCCACTCCCACATATTCAGCCACCAGCCTCTGTTTCTGGCACTATTTCTCAGGATTAGAAGCCCCCTGAGCAAATAGCTGCTATCTTTCAACATGCCCTACCTCTCATCACACCTATAATCACTGATATAGTGATCAAAACCATTGATGAGAGGCTTCCTTCAGTAATAGAACCCTTGGTTGAAGAAGTTGTGAGCAAGAAGCTTTCTGACAATCAAACCCTTGCAACCAATGCAACCAAAAAGGGGGAGATTCAGTCAGTGAAAGCAAAGAGGAAGAGGAGTGCAGAAAAAGAGAAAGAAACAGAAGTGGTAAAGGAGAAGGAGTTGGATGGGGAGAAGGAAAAAGAGAAGGAAAAAGAAGCTGACATGGAAAAATCTAAGAAAAGAAAGAATGAAAAAGAGAAAGCCTTGGAGATAATGGTAAAAGAGGCTGATGCCGAACATAGCAGATCAATGGACAACATCATTGATCAGCTGTTTAGGCAAGGCCATGACACTGATAAACTTGACTCTGAGATTAGAAGATTAGAGATTGAAGAAATCCAGAATAGATGGGCAAGTTATGACGTGTTAGAAAGAGAAAGGCTGGAGATCATGATTAGATTTATTGCAAAATATCTTGGAAGATCAATGATCAAAATCAAAGCTTGGTCCAGGGACAACATCTTGGCAATAACCACCAAGATCTGTTCATCTGAAGTATACACAAAGGGACTAGTTATTGAAGCTTTGAATGAAGCTGGTGCTGGGAGCAGGACTGAGCTAGCCAAGCAATCTAAAGCCACACTCACCTCAAAAATGCTAGAACAGCCTGTCAACATTCCCACACCAAAATCACCAAAACAACCACCCACTAAAACAATCCCTTTACCCCAAAAACCACCAAAAACACAACCCACCAAACCAACTCCCTCACCCTCAAAACCAACAGCCGATGATGTACCCCAGAAGAAGAAGAGAAGGGTATTGAGGCTAGAAGATGATGAAAAAGATGATGATGAGGAAGAAGGTAGGCTGCCAATCTCAGTTGTTATTCAGTTGCCGAAGGCCACAAGTCACCCTCCAACAATTACTCCTGAATCTCAGAGATAAACTGTGAAGGTGAAGCTAGAAGAAGAAGGACTTCACCAACAGCATGATGAGGAGTTGTTGAGAAGGGTTGATAAAGCTTATGCAGCCACATCTTCCATCATCAACATGAAGAAGCATGCACTTAGATTATACACTCTCAGGCAAACTTATCAATATCAGAAGGAGAGAGTGAGGATTTGGCCTGATCCCAGGGTGTCTCACAGAATTCACAAGAATAACATTCCACAGAGATACATGGGCCAGGTTAAAAGGATTGTAGACGAAGTGATCTCCCTGGTCTTTGTAGTGTCACCCTGGGAAATCCTGGAAGACTTCAAGAAAGCTAATAAAGCCAACCAAACCCCACAGAAGATGCTTGAAAATAAAATGGTGAAAAAGGGGTTGGTTTATAAAAGGCTTGAAGAAGTCAGGAAAAATGAGCTCCAGTTGTTCCTTGAGGGTAATCACCCTGATGAGTTTGCTTATAGAATAATAACAACTGTGGAGCTAAAGAATGGGAAACAGGCCAAATACCTATCTGAGTACTATGGGCCGGAATTTTTATTTGAAGGAGGTGCTGAAGAGCTGACCATGGAGGAACAGATCACCTTCCTAGAGGCCTATACCAGGGAGTCATACAGACTCGTTGTTGGGAAGTAGATCTCATGAATGGGGTAACAGCTCTATGTCCAGTTCCCCAAAACAGAGTTCCTATTCATACTTTGCCAATCAAATTTTTGAGACTACTTCCAGGCTGGTGCTTACAAGGGTCACTTCTGAGCTGATCTAGAAGACAAAAAGACCAATCATTTTGCCATAATAAGTAGGACAACTTCAATAAATTTAGAGGTTTTGGCTGCATTGGTTCAGGGGGAGTTTGTTGGACCAAAAGAACCAATGAGCCGGATCAGAAAAATCTCTAAGTCCCACAGACATCACAACAACTGCTGAAGACTTGATCAGCTGGTTCAAAAAGTCTGAAGGTGAACAGCTGAAGAACTAAAGTACTGAAGACAACAGCTAAAGACATCAGCTGAAGACAATAGCTGAAGACATCAGCTGAAGACATCAGCTGAAGACAACAGCTGAAGACATCAGCTGAAGACAACAGCTGAAGACATCAGCTGAAGACATCAGCTGATGACAACAGCTAACGTTCAAGTACTAGTACTGAAGCCTTCAGAGTTTGTTACAACAGCTGAAGAAGCTTTCTTCAATTGTTGTGATGGTTTCCTTTCAGTAGTTTTCTTTTTGTTTCAGTATTTATAAAACGACTGAAGAGCATGTTCTTCAGTTGTTGTAGTTTCAGTAGTTTCTTTTCAGTAGTTTCTTTTTAGTAGTTGTAGTAACTGATAACACTTAGTATTTTTGTAAGAAGATGTCAGCTGTTTTGACATCTTCAGTAGTTGTGTTTCAGTTGTTTAAATAATTCTGTTAGATGTCACTATCGAGTGACATCAGCAGACATCACATCTCCTATATAAGGAATGTTCCACCACGACATTCCTATATAAGGGATGATTGACCTGATTGTAAGAGTGACATTTTGCCACCACGAAAGCGCGTTTTGAATGAAATCTTTGATTCGCAGAATTTCTTCTATAACCGTTTGCTCTTGTGTTGAATATCCATTATTATCTTGTGAATTGGCTAAATGTTTTGTTAAACTTCCCCTGTAATAATCTCTAATCAATCAAACGTAGATTGCTGATCCTAACAAAAGTAAACTAGGGATGTAAGACAGAAATGCACAATCAAACCTCGACAAAGTTTTACAAGTCTCAAACGTTTAAAAGTATATACGATTAGCTAAGTGTACTTGGATCAACCAAGCAGGCTTGTCTGGCCCATAGATCTATGACTTCGCAAGGCTAACAATAGTTAATGATTGTACATATATTCGGCATTACATGGTAGCTACAAAGTTCAACTAACTACAACATATAGGTGAAATGCCATAACTTTACAAGAATCAAACGTGTTTACAAGTGCAAAGTTTATAATGTAACATGTTTCACTCCAAAAGTGTAAAAATATAAAAGGGGGTATAGAAATACTCACTTGATCAATAAGTATATATTAAATGATTAATAAGAAATAATAATGTACGTCGTGTCCACTTAATCCGTCCCAAGGCACCTAAATATAAATACATATTTACAAGATTAAAGTTTAATTATATAAGTTTAACGTTTGAATGAGAACTAGGGTTTCAAGTGGATTTTGGGGCTTGTCAAACAACAAACTAAAATCATTCATGTTTTCTTGAAAAAATATATATTTAAGATGTGAAAAGAAAGAACACTTATGGTTTTAAAATAACATTTATAATGATTTGTAGATTTATAAAGTTTAAACAAAATTTTATAACTAGTTAAAACACCATTTGAACAATAATTTATAGGTATTGTTTGAAATAATTTGTGTAAATTAAACTAGTGTTTAAGGTCTAATTTATTTTTAGGAAAATAATTTAAATATACCATTTGAGCAAATATATGATATAGCCTGATTATAATAATTTATTAAAAAGAAATATTAAGATATCCTAGGAAATAAATTTCTAGAATATAATCTCGTGATTCTAAATTAACAAGGTTTATAAAATGATTTTTCATAATTTTTTATAAATTTTGGTATTTAATTTAAAGGCTAGAAAAGCCTAAAAAAATATATGAGGTTCCCCGGATTCGAACCGGGGACCCCTTGTTTAGGTGTCATGTGTCTTACCAGTGAACCAAGGGTAGTTGCCTTGGTTTTGTTTGGTTTTAAAAACTTAAAAACACATTTAATAAGGAACCCGAAATCCAATGAACCCTAGAATGTTCCTGGATAAAATTGATCATCAATCTGATAACGATTATCAAAATTAACATGGTGCTTTGATTCCCCATGTAATTTCGAGTATATACATATGTTAAATTACCCGATTTGAAGATGGATGAATGACCAACACTACGATGAACAACCGTGACTACGTCAGAACCCAACAGGTATGTAAACAATGATGGAAATCAAATTAAACTCGTGGGTAGTTTCATATGGTGATAAGGATTAAAAGCCCTCTAAAAATTTCACGTTTTGAAGTCTCGAAAGTGGGGTTCGAGTGTGTAGCAAATCACGATGAAAAGAGTAATCGAAGGAGATGTTTGTGTGGGTTTCAGGTGGAATTGAGAGTGTAGTTAGATCAGGGATTGTTAAACGATTCTTTATGATTGATTAATTGAGTTATTATTGATTCTTTTGGGCTCAACGGTTCGAGATTAAAAGCTTTCGGTTACAGAACTCGATTGGGTGGTACCCGACGTTTAATCCTCAATTATTAGCCGCATTAAGGTTCGAATCACGCACAAGAAACATTTTGAAACGGTTTTGGGCTTCGAAATTGTGTAGTTTTGGCGTTTTAAAGTTTGACGGAGCCACAGCCGGCGGTGGCCGGAAAAACGTGAAGGGAAAAACGGGTGGGGTTTGGAATTTAACAATTTACACATTCAGCCCCTTCAGTTTTGTTTTTATTATTTTATGCTCAAAAAAACATTTAAAGTTTATTAGATTGACAAAACCTCCCCCTTAACTTCCTTGATTTAAGTTTTAATTCACTTACAACTTATTACTTATCTAACTTTTATTAGTTATTATTCCTATTATTATTATTATTATTATTACTATTATTAGTATTATTAATAACATAATTATTACTTTTATAATTAGTTATTATTATTATTATATTATTATTATTATTATTATATAAACATTATAACTTTACAAATTAAAAGACCAATTAAAGTAATATTCATAAGCAACCCATAAGTTTCATGTATGATAACAATGACCCTTATAAGAATAAACGCAGTTAACATTTGGTTGAAAAAAAAACAAGATGTTACATGGACTGTGTTTGGCCACCATTTGTTCTATGTGCCTTACATTCCCTGGCAAAGTGGCCAATCAGTTACAGTTGTAACACATGACTTTGCCTTTGTCCAGGCCAAACTTCCCACTAGTTGCACTGCTTGGAAACTTCCTTCCAGTTCGCTTGTAGAACTTCTGGCTCTGTGAGTATGAAGAGCCATCTGCTGAACATCTCCATGTACTCCAAATCATTTGGATGGATGCAGTCCAGGTCTTCAAGGGTGAAAAGAAAGCTGCCACAAGTTTCATCAGAAGACACAAAAGCTTGGGAAGAGCTGTCTTTTGGAATGAGTTCCTTGAGTGTAGTTCTCCCTTGGTGTCTCTGGAAAGGTGATGAAAGGATCCTTTTGTGAGTTGTCAGGGTAGCATATGAGATGATGTTGGGGTTCTATGCTATCCCTTTCAATCACATGAAGGGCTGAACCTATTTGATTGTTAGAGTTGCCAGATGAACCTTGCATGTTCATCTCCATTTGGTAGCCACTGCGAATCCCATATAACTCTATCAGAGTGAGAGTTTTGAGATTCTCAGTCCTCTTGATCACCACACAGTAGTGTGTCCACTGCCTAGGAAGTGAGCACATGAACTTCCTTACAATGTCTCTGTTCTCAAGTGTCACACCCTCAAAATCCACTTGCGGAATTTTATCGCGAGGCGTGTGAACAAACCAGGATCACAGTCAATAGTTACTCAGAACACTCTATATGCCATAATTTAAATAAAATCAACCAAAGTACAAACTTTAAACAGTGCGGAAGCATTTTGAAAACAACCCAAAGAAATAAAAGTATAACCATGGCGAAACATGTGCCAACCCAAAAGAGTAATCAATAATCATTAAAATGATAAAATTGTCTTGAAGACCGAGTCTTAGAATGCAGTGAACCATGCAGTGCTCCTATGGCAAGCAAGCTAATGACCTGAGAATAGCATACTAAAATGTCAACACAATGGTTGGTGAGTTCAAGAGATATTCAAACATAAACAGTTTAATAATAGAGATATACAAGTAGCGCATTGTAACAGATAGCTAGTCCATTAATAATAAATATTATTTCATAGTAATTTCGCAATTGAAGCTAACTGTGTTACGTTGTTGCCTCCTGCCACAACTTAATAGGTCGTGACAATGTTCATTAGGACAACTTGCACCTGGTTGACCTCGAGTCACACAATATTAACAATTCGAAAGTGTGAGGACTTTTCCATGATATCAACACTATATAATATTGTACACAACTTGAATTTATAAAGCGTTCGTGATTTACCAGTATGCTATCTCCCCCAAAAGAGAGTAAATAAAAAGTGGGGCATGAACTCACCTGATATGCGTATACATACTTAGAGTTTGACTTGTCAAACAGAATAGACAGACAACCTTCAGAGGTTACCTAGATCATATAAGTACATGAGTACGTGAAATCAAAGAACATGTGAAACCCTAAGTACACTACAACCAAGGACTCAATATTTCAAACAAAACAGACATGTTTGACCTAGTTGACCCGTTTGACCCCGTTGGTGACTTTATGTGTTGTAAACCATTCAAGTAATCATACACATATATCATACATAGTTAACATTCAAACAGATCATATGTATGCTATATCATCCAGGTGTAACACTTAGATCATCATACAACCAAGTATCATACAGGTCATGCGAATCTAGAACATTAACATATCCACTAGTTATAACACAACTAACATGTCACACAAAGATCAAACCACTCACCACATGCCATGTGAAGCCACTTATGACTTCACATCCTAAACCCTGCCAATCCTACTAAGTAGGGGCCTCAGATTCGCACGCGTGTATGATGATCATAACCATATTCATTAACCATATGCATTGCATTCAACAACATCACAACAATCAATTACCAATCCTAAACATGATGTCCTACTACTAATCAACATCCAAATCATACATGATCATAAATGTCCAAATATCATTCATGATTACCCCGGCATCACATACAACCAAATTACCACGTTCTACCATATTAGAATTTATCCATGATCATACTAACATGCTCCTAACATCCCAAACATGTTCAAGCTACCATTTTTCAGACTTTATGCAAATAAAGTTTCCCTTTCGGGAAAGTACATCCCAACATCTATCAACCACCCAATGTATTCATGAATTCATCATAATTATACCATCTCAAGCTCATAACAATATCTAGACATGATCAACATTACCTAATCACCATAATCTAACAATCTTCATGAACAAAAGTTTCTTCTTTTGGCAAGCTATGAACAACAACATCCATTCAAAGATTTCTAGCATTCATAACAACAATCTAGCATCTAATCATCATCATGAACACATCCATAACATCAATCCATCACTAGATCATCATTACATGCAAAATAAAGTTACTATTATTAGTAACCTATGAACACGAACTTCAATTCACCAATTTCTTGAAAAATCAATGTAACATAGGATTCATACAACCTACTAATCATCATACATTCATCAAACAATCATCAACTTCACATAATCATGCCATTTTCGAACTAGGGTTTGCTTCATAATCAAAGTTCATGATCAATCCACTAAAAACATAGAATTCATGCATAATCAACGTTGAACAACATGTAATCAATCCAACTAACATACTAACATCATCAAACAACATCAAATTCTACCCCATGAAGCCCCATTCATGCATTTAGGTTCGGCCCTCAACAAGAATCCACAAAAACACGAAAAATCTAACCTTTGAACGTGCTATAACTTGCAATTGATGATTCCTACGTGTTGTATGCCTTGTAATCGAACCAAATTGATGCTTTGATGCTTGTTCCAAGTTGAAATCGCAAGGGAGAGGGGAAGAGGGGTTGGATCGCGGCCGAAGGGTGGGGATTAGGGTTTGGGATTTGTTTTGTTTAATTTAATTTACATATTTACCCTTTTAACCCTTGTAATTTGTATTTTATAAAAACTAAGCTTTAAACTCTTTGTAAAGTGTTTTTAACTTAATAATATAAATATATAAACTAATGAAAATCATTATATATCTTATCTTTATAAAACACAAGACATACGAATAAATAGGCACGTTTCCGCGTTACGCGATTAATTTTCTAATTAACATTTTAAAAATAGGCAAACACATAAATATAACACAATAATCACATAATCAATTAGATTCCCATTAATTTAACATTATCCATTATTATTAGGTCACCAACGTTAAACGACAAGTAGGTGTGTTTACGACACGTGTATGCAAGACTTAACGGAACTAACGGAGTTTGGTAACGGAAATTTACCGGATGTCACATCAAGAGGAACTCCTCCATCCACAAGGGTATCCACAATCTCAACATACCTGAAGTGTTGCTGAGTCATGGTTTCACCTACTTTGAAGGTGACGTTTTCAAACTGCTGCTTCAGGAGATCCTTCTTGTTCTCCTTAGCTTCAAAGGAACCCTCATACATCAGTTCAATACATCCCATAGCTGCGAAGCTATTTTGCATTTCTTGAAACCTCTATATACAGAGTTTGGAAGAGCAGTCTAAAGGGCTGTCATGGCTTTTCTATCAATCTCTACTCTCTTCCTATCTTCATTAGAGTAGTTTGCCACAGCCTTGGGGATCATACCACCACCAGTAGTAGAAGGGGTGCTTGGTATGTAAGGTCCATTTTCAACAGACTCCCATATTCTTGAGTCTAGAGACTTGATGAAACCTTCTATTCTCAGGCACCAGGTGTCAAAGTCATCAAGAGTGATCAGTAGGGACTTGTTCATGGTTCCAGTTTCCATATCAGTTTTGGAAATGTTTGCCATTTGAAAAGTTTAGTATTTGTGTGAGTGAGGGATCTTAAGATGGTGGGATCTTATATCAAGAGCCTGAATGCTCTGATACCAAATGCAGGACCGTTAAAGGGCGGTCAAATACAACATAACAACACAAAGAGGAGAGTAACTAAACAAAATCAAACAGTGAACTGGATTGACCACAAGTAAAGATACTAAGAACACAAGTAATTAAGAGACAGAACACAAGAGCAAGATACACAAGTAGATGGTTTTCAAGATTGTAGTATATTGCTTTCTTAATTTTCTATACAAGTGTTACAAAGCATAAAGATAAAATTACAAGAACATGAGATACTTATACTACATCCTACAGCCGGCCATACTATGAAAGCCATCAGGATACAATTGACTAGACACAAAACAAAATCAATTATAGAGTCAAAAAGGTAGATTTCCTTTTTGACTTTGTGACTATGACATGCCATAGCTCACATCCTTATCTATTACAAAAAGGATAAAGTACATGAAGTAGAAAGTTACAAACTCAAGACCTCAATGTACAGTTACCAAAAGCATGGACCTTTTCACCAACTCATATAAGTTGGTGACTTTACAGAGTTGCAACGGAATGGGGTCCAGCTTTATGGAGAAGTACATCAGATAAAGCATGTTGGTAAAAGTCTTCGGAAGAAATCTGTCTTCAAGAGTTGAGCTTCAGAAGACTTTGTCTCTGAAGCTTCAGAAGACTTCATCTTTGGCTTCGGAAGATATTGGTCTTGGCTTCGGAAGATTTCACACTTAGAATATTTTTGTTGCTTGTGT
The DNA here is from genome assembly GCA_025506515.1 of Flaveria trinervia. Taxonomy (NCBI): domain Eukaryota; kingdom Viridiplantae; phylum Streptophyta; class Magnoliopsida; order Asterales; family Asteraceae; genus Flaveria; species Flaveria trinervia. The sequence continues at coordinate 84,523,971 of CM046445.1, read as the reverse complement.
GAAACTTCCGAAGCATTCTTCTTCAGTACTTGTAAAGCATGCATGCAGAAAGACTTTGGTTGTTTCAGCCTCTATACATATTCTATACAAACACGTTTTTGGTTAACTTGTTTAGTCATTTTGGGTTCTGAAATTGACATTTGTGAACCAGACTTTACATTAACCCTTTTAAATTCATCATCAAAATTCTCAATTGGCATTTTGCCTTTTGATTTCAAAGTAGACTCCTTCGGTTAGTGCCAGATTTCACCGGCTTACCTGTGCAATCAGGATCACTAACCAGAGGAGTGGACACCATATGATCCTTAACTGAGTTGTTATTGATAGGTCTACATTTTGTATTCAAAAGGATCTCATGTGGTGGTGGAACTACTTTGTACCCCAAACCTTCCCCATTATTTCATTTTTTCACTAAGTTTTGAACTATATGAGAAGAACTACCCAACTATGCAGTTTTTGTTTTAAAGAATTAACCTCGACTTCCAAAACTGCTTTCTCCTTTTTGGTTTCTTCTAAAGAATTTATATAAAACTTTATATCATTTGATTGATTTAGAGCAAAAACCTTGGTTTCCCTTAGTTGTTTCCCTAAAAGTTCAATCTTTTTTTAAAACTGCACTCATTTTGTTTTAATATACGATTAGCTTCAGTGTAGAGTTGTAAGTCACTTACTAAGTTATCATTGTGTTCTAATAATATAGCAAATTTCAAATCAATGCTTTCCCTAAATTTTTCACATTCAGAATTAGACTTACCTGTGAGGAGTCAGTTGAATCAGTCATCAACGCAGAATTAGACTCTTATGTTGCTAGAGATTCTGAACTGGTTGCTTTGAGCTCTTCCTCAACCAAGTGATTTACCACGTTCATAGCTTCTTCTGTATCTAACATTGCTTGCTCAGCTGCTATCTCACCTTCACTGCCAGACCCATCTTCCAATGCTTCGACAAAGGAAATATTTGATTCACCAGGAGAAATAAATCGGAAGGACCAGTCTTGTCCTTCATCACCTTAAGCAGTTAGTGCCTTTGTCTCTCTACTTGAAGAAGTAGTTCCAATCACTTCTTTATCTTGACGATTGAAAGTAGAAAATGGGTTACCATTTCCATTTTTCTTGGGCTTCACACATTCACGTTTAAAATGTCCATTTTCACCACAGTTGAAGCAGGTGACCTTGGTTTTGTCAAAACCAAAGGTCGTATCTTTCGTGGCTACTAGATTCTGCCCCGTCTCCTTGACAAACTTTTTAGGTCTTCTAACTGCACTTGCTAGAGCCCACATGATGTCCATTCTTTCCAGCTCGTTTTCGTCAACTTGCTCGTAGTCTTTATCTGCAAGATGACAATTTCCAATCTTCCCAACAACTAAACCATCATATGATTGAACCACTGCTGCTAGAAGATCCATATGCTCCTTTGCAACTTCTATTGTAATATTACCGAGATTCTCGGTCTTCAACTTCATAGTATAGGCTTCAGGCACTATGTATTGGGTTGACGATGACCCTGACGTCTCTGGTCCTGAAGTAGTGGTTTGGGAAGGAGCCGAGGAATTGGACACGAATGTTGTTTGTAGTGGTGCTCCTGAACCAATTGGAGTGGGAACCGAGTTGTAAAGCGAAGGATTCTGAACATAGGATCCTTTCTTCGACTTGTACTTCATTCTCAGTTCTTCCTCTCTTAACTTCAAGATGAAGTCATTTATGTCTAATGTCACAAGAATGTTGTTCTATCTCAGGTTAGACACAAATGAGTCCTATTTCTCAAACAAACCATTAGCAAAGCTTGAAAGTTTGTCTTCCATTGATGTGGTTATGCCATGAGTGTGCAACTCACTCATCAGATGATAAAATCTGTCAATAATATCATCTAAGCTCTCATTCCCTATCGAAGAGAAGTTATCGAACTCCTTCTTAAGAGCCTTAGCCTTTAGTGCCTTTACCGTCGCGTTTCCATCATACCTCTTCTCTAATGCCTCCCATAGCTTTTTGGCCTGTTTGTTCTCAGAAAACTGATGAAAGATGTCTTTCGGTATTGACTGAGTCAACAGGGAATAAACTTTCTTCTCATCATTGAAGAGTATCTTTTGAGCCTCGCACATTCCACCCAAAGTCAACTTGACTCCATCAGCACTAACTGGTACCGTGTAACCAGTCTCTATAGAAGTCCAAAAATTTGGATCCACTCCATTTAGGTAAATCTCAAACTGCTGCTTCCATTGAGGATATTCGTCTAACATTAACAGCTTTGGTAGTTTATTGTGATTACCAATCTCATTCTCTAGAAGCAGTAGGTTCTGGATGCGTGAGTCCTTTCCTGCAGTAAACGCAACAAACTAATCTTCCATTTCTATAAACTTAGTACTTGGAGAACAGGACAACTTCAACCATGCGAATGGACAATAAGTATAGATCACTCGTGCGAATGAACTATGAGTATGGATCACTCATGCGAATGAGGAGTGCGAATGAATTTAATCTTGCGATTGGATTTAGTTGTGCGTATGAACAGGACGATTGGAAGCAAACAACTAGAGTTGTTCAGTCGTGCGAATGAGCTATGTGACTGAGTTCAGTCGTGTGAATGGAGTGAACGAATGAGTTCAATCATACGAATGAGCTAGTCGTGTGACTGAAGGCTGCTGTTTTTGCAAAATCAAAGATTTTGACACTTAGACACAAAATACGATTTTTCTAAGAACCCTAATCTGCCGTATAGTGAAAAATCGCAACTTTAACGCCCAGAAACGTTGAAAAAACCCGTTGAAGCAAACGTGGTGACTCTTTTGATTAAAACGTAGGTTTTGTCACCAAACCTAATTGAATCAAACGCAAAATTGTCACACCCCGACCAGCGACGGAATCATCGAGGTGGACGAATGTGAAACGATTGTTTATAGCACATGGAACTAAATAGTTGTAATAATATTAAGTATCATTTTTATTGAACATTACAAGATAACTAAATAAATACAACACAAACAAGATGAACACAACAACATAATACTTTCATCAGCTAAGTCCAGGTCCTATATGAGCACGAGGAGATCTTTAAGTCGTAAACCCAAAACATGTTAAAAATAAAGGGTGAACTTTAAAAGTTGGTGAGTTCCCATGGGTTAAACGTGTATATATATATATATAAAGATTTACAAGTAGCAATTCATGTCATTGGCTCTGAGTTAGTAAGTTTATAGAACACATATAGTTACAAGAAAACCTCGACTTGATTACCAATTTATAAGATTGGCTAAGTGTACTTGGTTCCCATGATGAACAGGCATACATCATCAGGAGCCGGCAATACATCGACTTTAGCACCAAATAGGCTTGTCAGGCCTAAAGATCTAAGACGTCGCCAGGCTAGCAATAGTTAATGATTGTAAACAAAATATGTATCTCGTATAAGACTTATAATAACACAAATAACCATGACAAAAAGTAAAGATGAATTGCATGTGCATTTACAAGTATCAATACGTTTACAAGTGTAAGTTTATAAGGTTAACATGTTTCACCCCAAAATGTGTGAAATAAAGTAAAAAAGGGCATGGAGAACTCACATGTCAAATAAGTATATGTCACACCCCCAACCACGGCGGTTTCCCGCGGGGCGTGAACGTCACGGAGACCATAGTCATTGATCGACCACTACATGGTTTAGTAAACATACGATGCAAATAGGTTTAAAAATACATAATGTTTTAGAGTTGAATTGCGGAAGCAGTAGAGCTAATGCAATTGTTTTCAAAATATGACAAATACAACAATAAATGTCCCAACAGCATGAATGGCCCTAAATGCGACGTGGACCAAGCTAGCTTAACTTGATGCAAATGTTAATACCTGACATGCATGAAAATATGTCAACATAAAGTTGGTGAGTTCACAGGTTTGAAAGTAATAGTAAACAGTGTAATGGACCACAAGTCTTTCCATGATTTGATTGTTGATCATACAATACTACAATATTATATAATCACCGTAACCGAAGCTAGACTGTAACTGTAACAAATTGCCCCTACCCATGCCTACCGTAAGCATGAGTGTGAACAGGCTAATAATGCACCCGTTTAGACCTCCAGTCAAGATTAGGATAATTAATTCGGGTGGGGGTAGTCAAACCCAATAGTACTATCCATGATTACCTTGCTTTGGAAAATAAACTAACGGTCCGATAACAGGGGACTTTATACGATAATTAAACAACTTATATAACATGTGAAATCATTAACAAGTAATGTGTCCTGGAAAATAGTAATTTGCATGTAATCTCCCCCAAAAGGAAAATAAGTAAAATGGGACCGTGAAACTCACCTGTAATGCATGCGTGAATTCTAGCAATAGTCTGTACGTATGATTGGTCTAGGAATCTCCTAAACAAAATCACAATATATTCATGAGGTCATGATTACTGACCTTAGATGGTCATGCATAACTCATCCACAAAGTTAGTTTTGAAAATGTCACTTGACTAGTTACACACGTTGAGCCGTTAATGTTTTATTTAGATTCTTGTCTTTATAATTATCTTCATAAAAACACATAATGTATTGGATGGGTTTTATATTAAGTACAATGGTATTATACTTTCCATGTGTATGGGTTTCCCTTTTTTATCAAATATCTTCAAAAGTTTACTTTATATAAATATGGGCATTTGACAGAATCAAATGGATTTTTGGGTTTGGTTGTCATCCTCTTTTCATGATACAAAGAACTTTTATAAAATCTGATATTTTTACCATATTTAGATCTATGTCTTAGGATTCCAAAAAGGTATAGCTTTCAACATGTAGCTAGTTTTAAGTCCCTCGAAATGGGTTATGAAGCAACAGATGTCGGTGCAGCATTTTTCTGTACATGTCCAGGGATTTCACCCTTTTTAGGGGTCAAACCTTACATTCACAAATAGAGCCTATAATAATTTTAAACCTAACACTTTAAGCTAAGTTACCACAGAAGGAAAATCTTCATTTGGTTACTTTAAGCATAACTTATGCCTCAATCTTTCAGCCCTATCTATTCTGACAAAAATTCAGGTTCAACACCTTAATCATGTTTGCACGTTTTGGATAGATTATAGTCATCTAAAAATTTCAATATTGGATGGGTTATAAACTAGACATCCTAAGGTTAATGTTAGGCTCAAGAAACTGTTCATTTGACCATGTTTAGGTCGAGTTATGATGTCGAAAACATAGATCATGAATCTGCCAGAAGATGTCTTACATGTTTTGTTACTTTTTAAACTTTGCTAAAGCACTTTTGGATGAGTTAGTGAATATGAACACATCATGATGGTGTATCGAAGATTAGAAACAAAGTGCTAACCTTAAACAAGCAAGGAGAAAGAGATGGTAGTCTTGAAATGCAAGGAAAAGAAGACTTGATCCTTTGAACTAAAAACCAAACAAGAAATAGGTGGGGAGGATGTTATAGGATGCTTGAAAGCTTCAAAAATCACTTGATCTTCAACCAAAGGAACTTGAATCACCCAAGATTTGAAGGAAATAAGTTGAAAATCAAATGGAGTGGTGGTAGGAGTGTCTTGGCCGAATTTTACAGAGGAGAAAGAGAGAAGATGAGTGTGATGTGTTGGTGTAGTTGAAGTGAATGGTGCATGTCTTTTATAACACTCAATCCTCTTTAAGTGTAAAGTTCTTGGAGCATGGGCTCCTATTCACAGTCAAAGGATGGGGAAATGGTGTTCCAAGAGTGGTAAGGTAGACATGTTGCTTTAACACATCAAAAGAGAGACTTCATGAATATGGCAAGTTGTGTTTTGTCAAATCTTGTAAGTTTTGTGAGCTTTATTGGGAAGGAGGTGGAAGAGTATTGTGATGGTGGCTTGGATGACCACATGCATGGGAAAGGGGGGTTTTGGTTTTCATATTTTGTGTAGTATTGAGTATTTAGGTGGTATTTGTTGCACCATAGGTATTTTTACATATTCCTATATTTTTATTTTTATTTTATTATTTTTATTTTACTTTTTGGAATACCTTAAAATATTATAAGAATTCATATAATAATAAATATTTCAATATTGATGATATATTAATGAAGCATCATGTATCTAGCATTCGCGTTAAAATGATTCGTTCCGGGTAAAATATTAATTTATGCGATTAGGTTTATTTATAAATTTAAGATTTTCCAGTGTATTTAATTTGGAATCTAAAATACTTTGAAACAATTTAAAGTATTTATTAGTACACATATATTAATTATCACCAATGTTCGTGTGTGCCGGTTGTATCGCATGTATAATGGTAATTACGCCAAATCACCGATGCATGAAATGTAATGCTAGAAATTTTGCAATATATGAAATTTTTCAATGCATGAAACGACTTTAATAATTGGAATTTAATTGAAAATCAAGTATTATAGATGTAATTATAACCAAGTCAAGGTCGGGTATTGACCTGAAATTGCCGGTTGTCACAGTATATGATGAAGATTAATAAGATTGATAATAAACGTTGTTCCAAGATGAATCGTCACAAGGAACCTAAATATATTTAAACACAAGGTTAAAGTTTATATTATGTTTAACGAATTATTATGAACTATGGTTCAATTTGATGTTTGGGGTTTTGCCAATTATTTTTATCAAATGAAAATCAATTATTTTTGTGGGAACGATTTGATTTGTATCTTATATAAAGATAAAAAGTGAGAATAACATTTGTATTAATTTTGTAATATTCATAAGGTTATAACTAAATAACAATGATCATGATTTAAGCAATAATTTTAGAGACAATAATTGAAATAATAATTATGTAGATTAAACTAATATTTAAAGACTAGATTTCTACAAAAATACACTAATTATATCATTAGCCTTAAAATATTAAAATTAATAAGAAAAAGGAAATGAGAACATATTTCTATAAATAACTACAAAAAAAAATAATAATAATAATTAAATGATTTTAAAATAAACATAGTTTATAAATTGATTTTTTATGATTTTTAGAAAATTTTATATATTTTTAAAAGTTACAAAACAACCCCAAGAAAAGATATTGGAGGTCGTCGGGTTCGAACCCGGGACCTCCAAGATGAAATGTGAACATGGAACGAGTGAACCAAAGGCCTCAGCCATGATAGAAATTGCATTCTAAATCTTAAATACATACTTAAACAGAAACCCCCAAATCTTCACATGAACCTTAGAATCGTTTAACCCCAAATTGAACCCCAATTTGATTATGATAATAAATTAACCTTGGGGCTTTTAATCCCCAAGTAAAATCGAGCAGATATAGGTATTTATTTACCCGATTTAAGATCGAATTGACAACGAGAAAGACGAAGAACAATCACGAACTCGTAGAGCTTGATTTATTAGCTAAAAGTTGATACGAGAATCGTGTTTGTTATGAATAAGGATTCAATTTAGAATGAGAGCATCATTGTAATAGTGTTTAGGATAATTGTGGTTTTGAGGGGAGACGTTTAGAAAGATTTTTAAGGGTCATTAAGAGAAATGGGATAATGAGTTTTAAGATTTAGGAGGACAAAATCAATGATGAAACGATAACAACAAGATGTTTCAAGTGTAACGTTTGGTTTACAAACCAAAGCAATATGTTGACTTATCAAAGTATTATGTCAACTACAACCTTAATGAAGACATGTGTACCTATAAGCGGACACTCACCCAAGGGTTCCCAGTAAGGTAAACGGATCCATCGGTTGATTTGGATTTATATGAATATCTTGCCTAGACATAACACCTTGAGATACAGGCATCATGCTCTTCTAGCATTACATGTTTCAAGTTATAGGACATAAACCTTGACGAGACTTGAAAACCATGAATAAAGATTCAATGTTCATTTGGAAACCATTTAATTTAGGCACATAATGCTTTAGAATATGATTTAAGGTTCGTGTGTGCATTGATAAGATTCAAAGTATGAGAATAAGCACATAAGGCACATTATCACATAATTAAGTATAAACACAAAAGCGACATAAAATCCTATCTAAGCATATAAAATACATGAGAGGACTCATGTGTAAGGGTACTTAGTTATAGTCTAGGTCATTCCATTTCTAATAACCTAAATCCCTATAACCATAGCTCTGATACCAATCTGTCACACCCCGTCCGACGACGGAATCATTGAGGCGGACGAATGTGAAACAATTGTTCATAGCACATGGAACTAAATAAGTTGTAATAATATTAAGTATCATTTTTATTAAACATTACAAGACAATTAAATAAATACAACACAAACAAGATGTACACAATAACATAAGACTTTAATTTAGCTAAGTCCAAGTTATATATGAGCACGAAGAGATCTTCAAGAAGTAAAGCTAAAACATGTTAGAAATAAAGGGTCAGCTTTGAAAGTTGGTGAGTTCTCATGGTTAAACGTACATATATATAAAAAGATTTACAAGTAGCAATTCATAACAATGGTTATGAGTTAGCAAGTTCATAGAAAACATATAGTTACAACCAAACCTCGACTTGATTACAAGTTTATAAGATTGGCTAAGGGTACTTGGTTCCCATGATGAACAAGCATACATCATCAGGAGCCGACAATACATCGGCTTTAGCACAAAATAGGCTTGTCAGGCCCAAAGATCTAAGACGTCATCAGGCTAGCAATAGTCAATGATTGTAAACAAAATATGTATCTCATATAAGACTTACAATAACACAAATAACCATGACAAAAAGGTAAAGATGAATTGCATGTGCATTTACAAGTATCAAGATGTATACAAGTGTAAGTTTATAAGGTTAACATGTTTCAATTCAAAAGGTGTGAAATAAAGTAAAAGGGGCATGGAGAACTCACATGTCAAATAAGTATATGATGAAGATTAATAAGATTGATAATAAACGTTGTTCCAAGATGAATCGTCACAAGGCTCCTAAATATATTTATAAACAAGGTTAAAGTTTAATATTAAGTTTAACGAATTATTGTGGACTAGGGTTCAATTTGATGTTTGGGGTTTTGTCAATTATATTTATCAAATGAAAACCATTATATTTTTGTGGGAACGATTTGATTTGTATCTTATATAAAGATAAAAAGTGAGACTAACATTTGTAATAATTTTGTAATATTCATAAGATTATAACTAAATAAAAATAATTATGATTTAAGCAATAATTTTAGAGATTATAATTGAAATAATAATTTGTGTAGATTAAACTAATATTAAAAGACTAGATTTTTATAAAAATACACTAATTATATCATTAGCCTTAGAATATTAAAATTAATAAGGAAAAAAATATGAGAATATATTTTTATAAATAACTACAAAAAAAATTAATAACTAAATGATTTTAAAATAAACAAAGTTTCTAAATTGATTTTTTATGATTTTCAGAAAATTTTTATATATTTTTAAAAGTTACAAAACAACCCCCAAAAGAAATATTGGATGTCGCGGGTTCGAACCCGGGACCTCCAAGATGGAATGTGAACATGGAACTAGTGAACCAAAGGCCTTAACCGAGATAGGAATTGCATTTTAAATCTTAAGTACAAACTTAAACAAAAACCTCCAAATCTTCACATGAACCCTAGAATTGTTTAACCCAAATTGAACCCCAATTTGATTATGATAATGAAATTAACCTTGGGGCTTTTAATCCCTGAGTAAAACCGAGCAGATATAGGTATTTATTTATCCGATTTGAGATCGAATTGACAACGAGAAAGACGAAGAACAGTCACGAACTCGTAGATCTTGATTGATGTTCAAACGATGATGCCAACCAAATTCGTTGCACAGGGAGCTTCTAATGGTGTACAAGATCAAAATCCCTCTGTGAATTTTAGTTTAAATCATCGAATTGATGATGTTCAAGTCGAGTGCAGGTCACGGCTTAGGAGGGAATTGAACGTGTGATTTCTGTGTGTTTCAGGTGAGAATGAGGGTTAACAACGTTTAGGCTTACTTAGATGATTGATTAGGCTAGTATAATTAGACTATTATTAGGTTTGAATGCCCGAACTGTTATCGAGTCTAAGGGCGTTAGTTATTTGGTTGTTTGAGGTTCATAACCGGCTTGTGAAGGTAATTAAATGGCATAATCAAGTTCGAAACACTTCATCGATTCATTTGGCACCATTTAATCACTAGTTACCAGTCATTTTGACTAGTTTTGGTCCCTCACCAGCGCCGCACTGGCTTGGCCGGCCGGCGGCCGGAAAACCTTGGTTAAAAGGGGGGTTTGGGTTTCATTAATTGCACTTTTGGTCCCTTAACTTTTCAATTTTTCTTATTTTATGTTAAAAAACTTTAAATTCAAGTTTCAAAAATAACATAAATACCCTCTGAACTTAGTCTAAGTTTAAATTCTAACTAATTTGTTAATTTCTAAACTTTTATAAAACTATTATCATTGTTATAACTTTTTATTAGTGTTACTACTATTAATATTAATATAATTAATATTATTTAATATTTCCATTTTTAACTTTCATACATTAGAATTTAATGATAATTAAAAAGAAAAGCACAAATAACGCATGAGTTTCATAACTGACAATAATGACCCTTATATGAATAAACGAAGTTAATTTTTAATTAACAAAAATACAGGATGTCACAAAAATCAAGAGCCAAGGCTCTGATACCACTTGTTACGACTGTGTACGTATGGAGTACTAACTGATTCTGCGTATACCGGATCAAATGTGCGGAATCCTATTTGATTAGCGATCCAGTCAGTGAGAACGATTACCCGATCGATATAAGATTGAAACTAAACGTTAAGAATGAATAGGAATCGATCAAGAACAAACTATAAACTTGGACAGGCTGTTTGGGACGCTCTGGACGGCTAGGGTTTCTGTGTATGCGTAATATCTCTTCAAGTGTTTTGTTTTTCCACAAAGTAGGTGGTATTTATATGTTATTGGTTTCCATTCGTACGGCCGAACCATTAGCATGGTTCTGTCGTGCGACTGAATCATGCGATTGATCCATACGCACGACTGAAGGTTCAGTCATGCGACTGAGTCAATCTTATTCTCAATCACATGACTAATCCAGTCTTCTGGTTCAGTCGTACGACTGGTCCATAAGCATGATGTATTCATACGTATGGTTCATAAGTATGGGCCATTAGCATGAATACTCATCTGACTAGGTTGAACACATTACTCAATCATTATTGACTTAGAATTGTGTACAAGAAGCTCAAACCTATATAAGAGTCATACATATGAATTAAAGATAAATAGACATCAAATAATATATCATATTTCATTACATTGTCAAATTACACATAAGTAAGAAATGAAAGACTTTTACATTTAAGCACATAAACTAGATACACATGTATCTACAAAATCACTTAACAATTATTTAAACATCAAAGTTACTTCACTTGTTAAATTCAAGCACATTCTTTTGTAACTTAAACATTCTGAACTCGAGCTCCTATAAGTTGACGATCCGAACACAAGATCACATGTTAATTGAGTCATGTAAGAGAAAAATGCACACACATAAAATAATCGATGCAAAAGTTATTTTTATTTCTTTTTAGAATTTGCTTGAATTTAACAAGTAAAGTGACTTTAATGTGAAAATAATAGTTGATGGATTTTAAAGTATGTTGGTTTTTATATGCGACAACTGTTTAAGGATTTTTATAAGACAAAACATAAAACATGTTGATTTTCTACATTTTAGGTTGAACACATTACTCAATCAATATTTTATGTTCCTTTTAAAATTTAAGATTCTTCCTTAATTTAGTTTTTTTAGTCACTGTTCCGAGCCACTTTTAGAGAAATTATAGGATCCATGTCATTTTATAGTGACTCATGCTTATTATATTATTAATAATAATTGTTAGTGTGGAAACTAATGCTAACGTATAATCTAACCTATGCTACTAAGCAAGAATTTGAGATGTTACGTTTCATTGATCCAAGAGTGCACACAAGAATTCATTTAAAGTTTTCCTCATAGACCAATAACACTACAGTAACTATAGTGTATACAGGTGGAAAGAAAGACTAAGAAGTAGAAGGGTTTAAAAATATTCGAATCCAAAATTTTAATCCGAAAAAATCCAAATTTTCGGATATCTCAAAATTCAGATTTGGATAGTGATTTTCAAAAGTTTCAGATATTCAGAAATGCAATTATCCGAATACTAAAAATATTTTTGTAATATTAAACATATTTTTATTTTAGATTGGAATTTTATAGTGTATATTGGAATTTTTATGATGTGAATTAGCATATGTCTAATTATTGTAAAAAACTAACAATAAAACTAAAAAATGAGTCGTGGATATCCGAATCACTATCGTTATCTGCATCTGAAATTTTGGACATCTGAATTTTTGACTACAAAATTTCGGATACAGATACGGATAGAAATTTATCTTATCAGAATTCGAATATCCGACTTTGAACACCCCTACCAAGAAGTAAGGATGGACAAAGGCCTAGCGGTTTGTTAATAAATATATTTGCATTTCTGTTCAATTGTAAATAAATGTATTATATTGATCTAAAGGTTTATGTTGATACTTTCTTATTAGATCGAATAACGAATTTAAAGGATCTGATGATTTCTGTTGCTACTTTTTGACTGCTTGCATTGCTATTCTCTTAAGAGGATGTTTTGTTGGAAGAAATGAAATGAAATTGAGAAAATAATATGTTGGATCAAGAAATGATGGTGCAACCAAAACTAACACTTAGACAATTTCGATGCTACTGATGAAAATTTCCGAAGGTTAAGTTTGAAAGAGCTTCCGAAGAGAAACTCCAACTTCCGAAGACAAAGTCTTCCTTCTTTCGAGAGTTCAACACTTAGAAGAATTCAAGACAATGACTTCCGAAGTATGAAAGCCAGAAGAATGTCTCAAGCCTCGGAAGAAGTAGCCTCTTCCAAAGTATAAGTGGCTTCAGAAGAACAAGTTATTCAAAATCCAGTTAACCTTCGTAAGAACCTACTATGAACCAGTGAACATAACTATGGTCATTCTGACACTCCGCTGCAAATCTCTGAGATGCTGCATGGTGCTTTTCCCACTCCCATGTAGTTGAACATACTTTATTCCACTGTTATTCTTTATTAGTTAGTACAATTACTAACTTTAGTTGGTGATAAAATGTAAGTCATGAACATATCATGACTATCAAATTTTAGATAATATTTTATCTAAGATACCTTGTCTTTAGCAATGTAGTATTTGCTTTAGTCATAGGTTTCTAGTTGGTATCAAAGTATATCCGACCGTAGGTAGTAGTAGATATAGTTTCTTATTATAACTCATGTAATATGCTTGTAAGAGTCTTGCAACACTTTGAGTTGAGAAGTAATATATACAAGTACCTTGAAAATTAACTTCTTGTTTTTTGATTACTTATATATTATTATCAACCCCTAGAGGGATTTTGTATCATCTAACCGAGTGTGATTCAGTGAGTTTGAGAGAAAACATTAGTGTTGTGTGTCCAATACCGATCCTGCGGGAGGGGGAGAGGAAAGAAAGAAGTAGACCTACGGGCGAAAGGAGACAACTCGAGACTGAGATGGTTTTGTCTGATGACGAAGAAGAAAAGGAAGAAGAAGAGCCTGCGCCGGAGGCTGCACGGGGCTATAATTATGGGCGTTTCAATGATGCAAGCCCCCTACTTTTGATGGTAACGGCACTCCTGCTGCTGCTCACCAATGGGTGAGAGAAATGGAAGTTGTTTTAAATATCAACGAGTGTTGGGAGGATGAGAAAGTAAGTTTGTTGTCCACTTTTTTGTGGACTCGGCTCTGTGTTGGTGGGAAAATATAGTCCAAGCTGAGGGTAGTCGGGCAATCGGGAGGATGAGATGGTCGGAGCTGAAGAAGTTGGTGATCGAGGAGTTCTGTCCTCACAGGGGAATGGATAAGGTGGAAAGAGAGTTCCTGCAGTTGGAGGCGGGAACAATGACACATCAGCAGTACACCACCAAATTCAATGAGATGGCGCATCTGGTGCCGGACTAAGTGACACCCATGTCACGAAAAATCAAGCGGTATGTTCAGCGCTTGCCGACGGATATCCGTGGGCACTTGATCGCTGCCCGACCGTGCACCTTTAGGTTGGCAGTTGATTTGGCAGGAAGATTGTATGATGAGTGAGAGGTGGTGGTGGCCAAGGCAAGTAAGAAGGGTGGTGGTGATTGGAGTTGGAATGGGAAGAGGTTTGGTCGAGGTGGTGCCTCGACAAGTAACAAGAAGGCACAGGTGGATGATCGTCGTGTGGTCACATCAGGGGCAGGATCGAAGAGGTGTGGCAAATGTGGGAAAGAGCATTCGAGGGAATGAAAGTGGGGATCAAACATCTGTTTTAAGTGTGGGAAGCCTGGTCATTTGGCTAGAGACTGTGGGGGTATGAGGTGTTTCAACTGTGGGGAAAGTGGTCAAATGAGTAGGGACTGTAAGAAGCCAACGGCTGAGGGTTCCGGGGTGAAGAAGATGGGAAGTGAAGGACCGAGGGTGAGCTCCAGGGCATTCACTATGACACAAGAGGAGGCTAGGACGGACCCTGATGTTGTGTCCAGTATGTTTCAAGCGAACCAAACTTTAGCTTCTCTGTTATTCGATTCAGGTGCCGGTAAAAGTTTTATTTCTGCTGCTTTCTGTGCTAAGTTTTCGTTAGTAGTAGACGTGTTGATGCGCCCTTTCAGGTAGAAACTGCCATAGGTAAGTCTACCAGAATTTCTGAGATGATTAAAGACTGTGATGTGGAACTAGAAGGTTATAAGTATCCTGTTAAACCGTTCGTGATGACCTTAGGTGGTTTCGATTTGGTTCTTGGGATGGATTGGTTGGCGGATTACAAGGCAAACATTGTAGGTCGCAAGAAGATGATTCGTTTGACCGTGCCTGAGGGGAGTAAGGTGTCGGTTTATGGGGATCGGGTCACGACAATCCCAAAAGTAATCTTAATGGTGGTGGCGGGAAAGTGCATGAGGCGTAGATGTAGTGCCTACTTGGCCTATGTAAAAGATGTGGATACGCCAACACCAAAACTGTCTAAAGTACCGTTGTGTGTGACTTTCCAGACGTGTTCCCAGAAGACTTACCAGGAGTGCCACCTGACCGTGAGATCGAGTTTTAGGTCGACCTGATGCCGGGTGCCCAACATGTTGCCAAGGCATCGTATCGTTTGGCTCCAACTGAGATGAAAGAGTTGATGGAGCAGTTGCAAGAGCTGCTTGATAAGCGGTTTATTAGACCGAGTATCTTTCCTTGGGGTGCTCCGGTCTTATTTGTGAAATAGAAAGATGGTAGTATGAGGATGTGTATTGACTACCGTGAGCTGAATAAATTGGCGATAAAGAACCGCTACCCCTTACCAAGAACTGATGACTTGTTTGATCAGCTTGAAGGTGCTAGCTGGTTTTCAAGGATAGATCTTCGATCTAGCTACCATCAGCTAAAGGTGAAGGAGCTAGGATATTGCTAAAACAGCTTTTCGCACGTGTTATGGTCGCTACGAGTTTCTTGTCATGTCTTTCAGTTTGACCAATGCGCCAACTGCTTTTATGGATTTGATGAATCGGGTGTGTTGGCCGATGTTGGATAAATCAATGATTGTGTTTATTGATGATATTGTGACTTATTCGAAGAGCGAGATAGAACATGTCGGTCACATTCGGGAAGTTTTGCAGACGTTGAGAAAGAAGAAGTTGTATGCCAAGTTCCCCAAGTGCGTATTCTGGTTGTGCGAGGTTCAGTTTTTGCGTCATGTGGTGAATTTTGAGGGGATTATGGTGGATCGAGCAAAGGTGGAGGTGGTGATGCAATGGAAGTCTCCAAAGACGCCATCCGAGATTCATAGTTTCTTGGGTTGGCGGGCTACTATAGAAGATTCATCCAGGACTTTTCTAAGATTGCTTCTCCACTAACTAAGTTGACTTGGAAAGATGTGAAGTTTGTATGGGGTCAAGCTCAAGAGAAGGCGTTTGAGGAATTGAAGGCGAGATTGACTCAAGCTCTTGTTCTGTCATTACCCGATGGAAGTGAAGATCTGGTGGTTTATTTTGATGCTTCCTACTCGGGGTTGGGGTGTGTGTTAATGCAAAGAGGGAAGGCTATAGCCTATGCATCCCGAAAGTTGAAGGTTCATGAGGTTAATTATCCTACTCATGACTTGGAGCTAGCAGCCTTGGTCTTTGCGCTAAAGATTTGGAGGCACTATCTTTACGAGATGAAGTGTTCCATATTCACTGACCACAAGAGCTTGAAGTACTTCTTTGAGCAAAAGGATTTGAACATGAGGCAGAGGAGATGGTTGGAGCTAATAAAAGATTATGATTGCGAGATCCATTACCATTCAGGCAAAACCAACGTGATGGCAGACACCCTTAGCGGAAAAGAGAGACCCGAGCCGATTCGGGTGAAAGCATATCAGTTGATCATGACCTCGGATATGATGAGACAAGTCAAAGAGTTTCAAGATGGGGCATTGAAAGAAGATCATCTTAACTCTGAAAAAATGAGAGTTTGGTCGCAGAATGTGTGAAAACACGCTTGGTGTTAGAACTCGATTCGGGGGGATGTGGATCCTCGTTTTGGGAATCTACGGGTGAAGATTTTGGATGAAGCTCATAAGACTTGATACTCCATTCATCCCGGTGCCACTAAGATGCATCAAGACATGCAGAAAGATTATTAGTGGCCAGGTATGAAACATGATATGGTGGAGTATGTGAGTAAATGCCTTACTTGCCTACAGGTGAAGGCCGAGCATCAAAATCCGTACGGGAAGATCCAACCTTTGGATATACCGGAGTGGAAGTGGGAACATATCACCATGGATTTCATTACAAAGCTACCGTGTACCCCAAAAGGTGATAGTTGACCGTTTGAAGAAGAGTGCTCACTTCCTACCGATCTGCGAGACATATTCATCCAAGAGGTTGGTGGATCTTTTCATTAAGGAGATTGTAACTCGTCATGGTGTACCAGTGTCTATTGTGTCTGATCATGACACCCGGTTTACATCTAAATTCTGGAAGAAATTCCACGACGCGATGGGGACGAGGTTACATATTAGCATCGCTTATCATCCTCAGACAGATGGCCAGTCAGAAAGGACCATTCAGACGTTTGAGGATATGCTTCGTTCTTGTGTTATCAATTTTGGAGGAAGTTGGGATGACCACTTACCGTTAGTTGAGTTCTCATATAACAACAGTTATCATGCCAGCACTGGTATGCCCCCTTATGAGATGTTATACGGAGATGCAAAACACCCATCTTTTGGGGTGAAATTGGTCAGAAGGAATTAGGAAGCGTCGAGGTAATCGAGGCTACGATAGAGAAGCTTGAAAGGATCAAAGCCTTCATGAAGGCAGCCAATGATAGACAGAAGTCGTATGCTGATAAACGACGCGGACCGATTGAGTTCCAAGTGGGTGAATGGGTTATGTTGAAGGTCTCACCTTGGAGGGTATCATTCGGTTCAGAAAGCGGGGCAAGTTGAGCCCAAGCTATATAGGGCCTTTCCGAATCATTGCTCGAGTAGGAGAGGTGGCCTATAGACTAGAGTTACCGGATGAGCTAAGTGGAATTCACCCGACATTCCATGTATCTCATCAGAGAAGACGAGGATATTATTGTACCACTGGAGGATATCGAACTAGATGAACGGCTCAATTATGTGGAGCAACCAGTGGCAATCATCGATCGAAAAGAGAAGAGGCTGAGGAATAAAGTGGTTTCTCTTTTGTGCGTTTAGTGGAAGCACAGGAAAGGATCCAAGTCAACGTGGGAGACCGAAGAATAAATGAGGTAGCATTACCCACGTTTGTTTGAGGAATAACAAGTTTCGGGGACGAAACCTATATAAGGGGGGTGGACTTGTAATGCCCGGATATTTTCTTTGAAGCCGACGAAAGAAGAAAAAGAAATAAAGTCCAAAGTCGGGAGACCAAACTTGCCAAATGGGAGAAGATTGGAGGAGTAGGGGAATAAGAGGAGAGGATAGCCACACCCTCCCCCACACTTGTAAAATATGCCAAAGTGAGAAAAGGGGAGAAAAAGTGTTGATACATGTATGTCCCTAGATCATGATATGTGATGTAATAGATCTTGTTTGGTATGATTAATGAAATGATATTGATAGTCTGTTAGTTATAATGTTTAATAGTTCATTAATGAGTCGTGACTGAATTGATTGGGTTTATGATTATTTGAATGGTTGCACATTATGTTATATTAATTAAATATTCAAACTTAACTTAATGAAGTTCTCATGCGAATGGCACATGCGAATGAATCATACGCATGAATAACTTCACACGATTGACTCAATCGCACGACTGAACCAGGAGACTGGATCAGTCGCACGATTGTAACATAAGATTGGCTCAATCGCACGACTGAACACTCAGTCGTACGAATGAATCAACCGCATGGTTCAATCGCACGACTGAACCAGACTAATGTTTCAGTCGCACGATTGAATAATACCAACCTATAAATACAACTCAATTCGTGAAAACAAGGACACTCGTTCAATTACGATTCCAGACGAACCCTAGCCGTCCAGAAACCTTCAAATCGTTCTCCAAGTTCATAGAACACATTAGATCGATTCCCTATCGATTTCTAACGTTAGTTTCAATCCTTGATTGATTCTTCGTGTGTTCTCACTGATTGGATCGCCAATCAAATAGGATTCCGCACTATTTGATCTGGTTTACACGTTAATCTCTAGGTATTTCTGTCAAATACCAGGTCCTAACAAGTGGTATCAGAGCTATTGGCTCTTGATTACGTGTTGATTCAATCAAGATTGCATAAAAGTTTTGGTTTTTGCACTAAAAACGCAATCTTTGGCATCAAAAGTGATCTTGGAAGTTCCTGCTCATCGAAGTTTGGTTTCTACGGACTTAGGCGATTAGAACTTGTGAAATTTCGAATTTTTACGGCTGAAACCCGTCAAACCTAGAAATTTTCGCAAAACAACAGCTTCAGTCGCACGAGTGACTCATTCGCACGACTAGACTCCATTCGCATTGCTCATACGCACGATTGGACATAGTCGCACCCTCATTCGGCCGACTGAACCGTTCGTTCGCATAGCTCATACGCACCAGATTCATTCGCACGACTGAACCAATCGCCCAGTTCAGCCGCACGATTGAACCAATCGCAGAGCTTATACGCACGATTAGCTCATTCGCATCCTTCAGTCGCATCAGTGAAAGTTTGTTTGATTAGATTATAAGTTTATTAGTCATGGAAGATCAGATGTCAGCCTTTACTGCTGGGAAGGACTCAAGGATACAGAACCTGTTGTTGCTTGAGAGTGAGGTGGGGAATCACAATAAACACCAAAGCTTTTGACTTTAGATGAGTTTCCCCACTGGAAACAACGTTTTGAGATCTACCTTAATGGAGTAGATCCTAATCTGTGGGAAGCCATTGAGATTGGTTATAGTACACCGGTGGGAGCTGATGGAGTTAAGCTAACATTAAGCGGGATGACAGACGTACAGAAAGTAAAGTACAATGCAGAGAAAAGAGTGTATGCATTGATCACTCAGTCTATCCCCAAAGACATATTCCACCAGTATTCAGAGAACAAGCAGTCCAAGAAACTATGGGATGAGCTAGAGAAAAGATATGATGGTAATGCATCATTGAAGGCAATCAAGGAAAAGGAGTTAAAGAAGGAATTCAATAACTTCTCATCAATTGGTAATGAAAGTTTGGACGAAGTCATAGACAGATTCTACCACTTGATGAGCGAATTGCATACACATGGAGTGGCTACTACCATGGAAGAGAAAGTAAGCAACTTCGCAGACGGGTTGCTTGATAAGTGGGCTACATTCGTGTCTAACCTGAGACAGAATGGAATCCTTGTAAAGCTAGATATAATGACTTCATTCTTAAGTTGCGAGAAGAAGCACTAAGGATGAAGTATAGAGCTCAGAAGTCTTCGTACACACAAAATCCAGCTTTATACAACGCCACGCCTCAAGCTAAGACATCTGGAGCACCCCTCCAGACTGCTTTTGTGTCTAGCTCGTCAGGTCCTTCACATGCTTCTCCTTCTGGATCAGACACGTCTGGGTCATCATGTACCCATCATATTGGATCAGAAGCAAGCGCTACCAAACTGAAGATCGAGACCTCGGTAATGTGACCGTGGAAGTAGCTCGAGAACATATGGATCTTTTAGCAGCAGTGGTTCATTCATGATGGACTTGTTGCCGGGAAGATTGGAAACTGCCATCTGGCAGATGAGGACTACGAGCAGGTGGATGAGATGGAGCTTGAGAGAATGGATATAATGTGGGCATTAGCAAGTGCTGTCCGGAGGGCAAAGAAGTTTGTGAAAAAGACTGGACAGAACTTGGTTGCTACTAAGGATACCACCTTTGGCTTCGACAAGAGTAAAGTGACCTGCTTTAACTATGGTGAGAAGGGCACTTCAAAAGAGAATGTGTCAAGCCAAAGAAGACGGGGAATGGGAACCCGTTCTCATCCTTTACTCGCCAAGACAAGCAACCCTCTAGTTCTACTTCATCAAACAAGGATCCAAAAGCCTTAACTGCTCATGATGATGAAGGACAGGATTGGAGTTTTAGGTTTTCTCACCAGGAGAATCTAACATTGCCAGTGTTGAGGATATTGATGATGATTCTGCGAGTGAAGGTGATATAGCAGTTGAGATAGCAATGTCACATAGTGAAGAAACAACTGTAGCCGAGGTCAGTTACAACCAATTGAGGAAGTTTCCACGTCAGAGAAAGAATTCAGAATCACCAGAACCAGAAACATCTGATGCTGCACTGATGGCTAACTCTTCTGAACCAACTCAGGTAAGTACCACTGACCAAATTTTTAATAATCATGCTTGTTCGAATTGTGACACTTTTAAGAATAGCATAGATGAAAATTTCTAGGTTATTAGATCATAATGATAACCTAGTAAAAGATTTACGTCTGTGCAATGAGGCTAATAGAGTACTAAAACAAAATGAGCATAGTTATAAAGAAAAATAGACCTATTGACTAAACAACTTAGGGAAACCAAGTAGTGGCTTTTAACCAAGCAAATGACATTAGGTACTATCTAAACTCCCTAGAAGACACTAAGAAACAAAAGGCAGTTCTAGAAGTAGAAGTCAATTCACTAAAACAGAAACTGCATAGTTGGACTAGTTCTTCACACATAGTTCAACACTTAGTGAGAGAAAGGAATAACGGGGAGGGATTAGGCTACAAAGTGGTTCCACCACCACCTGAGACCTTGATGAACACTAAGTCTAGACCAGTAAATAATAACCTATCAAGGATCATGTGGTGACTACTCCTCTTGTTACTGATCCAGACACCTCATGTTCATCTACTGAATCTGGTCAGAAACAAAAGGAGGCCACTTCAAAGGCAAAGGGTAAATTGCCTTGTGTTAATCTGGAAAATGAATTTGAAAAAGTTAACTTAAAGTCAGGGTCAAACAGAGTCAAATCAGAACCTAAAAGGACTTCAAATGCTACTTTTTCACATGCTTCAAGTCAAAAACCAGTTAATCAAAAAGTGAAACAGGTTAAAACAGTAAATTTTGTAAAACCAGAGGAAACATCAAACATACAAGAGTCCAAACCTAAAGTGATTGATGTTACTAAAGTGTCACGCACTTCTCCACAAAGAAAGTCTACTCATAAAGTTGATAGCAGGTCATGCTACAACTGTGGAGAATGTGGACACATTGCTTCCTATTGTCATTTCTATCAGACACCTAGGAAGAAGATTGATCTTCAGGACTCTAGACCTAGGTCTTCTAAGTGGAGTTCTCTAACTCCACCTAGAAGAGCTAGTGAACCTAAAGTCCAACCTGTAAGCCAGACGACTGTTTATCATAAACAGGCATTGCACAAATCTGGCTTATGGAAAGAAAAGTCCACCTACGTGTCTAATACTGATGACAAGAAGGAACCTGAGCTACCCTCACCATCTAAGGGTCAATGGCTGGAGTTTATGATGTGTGATGCCTCTGGGAAACCAAGACAGTCAAAGCTTGGGTTCCTAACCTAAACTAATTCATTTACTTTGTATGTGCAGGGTGTTCGATACAGTGCTGAGACTAACACGTGGATTATAGACAGCGGAGCATCCAGGCACATGACAGGAAATAGAGCCCTTTTATCTAACGTCAAACAAATAAAAGGAGGGCATGTTTCCTTTGCAAAAAACAAAGGAGGCTATATCACAGCTCAGGAGAAGTGGGAAATCAGAATTAAAGTTTGATAAGGTGAACTACGTTCAACAACTTCAGAACAACTTACTGTCTGTTTCCCAAATCTGTATAAAGGATTTAAAGTCATCTTCGATAACCAGAAGTGTTACGCTGAAGAAAGAATATATGATCCCAGAACCAAGTTCTGATGACTGCTTCAAGATATAAAGACCTTTATGTCTTGGATCTGTCAACAGCTGCTACAACGGATCATGAGGTTCAGTGTTTCTTATCTAAAGCTACTGAGAAGGATTCAATCTCCTGGCATAGGAGAATGGGACACATTAGTCAAAGGAAGATGAATCATCTGATTCAGAAGGATTTAGTGAGAGGAGTGAATGTCAAGAACTTCCAACTTCCTGATTTTTGTGTAGCATGCAAGAAAGGCAAACAGACAAAGAAGTCTCATAAGGAAAAGAAAGTTCATTCAATAGAATTCCTCTTGAGCTTCTTCACATAGATTTGTTTGGTCCAGTTAGTACAAGGAGCATTGCAGGCGACGTGTACTGTTTTGTGGTCACTGATGACTACTCAAGGTTCACTTGGGTAATGTTTCTGAAATCCAAATCAGAAACTTTGGAGACATTCAAGGAATTAGTAACCACACTAGAATCCCTCTACAAGCTAAAAGTTCGACAAATACGTTCAGACAACGGGACAGAATTCAAGAATCAAGGGATGGAGGCATACTGCAAGGAAAAGGGAATGTGCATCAATTCACTTCTTCTTACACACCTCAGATGAATGGCGTTGCTGAGAGAAAGAACAGGAGTTTGATAGAGACAACACGGACTATGCTGGCAGACTCGAAACTGCCTATCCAATTCTGGAATGAGGCAGTGGCAAATGCGTGTTATACACTGAATCGAGTCCTAATAGTCAAGCGCCACGGAAAGACATGTTATGAGCTACTACAAAGACGCAAACCGAATTTGGAGTATCTTGAACCTTTTGGCGCACCGTCTACACTTCTGAAGAAGACACAAGAAGGAAAATTCAGCGAGAAGGCAGTTGAAGGAATTTTTCTAGGATACAACATACCGAACAAGCGAGTTTACAATAACTCAACGGGTCTTGTAGAAGTGTGGTGTAATGTCGACGTTCAGAGATATACCACACCACCTACAGGCAAAGGACCTGCATACTTCTTCGATTATGATGGATTCTTCAAATCCTTCAACATCCCTCTCTCTCCCTCGGATGATGAGTTAGCTACTAGGATGATGTATGATATTCTAAATATACCATCTAGCACACAGGGAGAATCATCTACTCAGTCAGAAGGGGTAGTCGATGACAGTGACTCCTCCTCTGAAGATGAAACTGAAGCAGATGACCTGAACAGTCAGGAGGAACAGGTTCCAGTTCCTGAAAGTCCACAAGCATCCATAAGTGATGCACCCTCGACTTCGGAACCTCAAACTCCACCTTCCTTAGATGCAGAACAAAATGTTCACAATCTTGGTTCGGAGGTGACTGTGCCGACTACTACTACGTTCACTATCATAACGTCTATCATCCCCTTGACAATGTTATTGGAGATGTCCGATCAGGAGTACAAACCCGAAATCAGCTATACTCAGCTGATTACGCCTCAGTTATGGAGAAGGTATCATTCATGATGGTGCTTATCGTGTTTTGTTTCGCAGTTGAGCCAAAATATGTCAGTGAAGCACTAAATGATGAGGCGTGGGTGAGTGCCATGCAAGAAGAACTTCTGCAGTTTAAGAAGTTAGGTGTATGGACTCTGGTTGATAGACCTAAAGGTGCTAAAGTCATTGGCACCAAATGGGTACTAAAATGCAAGAAGGATGACCAAGGAGTCATTATCAGGAACAAAGCTCGACTGGTGGTTCAAGGTTTTCGCCAAGTCGAGGGGATTGACTATAATGAGGTGTTTGCACCCGTGGCAAGGATGGAAGCTATTCGTATCTTCCTTGCCTATGCATCGTACATGAAGATAAAGTCTACCAATTAGATGTGAAGAGTGCATTCCTTCATGGGGAAATCAGGGAAACAGTCTATGTAAGTCAACCCGAGGGATTTGAAGACCCTTATCATCGGGATAGAGTTTACAAGCTCGACAAAGCTTTATATGGGCTTCATCAAGCTCCTCGAGCTTGGTATGAGAAACTCTTGACTCATCTTGTGAAACACGGCTTTCGCAGGGGAGTCATTGACTGTACACTGTTTATTAAAGAAAAGGATGGTGACCTACTGCTCGTACAGATATATGTTGATGACATAATCTTCGGGTCAAAGAACGAAGAGTTATGCAAAGAGTTTGAAGCAGTGATGAAGAAAGAGTTTGAGATGAGTGCTATGGGGAGATGAAGTTCTTTCTCGGGTTACAGGTGGATCAAACACCTAATGGGATCTTTCTACATCAGACCAAGTATATAGGAGACATTCTCAGTCGCTTTGACATGGAGAATGCTTCTGCTGCTGGGACTCCACTTGCCACGAATCATGATATATCACCTGATGAGAATGGAGATCTTGTAGATGCTACTATGTACCGAGGAATGATTGGATCCCTCATGTATCTCACTGCCTCAAGACCTGATATCATGTATGCTACATGTTTATGTTCCAGATATCAGGCTAAACCTAAGGTCAATCATCTGATCGGGGTCAAAAGGATTTTTCGCTATCTAAAGGGTACACCCACACTGGGGTTGTGGTATCCTCATGATGATGATTTTGAGCTCACGGCGTATAGTGACTCGGACAACGGAGGCTGCAAAATGAACTACAAGTCTACATCAGCGGGGTGTCAATTCTTTGGGAGAAGATTAGTTACATGGCAGTGTAAGAAGCACATCGGTTGCATTATCAACCTGTGAAGCCGAATATGTTGCTGCTGCAAGTTGCTGTTCACAAATCATTTGGCTTCAACAGCAAATGTGGGATTACGGTTAAAAATTCTCATCTACTCCTATTTTTGTTGATAACTCTGCTGCAATTGCAGTAACTAAAAATCCAGTTCAACATCCTAAGACCAAACACATCGGTATTAAATACCACTTCATAAGAGACTGTTTTGAAAAGAACTTAATTGATGTGGTTAAAATTAATACTGATTTTCAACGCGCTGACCTCTATACTAAAGCCTTTGATAAACCACGTTTTCAATATTTGCTAGAGGTCAACGGCGTTAAAAAGAAAAGTGAGGTAATTCCTGATGATAATAATGTGTAGTCGAGGTAGTTTAGTTAAAGTTTATTTTATTTTTGTTATCTGTTTTATTTTCGTCTGTTATATTTAAACTCATGTTATTTTGCTGTTTATAAAATCCAAAATAATTAACCAGAAATGATTTTAGAATTTAGGGGGAGAATATGTCGGCAAGTTAACATTAAAAAAATAAAAATAAATAAAATAAAATAAAATAAAATGAGGGAGAGGGGTAACTAGCTGAAATAAGGTAGATTGTGTCTGTGATACCGATTCAATACCTTTGGAAAATGATAGTACACAGGAACAAATCAAGAGGGACTTTAAAATTTAAGTTTTGAAAAGATGCAAAAGTTCAAAGTATAAGTCTGTGTAGTCTAAGCAATATAAAAAGGGAAGATGATAGAAAACTGGCAACTCCTAAGGTGACACAAAGAAAGTAGACTTAGAGGCTGCTAGACCACAATGATATGTTGGTAGATTCAACACAATAGACAATTAGACCTGATTGGTGATCTCAAGATCAAACTAAGTTGTTCAACTGACTGTGGGCTTCCATCTTATCACTGGTTAACACAATCAAATATATTCCAATAAGGGGTAATGAGCATTTAAATGCCACAAATGTATGCGGATGATCAAAATTAGAGCAAAGCAAGAAAAAATGAAAGACAAATGCAATAAAGCTAATGACTTATGTTGTTGGTGCATATTGTGTAAAATAAAATAAGCTGCTCTAACAAGGAGATAGGTTGTGTGCCTCTCTGCTGTGCGATGGCACTGACCTGAGGATAAGCATAACCTAGATATTCTAGAATTCATTGTGTTTGCCGCCTCTCTGCTGTGCGATGGCACTGACCTGAGGACAGGCTTCTCTTTGAAAGCTCTAAGAATAGTCTCTTCTTGTAATAATACCCGTAGACCGCTCAAAAGCTCTGAGGAATGTTGATTACCATATAAGTGTGGGATCCACAAATGTTAGTTTGAAAAACTAAACCTAAATCAGTCACCAGTCTGTGTCAAAAGTCTGTGTATGGATTTAAGTGGACAAACATACTGACAATCTAGTGGCTACATTCTCAAGAGTTTAAACCAATGTGAAAATCTAAGAGTTCCAGTATGATTTCCTTAAGTTGCTAACGACTCTGGATGAACACCGAGAATTTAAGCATCAAAAAGTTTTAATAACAAGTCCCAAATGATTTGACCTACCTGTATGATTCCAAAATTGAATTGGTCCAGATATGATCAATCTAAGTTGAAAGCTGTCTATTTCCAAACCAAATCTCGTAGATATCAATCTCTGGATTTATCTCTCACAAAAAGCCAAAAATAAGTTTGTTTATGAAATTAGTTCAAGGTTTTAAATTAGTTAGTTGGTTTAATTGTAATTGTAGGCGTGTGTCGGGCTACATCAGGAAAATCAGAGGAATCAAATCACTAAAAGGGTCATGTCTGAGATGACCATATGTGCTTCAAAAGTTTAAAATAGTCACGTTTGAGGTGACAAAGTGCTTTTAAAAGGGTCACGTCTGAGGTGACTAAAGTGTCTAAAAGGATCACGTCTGAGGTGATCAAAATGCTTTCAAAATAAAATGATCATGTCTGAAATGATCAAAGGCCCATAACATTAATTTCAATTAATTAAAAGGGCTTAAATGTAAATTGGTATAAATGGCAGAAAATAACTAAGTGTGACCCATTCGCACGATTGGACCATGAGAATGGACCAACCATGCGAATGGCTTCCACTAACACGAATGGCTCATCAGAATAGCCATTCGACCGATTGGAAGAGGGTGAATGAGTCAGTCGACCGATTGAAACTCATTCGGTCAACTGAACATGCGAATGAAAGGCACGACTGAGCCAGTCGACCGACTGAATCTCAGTCGGTCAAGTGCATGCGACTGGTTGGGCTAATCGTACGATTGAGCCTGAGTCGCCCGAATGAACGGGAGACTGAGTCCAGTCGGCCGACTGAGCCCAACTTTAGTATTTAAAGGGCTCTGTCGATCGCATCTCACTCATCACTCCCAAATCGCCCTTAAATCGCACTCCCTACCGTTACTCTGCCAAAATTTTACTAGCACTGGTTTATCATTGTTTTGATTCACTAACGTTCGCCATTCATTATACAGGTAGATTGAAGTCTTGTTTCATTGAAATCAGAAGGATTGAACCATAAATGGTGAAATGCGAACGAAAAACAGAAACAGACAGAACGCGACCTAATAACCTACTTCAACTATGCAAATGTTAAAATAAGGTTGATAGGTTATTAGTAACAAGAATGCGAGTATATTGAACCGGTATCCAGTTAAATCACTTGTATTGATCAAGACGCAAACCACAGGCGACTGAACAACTGAGACAGGCGACTGGTCGTCCGGATGAACTTCAATCGCACGATTGAATCTGCGATTGGGTTATTCGGCCGAATGAACCATACGATTGATCTCAGTCGGCGACTGAACCATTCGCAGACTCAGTCAGCAGACTGAACCCAAATGCGGGATTACGGTTTAAACTTCTCATCTACTCCTATTTGTTGATAACTCTGCTGCAATTGCAGTAACTAAAAATCGGTTCAACATCCTAAGACCAAACACATGGTATTAAATATCACTTCATCAGAGACTGTTTTGAAAAGAACTTAATTGATGTGGTTAAAATTAATACTGACTTTCAACGTGCTGACCTCTATACTAAAGCCTTTGATAAACCACGTTTTCAATATTTGCTAGAGGTCAACGGCGTTAAAAAGAAAAGTGAGGTAATTCCTGATGAGAATAATGTGTAGTCCGATGTAGTTTCGTTAAAGTTTATTTATTTTATGTTATCTGTTTTTTTCTTTTTGTCTGTATATTTAAACTCATGTTATTTTGCTGCTTATTAAAATCCAAAAATAATTAAATCCGAAATAATTTTAGTATTTTGGGGAGAATATGTCAGCAAGTTAACATTAAAAAAAATAAAATAAAAAAAAAATAAAAAAATGAGGGAGAAGGGGTAACTAGCTGAAATAAGGTAGATTGTGTCTGTGATACCGATTCAATACCTTTGGAAAATGATAGTACACAGGAACAAATCTAGAGGGACTTTAAAAAATTAAGTTTTGAAAAGATGCAAAAGTTCAAAGTATAAGTCTGTGTAGTCTAAGCAATATAAAAAGGGAAGATGATAGAAAACTGGCAACTCCTAAGGTGACACAAAGAAAGTAGACTTAGAGGCTGCTAGACCACAGATGATGTTGGTAGATTCAACACGATAGACAATTAGACCTGATTGGTGATCTCAAGATCAAACTAAGTTGTTCAACTAACTGTGGGCTTCCATCTTATCACTGGTTAACACAATCAAATATATTCCCATAAGGGGTAATGAGCATTTAAATGCCACAAACGTGTGCGGATGACCATAATTAGAGCAAAGCAAGAAAAAATGAAAGACAAATGCAGTAAAGCTAATGACTTATGTTGTTGGTGCATATTGTGTAAAATAAAATAAGCTGCTCTAACAAGGAGATAGGTTGTGTGCCTCTCTGCTGTGCGATGGCACTGACCTGAGGATAAGCACAACCTAGATATTCTAGAATTCATTGTTGTTTGCCGCCTCTCTGCTGTGCGATGGCACTGACCTGAGGACAGGCTTCTCTTTGAAAACTCTAAGAATAGTCTCTTCTTGTAATAATACCCGTAGACCGCTCAAAAACCTCTGAGGAATGTTGATTACCATATAAGTGTGGGATCCACAAATGTTAGCTGAAATAATTAAACCTAAATCAGTCACCAGTCTGCGTCAAAAGTCTGTGTATGGATTTAAGTGGGCAAACATACTGACAATCTTAGTGGCTACATTCTCAAGAGTTCAAATCAATGTGAAAATCTAAGAGTTTCAATATGATTTCCTTAAGTTGCTAACGACTCTGGATGAACACCGAGAATTTAAGAATCAAAAAGGTTAAGAACAAGTCCCAAATGATTTGATGTTCCTGTATGATTTCTAAATTGAATTGGTCCAGATATGATCAATATAAGTTGAAGTTGTCTACTCCCAAACCAAATCCCGTAGATTTCCATCTTAGGGTTTTATCTCTCACAAAAAGTCCAAAAATAAACTTTATTTGTGTAGTTAGTTTAAGTTTCTATGTTTATCTTTTAATTTGTGTGTCTGTCGGACTACATCAGGGAAATCAGAAGGGAATTAACTTACCTAAAAGGGTCATGTCTGAGATGCCACATGGTTTCAAATTTAAAAGGTCACATCTGAAGTGACTGAATTGGTTAAGAGTTTATAATGTCTATTTCAAAAGGTTAAAATGTTCAAAAATGGCAGAAAATCTACCAAGTGTGACCCATTCACACGATTGGACCATGAATATGGACCAACTATGCGAATGGCTTCCAATCGGCCGAATGGACATGAAAATGATCCATTCGACCGAATAGAAGAGGGAGAATGAAACAGTAGACCGACTGAGGCTCAGTCGGTCAACTAAAGAGGCGAATGAAGGAGACCGAATGAGTCAGTCGACCGACTGAGACTCAGTCGGCCGACTGAAAGCGACCGACTGGACCAATCGTACGACTGAACCTCAGTCGCCCGAATGAACTGAGCGAATGAAGCCAGTCGGCCGATTGAAATTAGGGTCAGTATTTAAAGGGCCTCAGTCGATCGCGTCTCATTCATCACTCCCAATCGCACCCCAAATCGCTCTCTTTACCTTTACTCTGCCAAAATTTCTAGAGATAGTTGTTCACATTGCAATTCATCTTCTGACTTTCGATTGACAAGAATAAAGGTACATTGCAGTTCAATCTTGTAGAAATCAGAAGATTTTATGTCCAATTTGGGTTATTCGAATGAAACTTTGATCGGACTGAAAAATGCCCTAGTAACCTACATAAACTAAGCTAAATGTTAAAATTAAGTTTACTAGATCATTAGTGATGAGATGGCGAGTCCAATGAACTAGATATAGAGGTTTAAAACAAAAATTGGTGAAACTGAAAATGTGAATCGCACAGTTGGTCTTCATGCGAATGGAGAGCATGATGAACTTCAGTCGCATGACTGAAGGGCTCAAACAGCCCATACGCATGGCTGAACCATGCGTTTGAAGTTCAGTCGCATGACTGAGATAACCGCATGAAGGTATATGCGTAGGAGCCCAATCGCACACACTGAGATACGTATGGGGTCAATCGCACGACTGAACCCCATTCGGACCATTCAATCGTACGACTGAACCCCTTTCGCACGGTTCAATCGCACTGTTGAACTCAGTCACACAACTTCAATCGCATGACAGAAAGATGTTCTTCAAGCTTAATGAGTTCATGACTTTCTTAGTAAATGGTACTAATGTTTACTATCTTTGTGTAACAGATGGCGAGTAGATGGACTATGAGCACAAAGCATAATATATGTGCCCATCTGGACTTAACATCCAGAAATGCTACAGAATTCTCTGGCATTATCACGTTTCTATTGAGATCACGGATTGCACATGCCATCTCTACCCCTTGCACCCCATACCGATCCATTCAACAAGCCTTCTGGGAAGGCGCTACAGTTGATAGATCATCGGAACCTCACTGCATAAGAAGTACCATATTTGGCGAGGATATTACCATTTCTGAGGAAGATTTAAGGATTGTACTTCAATTGGGGGATGACGGTGACTGCCTAACCCGTCTATACCCCCTCACTGTCAGAGGATGTTTTTTCAGAGCCAAATACTCTGGGGACATCAATTCAGGGGTACTCAACAAGAGTAACCTCTGTCCTCAGTTAAGTACCTTGCACACGTGCTGCTCAAGTGCATGGCTTCAAGAAAAGGTGGGTTTGATGAGCTATCGGATCAGATGCAAAACGCATACGTTGCGTTGGTGCTGAACCATCCGTTCAGCTTCTCTAAGATGATCTTCACCTATCTGGTGGAGAACATCAAGGGGAAAGGAAAGGAAGCCTTCTGTATGTACCCACGGTTTATGAAATGATAATAGATCAGAAGCTTCCTTCCCTGCCAAAAGAACAGGAGGATTCGGTGGTATTGGAGGTAATGGATGACACCACCCTGGGAAGGATGAAAGTATACCGGGGAAAGCAAGTGAAGCCTCCGGTCAGGAGGTTGTTCGGTAATCTTGCCAGAGAGGACTATATTGCACCGGAAAAGAGAAAGTGGCGTCACGAGGACAGTGACTCTGAGGTGGAACAGATAGCCCTACCCACTCTTGACTCAGATGAGGATGACAGTGGGGATGATGCTATTCCACCCAGAGGCACTGTGTCTGATTCTGTTCCCCCTGTGTCTGTCTCATCTGCTGAAGTAACTGAGTCAGGGATTTCATCAAGATTTTGTTCTTAACGAGGAGGATGAGGATGAATCGGATGAGGAGCCACTTACCCGAACTGTGGGAAGGAAAGTTGTTCCCACAGAACATGGGTTAAGGGTTGTTGGTGACAATCGAGAGGCTCCAGAGATACAGAATCTGACCCAACTTATGCTCTGGGGTCCTCAGGCGGGATTGGAGGGGGAGCTTCCTCCTCAACTGGATCAAGGAGGAAGCGAATGGCCAAACCCCATGGCCAGAAAAAGAAGAAGCGTAGGGTAACCTTTATCACTACCACATCCACCACCTCTATCACAGCCCCCACCATACCTTCCACCACATCCACCACGTCCACCACTACCACCTCTTCAGACACACCATCCACACCATAGCTACCACAGCCCCCACAGCAACGCAGACACCACCAGACCGACCACCACAAGACAGATCCCAGCCACCACTACATCATTCACCCACACTCAACCACTATCATCCCGACCTGACCCGATATTACCACCACCACCACACCACTAGCCACCAAACCGAGCCCATCCTATCCCTCACACACCTATAGATCTCCTCTACCTCCAATCGGGGTAGAGGAACAGTTGTCGGCGTTAAACAGAATGGTGTTGCGATTGCTGGCGGCTGATGAGGAAAAGGCAACTCAGATCCGCCAGCTTACTGACTGACTGCTGCACAATCGCATAAAATTGCAGAGCAGGATCGAGTAATTGAGGAGCAGGCCCAGCAATTGGCTGCTCAGAGCACTCAGATGGACCAACTCCGAGCTCAAAGTGTCGCAGCAAGTAAGCAAATAAAGGAGTTGGAAAAAGCTAAGAGGACCATTTTGCTAAAATTGAAAGGATCAAAGGAGGAACCTTTAAAGATAAGGGATGGAGACAGAGATAATGAAGATGATGAAGAGATGATGATAATGAGAGTGATGTGATGAAGAGAAAACCGAAGAATGGTGTGAAGATGAAGACACTGACGGAGGAGAAGCAGCTGAATCTGTCTCAGCTCCAGGTCAAGAGAAGAGAACAAAGAACAGATAAGATCAGTCAGCTTCTGCTTCTGCACCGTCACGTGAAGAGCCGAGTATTCAGGATCAAAGTAAATAGTAGATGTTTATGTATTTATTTACTTTTGTATTCTGTATTGAAAAAACATGTACTAAATGTTTATATTAAGTTAATGCATTTTGTTTGATAAATTACTAATGATTTGAGTGTGAAATGTGTAAATCAAACAGATCCAAAGTACCACAGAGATGAGTTTGATATTGCTCCCCTTCAACAGGTCAAGTCTCAACTCACAATGATTCTTGATCTGCAAGGGATTGTGAGAAGGTCAGTGAGTTATACCCTGAAAAAGGTGAAAAATTCACGACCTATCTAACAAGCAACTGGCAGAGATGTTCAACTCAATCCTGATGAAATTGTCAAGGATGCTCCAACAGTTGATGCAACCAGTGACGAAGAACTAAATGACGTTGATGAAGTTGAGGTTGAAGATATTGTTGCAGAAGAGTACCCTCAGTACGCTGACAACGAGGGTAATGTGGTCCCCAATCTGGGTGAGTCCCTAGTCAGTGATATGTTTGAGGTACTAGACAAGATGGAGCAGGAAACCGGAAAGACCGAAGGAACCGACCAAGCCTCAAATGATGACGTAGACATTCGAAAGGCTGAGTGGGCTGAATGTTTTAAAGAAGTCAGAGCCCAACGTGCTGCACCGAAGAGGGATGCCTACACCAAGTTCTACAGCGTCAAGAAACATCTTACGGTGTCAGGCAGGATTATAGCATGGGCATATTTTGATGATCTTAACGTTTATGCCATTAAGAGGGAAAAGGGCATAGAGTACTTTAGATTTCCACATGATCTAAAGACTCTACCAGGTTTTGAACTCAACCAGCTGGCCAAATTGAAGCTGTTGTATGCTGACCCGAGAAAGATGTCAGGCTGGTTTGAGGCTGCCCTAAAGAAAGAGTACCACACCAGGTGGATTAACTTCAGACCTCAACAACCTACAAGGTATATTAGAAGGTCTGAGATGAATGCCATTACTAGAAAACCAAAGATTGTGTTGAAGTGGAATCCTCCACGCACAATGTCAAGAATCCCACTTCGGGAAATGACAAAGGATTTCACACCACACTTTAAGTGGTGGTACTATGATTGGAGAACTGCTGAAGCTGTCATAGTTTGGATAAAGAGGGACAAATGGATACCATCAGGGTATTCGACCCAATGTGGCTAACCAACTTGTCTGCTAATGATGTCTATACATTATACAAGTGGCCACTGTTCTATGACACACAAGACATTGTACAAGCCCTCCAGTTCCAAAACGTTATACGACTTTGCTTCGCGTTTGATATTCACGCGGGAGTCACACAAGAGGACAAGTACAAGAAATATGAGGAGGTAATGAAGAAAACAAGACATTAGAGAGATCTAGTCCAAGGGGGAGTTTGTTGATACATGTATGTCCCTAGATCATGATATGTGATGTAATAGATCTTGTTTGGTATGATTAATGAAATGATATTGATAGTCTGTTAGTTATAATGTTTAATAGTTCATTAATGAGTCGTGACTGAATTGATTGGGTTTATGATTATTTGAATGGTTGCACATTATGTTATATTAATTAAAATATTCAAACTTAACTTAATGAAGTTCTCATGCGAATGGCACATGCGAATGAATCATACGCATGAATAACTTCACACGATTGACTCAGTCGCACGACTGAACCAGGAGACTGGATCAGTCGCACGATTGTAACATAAGATTGGCTCAGTCACACGACTAAACCCTCAGTCGTACGAATGAATCAACCGCATGGTTCAATCGCACGACTGAACCAGACTAATGGTTCAGTTGCACGATTGAATAATACCAACCTATAAATACAACTCAATTCGTGAAAAACAAGGACACTCGTTCAATTACGATTCCAGACGAACCCTAGCCGTCCAGAAACCTTCCAAATCGTTCTCCAAGTTCATAGAACACATTAGATCGATTCCCTATCGATTTCTAACGTTAGTTTCAATCCTTGATTGATTCTTCGTGTGTTCTCACTGATTGGATCGCCAATCAAATAGGATTCCGCACTATTTGATCTGGTTTACACGTTAATCTCTAGGTATTTCGGTCAAATACCAGGTCCTAACAAAAAGAGAGTTTCAAGCTTGGTTCTCGTGGATTCGAGCGTGAAAGTTGAAGTGTAGCGGGTTGAATCGAAGCTCTACTCGACGGTGTTGGTTGTGTGAGTTCGAGTACCCCTCTTTTACTCTTTTTCAACAGAAAACCCTGTTTTGGAAGTGTGTGTGCGTTGAACCCGTGTGTATGTGTTTGTGTGTGATGCGAGTGGAGTTTTTTTTCGGGCTTGTATGTGCTTGTATGGTGTTGTGGTATGTGTTTCTAAGGTTTAGGATGGTTGATTTGGGCTTAGAACGAGGTTGGAAGGGTTTAGAGGCCAAAAATCGCAGATTGGGTTCGGGATGAACTGCATTCTGCATCAGCTAGGGCTAGGCGACCGACTGGAGGCCATACGGTCGAAAGGAGTGCGACTGAGGTTCATTCGCATGTGAGTCGTGGGACTGGAGTCCATATGCTTGTGTGTCGTACGACTGAAGGCCATTCGCATGGGAGTCATGCTACTGAAGCTCCAATCGCCTAGGATCTGCATTAGTTTCATTCGCACAAGATGTTCATCCACATATGTGCTTAATTGCACAAGTGTTCATCCGCATTAGTTCCATTCGCATGAGACTCATCCGCATTGGATCCATTGGCATGGGGCCCATTCACCTAGTGTTCATCCGCATTGTGTTCAGTCGCCTGGAGGGCCATGCGACTGAAGGGTGCCCATACGCCCAAGTAGGGCTTGTGTACCTGGGGGAACACAGTTTATTTACTAGACTTTCGGGGGAAAGTGCGGATGTAAGTTTTTGACGTGGAAGGACATAGAGGTTATGTTGGGCATGGATGACGATGATGTATGATGTTGTATGTTTTGGCTTGATGTATGTTTTGTATATGATGATGCCCTATATTATGATGTTGCTTGTGTATGTTATGTTCCTTGTTTTGTATGATTATTTTCCTTGGCTTTGCGTTAAATGTTAATGAATGAAATGAAAAGTATTATGTAATGTAAAGTGGAAGATAATGAAAAGATGAATGAAATGAAGAATGCATGCATTAATGAACAAACGAACGTAAGAAAGTCTTGCAAGTAAATGTAAGGAGGTTCACACTCAATGAGCAGTGTTAGCTCAACTGTGTGCGGGTTAGCTACCCTATAAGGATGCACACTGGGGCTTGATCCGTGTGATTAAACATATGTATGGAGGTTCACACCCAATGAGAGATTGTCAGCTCAACTGTATGCGGGTTGAATACCCTATGAGGATGCACACAAGGGTTTAGTCTTTCTGAGTGACCAAATGTATGGGGTCCTTGTCGCTTAACCCTAGATGAATTGCTTGGTGCTCTAGAGGGGGGTTAAGCACATGACAGGACCTAGATGAAAACGAAAGATAATAAAAGTACGAAATGAACGATGATGAAGATAATAACTATTATCTACGTGTACGTACAATGTGTGATCATGTTTTCAGACTGTTATGATTTGAAAGAAAGAAATGGATGGTTTTTAACGAAAGATAAAGTATGTTTTATTATAAAACTAGAACTCACTCAGCAACGCTGACTTTTATGTGTTTCTAGTTGGCAGGTAATGTTGCTGAGGATGGCACGGGGCGGCTACTCAGTGCTTTTGGATGGCATTATTTTGTTTAATGTTTTTGCATGTAATGTGAATGAACGATGTTTTGAAAAGAACGCTTGTATTAACTTGCAAAAGCATTTGTAATGATATGAACAATTATTTATATATTTCTGCTGCAATGTTTTATGAATGTTAAATGTAAAGTTATATGTTTTATGTGCAATGATTTACTAACCGTAAGCGTCTTGGGAACGGGGCCTTACACAGATGTACTCCAGCTCGAGTGACTCCAAGAAAGATTCACTAAAGCAACAGTTTGAAAATTTCACTTATATTGCTTGAGAGACCCTTAGCTAGCTCTACTTCAGGTATATGGAGCTTATCTTCCCTTCAGTCTGTGGGAATATATCTTGAATTGAGAGATCTCTCAAGAAAATTCATGAGTGCACTCCCAAATTAGTGGGCATTCTACTCTGTCTCTATTAAGAGGATAGAAAACTTGAACTCCCTCACCATAACTGAACTATATGGAATCCTTGATGGATACCATGTAGAGATGGAAAACAAGAGAGGCCACCAGGTGAGCAAACCCTCAAGCCTTCCTGCTAACAATGCTTTAATGGTTGTTGAAGGCTCAAGAATCCCCCAACCTCAACATAACTAACTTACTCCCAACAATCAGCCTGTTCTTCAGGGCCATACATCAAATTCCCTGAGACTCCAAGGTCTCAACAGGCTTAGTTGAGTCCTTTCCAAGAAAACTATGCCTTTGTCTCAGAAATGGGTATTCTAGTGATATTCAGTTCTACTTTAATGATCTAGAATGTTTCAGCTCAAATGATGTCGAGTACATGGACATTGTCCAACAGATGGCTCAGTTAACTTACAGGATAAATAAGTTCTTCAAGAGAACTGGAAGGCAGTTTCCCCATAACCCAACAAACAACAAGTTTGGGTGTGACAAGACAAAGGCCAAATCTTATAAGTGTAACCAACTTGGTCACTTTGCTAGGGAATGCAAGGCTCCTAAATCAAATCTGAGAACCTCTCAAGCCTCCACACATCCCTCTACACCTAAAGCTTCTGGAAAGTCAACTAAAAACATACAACTGCCATAGTTGAAGAAGTTGACGGGAGCTTCACGGTATAGGATGTGACTCCTGCTCAAGCATGATGGCTGGAACTAATGACAGGAAGGTGTATGAACACCTCTATACTCCATCTTGCATTTCTAAAGTTAAACTATATCAGGACTACAATATGGAAATTAAATATGATACCGAGTCTTTAAAATTATAAAATCTAATTTTAAAAGGGCTGAATTTGACTATCAAAAGAAAATTAAAGAGTTAGAGAAAATTTTGTTCTTGTTAAAATATGAACATACCAACTACAAGACTGAAATCAAAGATTTAATCTCCAAATTGACTGAGGCTCAAGCCCAGCTTGTCACAGTTGAGGCTTAAGATAGGAAGCATGCTATTTCTGAGCAAAACTTCCAAGTCATTCTTGCATCATCCTCTCACTCAAAACTTGTTATAAAAACAAAGGTGGGTTGGAAACTAATGAAATTGCTCTACCACATTCTTATGAGTCTATTAGACAACCAAGGTATGAGACTGAAGAACAAGAGGTTTGTTAGATCTAGGGTCAATAGATCTAGTTCATTTCGTATAGGCTTAGAACTTTAATCAATATTTGTAATGAATACTTGTAATTCATTATTTTGTATGTATTTATATATAGGTTAACCTATATATGTGTGTTGATTTATGTATGTTTACAGGTAAAACATTATAATTGGTGAATTACTAAAATGACCAAGTGTATGAAAAATCTACGGATGAACATTTTGTTCTTCCGTAGATATGTTTCTTACAAGTAAAATACATTCGAAGATCTTCTACTGATGATAAACAAACAACTCTGAGGATGGAAGTGAAGATAGCTTCGAAGAACAAAGTACCTTCGGAAGAACATTGTACCTTCGGAAGAACAAAGTAAAGATAGCTTCCGAAGAACAAGACTTCTACGGAAGAACAAACATCTATGGAAGACCATATTCCTGCGGAGTCCAAACACTTGTATTTAAATAATACATGTGTTACAGTCAACAAGTCAACACGTCAACGAGACAGGGGTGCAAATCCCAAGAGATCCGGTGTTTCCTTAACTGAAACACGCATTCATAAATATGGATCCTAGGTTTCACATCAAGCGTGGTGACACAGACAACTTTGACGGCAAACATACAAGCATCAATACAACAAACTAAACATCACATCAAATCACACAAACCCAAACCCTAGCAGCCATCACATCATCAAATATTCGAATCAATATCATTCATTCATTCATTGTTCATCTGTAATCATTAACATGTTTTAATGAAATACATTTGAATTAATTACTTTTTTATTATTAAGTTTGTTCTTGTTTTCTTGTTCTCTCAATCATAAACAATTAAACCAAGTTAATGTTGATTCCGCAAACATTGACTTGACTTCCAATTAACAATGATAATTCCTGATTGCAATCCTTGGATTCACAGGTGGTATCAGAGCCAAGTGCTCATTGATTTAGATCGATTGATCTATCAGAGTTAGTTGTGTTTAATGTTTGCTGAATTTACTAGATTTTTCAGTTTTTAGTGATTAGATCTATTGTTTTTCTTTTGAGGAAATTGTTTTTTGTGTGATCATTGATTTATCGTTCAACAAGTACTGTTACATTGCTTGATTAACTTGGATCAATATTCAAATCAATTGAATAGCAAATCTTGGTTATTGATCGACATTGATAAATTGTTCATATTAACTGAACAAATCATTAGTTAAAATCTTAGATCGTCACTAATCATTAGAAACTTTGGAGGATCATCATATCAATCTCCAAAGTTGGAAACAAAAGTAGATTTTAAAACCTAGAAAATCAAGTTCAGGTTTCATGTCAATTTTACAAATTCTGACTTATGGGTTTCAATAATAGAAGGTCCTTATATTCCACCCACTTTTGGGTCGGATTATAATGACAATAATCAACCCATAAGTACAAAAGATCTGTCACCTGATGATGTTAAGAAGGTTAAAGTTGATATTAAAGCATACAACTTGCTTAGTATGGCTTTACCTAAAGAAATATTAATTAGGTGTGAGAATTACAAAATAGAAAATTCCTTGTGAAAGATTCTTCATACACTCTGTGAAGGAAGTGATGAAATCCAAAGCATTAGGAAGGACACCCTTTGTTCACAATATGAAACATTTCATCATATTGAGGGTGAATCAATTCCTCAACAACTCCATAGGTTTATGCAACTTGTTACAGAGATGAATATCTTGGAGTTGAAATACACAAATGAGGTATTAAACAAGAAGATGCTTCATACTTTACCAAAAAGTTGGAAGCAAACTGTATCCATGTTCAAGAACACCATGGACCTCAAAGCAACTGGTTTAGATACACTAGTAGCTAAAGTTGAGGCACTTGAAATGGATGAGAAATCAAGAAACAAGAGTGTGAGAACTCATGTATCACCATATCACTTTAAAAAACAAAAAGTGCTGGAAGTGCCTTTATTTCCAACAATGATGGTGATAACTCTTGTACTTTGAAGGTGAAGAGGAAGTAAGTTCTATGCATCAAAACCTCCTAAGAAATCTTCTTAAAGTATGTCAAGAAAAGTGAAAGGAGTAACTGATGATCAAAAAGATACATTATCAGAAAAGCCTTCAATCAACAATCAATCAGCGTCCATCACCGTCATTCTAGACTCTAAAGAACAAAAAGCAGCTTTTGCAGCTTTCAATTCAAGTTTTCAAGCATACCTGGGAAGCTCATTAACCTTTGTCAACATGTGCCAACAAGACTTGGAAGAACTACCTCCATATGTAATGGAGGAGATGGATCTACAGTGGCAAATGGCCATAATTGCTTATAAAGCCAAACAATATCTCAGAAGAAACAAGAATTTGGCCGCTGCGAGTAAATCATCATGGATTGGTGTTGATAAGTCTAAGGTAAGATGCTTCAAGTGCAAATCTATGGACACTTTCTAGAGAATGCAATCAACAAAATCCAGACTCAACACAATCAACAACATCAGTAAACAAACATCATCATCTCAAAGATCCTTTAGGCAACCACAACTTACCAACTCATCCCCACCAGCCACTAATACATCAGCAGGAACAAGTAACTCAAAAGAATCTGGGTTGATCATTCTTCAAGATGGAATCTGTGACTGGAGTATGTATGAGAAGGAAGTCTTAGAAGAAAATCAAGCTTTAATGACTCACATGGAAAATAAAGTTCCACCCATGGCAAGTGAGGTAAGAGACAGGTTATGTTCATCAATATGTGTTGAGGAAGTAGAAAGATATGGAGTTCATGCTCAACAATTGGCTGATAAAGTTAAAGAAACAATGATTTTTGAATGAATCTCATGTAAGAGAACATAAATTATGTCAAATAAAAATGAACTCTTTAAAAAAGGATTTAGATAAAATTGTTTTTGAAAATTATAGTTTAAAGGCACAAGTTGAGCATCTGACCACTTCCTTAACTAAATCCATGGCTGATTATGCATCAACTGAAGTAAAACTTCAAAAGTTTAAAGTTTCATCTTAGCAGTATGAGAAATTATTAAATTCTCATATTGAATCAAAGAACAGGTCTGGGTGGGATATAATGTTGTGGCACCTCCTATAAACATAATTATACTCCTTTGCCTGAATCAATGACAAATAACTTATCAAATCATTTTGTGCCAAGCACCAATATAGAAACAAGTTCTAATCAACAAAACATTAAGAATAAATCTTAGGTGAATGAAATTGAGTTTTCAGAATCACATAAGA
Organism: Flaveria trinervia; assembly: GCA_025506515.1. Taxonomy (NCBI): domain Eukaryota; kingdom Viridiplantae; phylum Streptophyta; class Magnoliopsida; order Asterales; family Asteraceae; genus Flaveria; species Flaveria trinervia. The sequence goes on along the minus strand of CM046445.1, from coordinate 84,482,584 downwards.
TTAATCAAAAGGATTCAAAATTTGACTTTGATAAGTGTGATGACTTGGATGATTCTGATGAATATGATGATGATCTTCTGAACAAGGGTAAGAATATTGTTTTTGAAACAAATATTCCAAAAGTGATTGAAGAAACAAAATTGTCATATCCTCCCAAACAAAGAAACATGCTGAAGACTATCTGTAAGAGAATAGCTCAATTAAATGAAGGTCTTCAAGAACTAAATCAACAACAAAAATCTTCAAATGAAGTGAATGAAAAGTGTGCCTCTACTGAGGAAAGACACAAATCATCCATGGAAAAGAAAAAGAAAAGGCTGTCAGCTGATCCTCATTGAAGAAGAACCGTTCTTCAGTACAAGATCTACGGAAGAAGATACCCTCTTTAGTAGAAGTTGATACCAATTTAGTAGATGATCTATGGAGTAGGAAGTCAGCAACAAACAAATCGAAGCTTCACAAGCTGGAAGAGGAAAAATCAACTTCAAAACTAAAAAAGAATGCAAAGCCTCAAAAGTTGGAAAAATAAGAAGAAATCAACTAATTCTGACAAAGAATCAGAGGAGATGTATTGCAAATTGTGTGACATGAAAAACCATAATACTAAAGATTGTTACTTCAGTAGTTATTGTTCTATTTGCAATATGAACAATCACTTGACATCTGACTGCTACTTCAACAAACATTGTGCTATCTGTAACAAAAATAACCATTCTACTCAGGAATATTATTTCAACAAAAAGAACAAGACAAAAAGCAGAAAGAAGAAACAATCAGATAAAATTGAATCAGACACTCAATCTACTAATTGTGAAAAAGATTCAAAAAACAAGAAGTCTCAACAAAAACCAAAGCCAAAATCACAGGAGAAAACATCCACTGATGTTCATTCTTTGAAGAAAAGAACAACATTCCAGCAATCAAAAACCTTATAAAAGGGTGGATTTGACTGAAAAGGTAACAAAGGATAATGATGCATTCTTTGATAATTTTGAAAAGGGAACCCATATACCTCATTCAAAAATCAAAAGATAGTGAAACATTCAATAATCAAGAGTCATTATCAAAACCAAAGCCTCAAACCAACAAAAATAAGTTGAATGAAGAAGATATTAAGAAACCAGGACCTAGTTCATCAACATCTTCTTCAACAGAATCATCCTCACCTGAAACAACTTAGAATGAATCAAACAAAACTAAAACTGAAACTTCAAGACTTATTCATGAAGGAGTAACTATTTTAGACACTAATGGAGAACCCAAAATCATTAAGGCTTGGGTTGTCAATTCTAACTGATTTCTTTCTGAATGCAAGAACAATCTTGGAGGGCTGACAACAAGTGGTATGTTGACAGTGGTTATTCCAGGCATATGACAGGAAACTGTTCACTTCTCCATGACTTCAAACATAAAAATGCTTCTTATGTGGCATTTGGTGGGGGTAAGAATAGAGGTAAAATTGTTGGTGAAGGAATGGTAACAAATGGTGTGCACAAGTTTGAGAAAGTAAACTATTGTAAAAATTTGCAGTATAATTTATTGAGTGTGTCTTAAATTTGTGATCAAGATTATACCACATTGTTTGGTAACTCTAACTGTTACATAAGCCAGGTTTTTCTGTTTCAGAAGATTGGATCCTTCTTAAAGCATCAAGAAAAGGAACACACTTAAGTTTTGGACATGAACAACATCTCTCTCACAAGACATGAAACATGCCTCCTATCTAAGTCATCAAAAGATGAATCTCAATTGTTTCATAGAAGACTTGTCCATTCTAACATGAAAAACATAAACAAATTAGTGAAAAATAACTTAGTCATTGGATTACCAAAGAAAGAGTTTCATTGCTCAACTCATTGGTCTTCTTCTTATAAAGGAAATCAACATATAGTGTCTCATAAATCCAAAACTATCAATACAAACACTACACCACTCAAATTGCTTCACATGAATCCGTTTGGTCCTACCAATGTGATGAGCATTAGAAAGAGACAATATTGTTTGGTGATAGTTGATGATTTCACTAGGTTTACATGGGTCTTTTTCTTAAAACCAAAAAGTGAAACATCAAAAACATTAATGGACTTTGTCATCAAGATTGAGAATCAACTTAACGTAAAAGTTAAAAGTTTTAGAAGTGACAATGGTACTGAATTGTTAATTCTGACTTGGATTCCTTTTGCAGGACTAAAGGTATTGCAAGGCAATTTACTACACCAAAAAACTCCATAATAGAATAGAGTTGCTGAAAGAAGAAATAGAACACTATTGAAGCAGCCAGAACAATGCTAGCTGACTCACAATTGCCTATCACCTTTTGGGCTGAGGCAGTGAATACTGCATGCAATGTTCAAAATAGAACATCATTGTCAAAGAACATAACAAAACACCTATGAGTTGTTATTTAAAGAAAAACATTCCATAGGATATCTTAGAGCTTTTGGGTGTCATGTATCTGTTTTAAACATTAAGAATCATTGGGAAAATTATTAGAAAAAGCCTATGATGGTTTCTTTGTTGGAATTCTTCAACATCTAAATTTTATAGGATCTATATTCCACAACATAACATTATGGAAGAAAGTCCTAATGTATCTTTCGATGAATCTGTATTTACTCAATTAGTTAAAGGATCATCATGGTTGTTTAATATAGATGCTTTAACAGAGACATTTAACTATGGTTATTTGAATATGCAGGATCTGATGATACATGCTATCCATTTGTTCCACCTAATATGAATGAAGTGACATTATCTGCTGATCCACCAAGGATTCACACATCTTCAGATGGAAACACTTCATCGGCAACTACTGACACTGTATCCGCAGATGTACGTTGTGCATCCGAAGATGTGAATTTTGTCCTTACAGTTGTTCCATGCTCTCAAGTAGATACAACAAACATTAGAAATGTCTCATCATGTCCTCTCTTATCATCCGGAGAAGTTCCTGTAACTCCTACGGAAGAACAAAATGATTCCGAAGAAGTTCATATAGCTGCCATGGGAGAATAAAATGCTTCTAGAGAAACCCCTACAGCTCCTACAGAGACACTCATAATGTACTAATGTTCAACCTACGGAAGATTACTCAACACCAAATGTTGAACAATTTGACTACTTCCTAAATTCTCAATCTGGATGGATCAGTCTACAACATTGATATGACTAACTTGGAATCATCCATTCCAGTTGAATCAACCCCATCAACAAGAATCCATAAGACTCATCCAGTCAACAACATCATTGGAGATCCTGCAGAAAGAACTACAAGAAGCCAAAATGGTACTGCCAACATTTGTCTTTTCACTTGTTTTCTTTCACAAGTAGTTCCTCCAAACATCACTGCTGCTCTAAAAGATAATAGCTGGATTAAAGCTATGCAAGAGGAGCTTCAACAATTTCAAAAGCAAAACGTGTGGACATGAGTTGATTTACCTGAAGGCAACATCCAATTGGAACTAGATGGCTCTTGAAAAATAGACTGGATGATAGAGGCATCATTGTAAGAAAAAAATAAGGTTGATTGCTCAAGGATATACACAAGAAGAGGGAATAGACTATGATAAAGTTTTTGCACCAGTTGCAAGAATTGAAGCCATAAGAGTGTTTATAGCTTATGCATCATATAAGAAGTTCACTGTGTATCAAATGGATGTCAAGTGTGCTTCCTATATGGGAAAATTGATGAGGAAGTCTATGTGTCACAGCCTCCTGGATTTGAAGATCCTCACTACCCACACAGGGTATACAAACTTGATAAGCTTTGTATGGTCTTCATCAAGCACCAGAAATTGGTATGAAACATTATCATCTTTCCTGCTCAAGCATAGATACAAAAGAGGAACCTTGATTAGACTCTCTTCCTCAAACAAGAACATCAAGATCTCTTGGTTGTTCAAATATATATTGATGATATTATATTTGGATCAACTAATAAGATTGTGTGTAAGTATTGAAAAATTGATGAAATAAGAGTTTCAGATGAGCTCAATGGGAGAATTAAATTTCTTCTTAGTCTTCAAGTTCATCAGAAGAAAGATGGAATTTTCATCAGTCAGGAAAAATACATACATCAAGTACTGAAAATACAACCTTTCTGATGCATCTTCATGCAAAACACCAGCCTCAACAATTGAAAAGATTGTACTGATCCTTCAAGAAAATCCATGATCAAAGATTATATAGGTCAGGTATTGATCATATCTGAACAGACCATCAGGGAGCATCTGTGGTCAGGTTTTGATCATATCTGGACAGACCATCAAGGAGCATTTAGAGTTTCATAATGAAGGCTCTCCTACGGAGTTCCCCAAGGCAAACCTAGATGACACATACCCACATGGGATATGACAGTGATGTGAGCAGGTCAACTATCTAAAAATTTAACTTCTCTTAAACCTAGAAGTTCCTTCTTCACATAACCCTTCATTGCTTGTCAAACAAGTCTAGGGGATAGGATCAAATCCCATATGAACAAGGATGGCTAGTTTATGGTTGGTAAAAGGCCTCCGCTTCAATTATTCAAGATTTGTGCTGACTAATCTGATGGGAAACCTTCAAAGGGAGACATTTACATTTATCCCCTGGTTCATTCTGAACATCATCAACTGTGAGTTGAACTAGAGCAAGCTTGTCTCTGCAGCTACTCTCCTTGTTCCTCACATGAGGCCAGGCATATTCAAAGTACTGAAAAGGATGTCCGCAAACTTCACTGGAAAACACATTGCACTTCTTCCAGGTATGATTGAGCTCATAGCTCCTGGTGACATCCCTATTGAACCCATAGGTGGTGAACCCACACCAGCAATAACCTCACACTGCATGGTGCTTCTCCCACTCCCATGTAGTTGACCATACTTTATTCCACTGTTTATTCTTTATTAGTTAGTACGATTACTAACTTTAGTTGGTGACAAAAGGTAACTCATGGACATGTCATGACTACTAAATCTTAAATAATATTTTATCTAAGATACCTTGTCTTTAGTAATGTAATATTTGCTTTAGTCATAGGTTGTCAGTTAGTATCAAAGTATATCCGACTATAGGTAGTAGTATATGGTTTCTCAGTATAACTCATTAATATGCTTGTAAGAGTCTTGCAACACTTTGAGTTAAGAAGTAATATATATATATATATATATATATATATATATATATATATATATAATATATATATATATATATAAGTAGCTTGAAAATTATCTTCTTGTGTTTTGATTACTTAATATATTATTATCAACTCTTAGAGTGATTCTGCATCATCTAACAAGTGTGATAAAGTGAGTTTGAGAGAAAACATTAGTGTTGTGTGACCAATACCGATCCTACATAGTATAATTTTCAACTAAAATTATGTTTGTGTGGTTAATAAAATGTAAAACACAAGAGAATGTTTCATTTTAAATTCTCTTGGTTTTGGGATTTTAAATTTCCTCTTTAGGTGGAATGATTTTGAAATCCCACAAATAAGAAAATTTGAGGTGAAACATGTCATTGGGTTTTATATTTCATTACCCAGTCAAACATAAATTTACTTGAAAATTATACTAGTTTCTCAATTACATTCCATTCATTCCAACCAAACGTCTTTCATTTTTGCTATTCTTTTTGGGTGGGTGTATTCACTCTGGTTTGGGTTGAGTACATTTAGATTTTTTGGTTTTCATATGGATACTAAAGGAGCGTTTGGGGAAGGAATGGAATGGTGTGAAATGAAATTGAGAAACTAGTATAACTTTCAAGTAAAATTATGTTTGAGTGGGTAATGAAATGTGAAACTCAAGGAAATATTTCATCACCTAGAGAGTGAATTTGAAATCTCACACCCAAAAGAATTTGTGGTGAAACATTCCTTTGGTTTTACATTTAATTACCCACTCAAATATAATTTTACTTGAAAACTATACTAGTTTCTCAATTCGATTTCATTCCATTCCATTCTTTCCAACCAAACGCCCCCTAAAAAAATATTAATTTGAGATAAAAAATATTAACACCATGAAATTCTAACTGTTTTCTCAATAGAAAGATTGTTTTCTGACTGTAGCTTCGATTCATAAGTTGGAGCACATTTTGATCTCTTCAACCATCAATCTTTTACTCCATGAATGTGTGTAAAGACTTTTGTTGTTTCACATTCCACATATGGTCCATAGCGTAACCACCATGATTATATGAATAATGGCTTTGAAAGTTACAACGTCTCTAATGTGTTTCGTAGAATTCATTTGTTCAGTCACCTGAGACCTGCCTCTTAATTACTCCCCCAGTTCAACTTGAGATTACAATTCATTAATATGTGATCTATTGTCTCTTCTTGTGAGATGCATAATTCACATGATAAAGGCTTACTGGGACATCCAATTGTTTCAACTGAAATCTACGTTGACTTGGGGAAACCAACACTTCTCGGTCTCCTTTTAATTATTTGCCAAACCAGAATAACCCATGTGCTAAATCTGCCAATATCCATTTGTCTTTGGTGTTTAACATTGAGGTAGTTTTCGGTATGCAAAAATGAGGGGCGGAATGTAATAAACCAGTAAGAGTGAATAAATAAAAACATGTTTGGTTGGTGAAAATAATAGAATAAACTATTACATAATTGTTTTCATTCACTCAAATTTATTTCACCCCCCTTTTTTTCATTCCATTATTTCTTACATTATTAGTCACCACACTGCTAATCCACCCACTACACCACTCACTTACCCACCACAACAACCACCACCGCCGCCTGTCACCACCACCACAACAACCATCGCCGGAAACCACTAGAGGTCACTACCACCACCGGGAACCAGTGCCGGCCACTTCCGTCACCGAAGCTCACCGACGTCGCTGGAAACCACCGAAGACCACCATCGCCGGCCACTTCCGTCTCCAGAAACGATGGCCACCACCACTGCGGGAAACCACCCTCGGGTCACCATTGCCACCACTGAAATCACCGTCGCCGGAAACCACCACCGACATCATAACCACTTTTATATTTCATTGATTCGTATTTATTTCTAATAAATAATCAAACATGTCAATGGAATGTAATGATTTATTTTATTTTCTCATCCATTTTATTTTTTTATTCATTCTATTCATTCGTCAATTTTATTAATAAAAGCTATAGAAAAACCTTGCAGGGGTAGTTAATTTTCTTAGAGGCTTGGACAAGAGAAGCTAGACAATTTTGTATGATAAGTAGATTGCCATTTATGTAGTTAAAAATACGATGATTTAAAGTAGAATGAAACAATTTTATTAAAATATGATGTTCTATTGTACAATGTAACACATTCACTTGAGTTGTCATTTTCCATTTGATTTGATCGTACGTTTTATAGATGTGATAGACAAAGATTATTGAAGTTTTCTATAGTTTGGACTTATCTATTACATGATGAATTGTGATAGACGAAGATAATTTGAAGTTTTCTATAGTTTCGACTTATCTATTACATGATGAATGAGAATCATTATTATAACAAAATAAATTACTGAGATTGGGTTGTTTGAGTTCTAAACTGTAGTTGATGTATTTATAATCAAACTCTAAAAGCGGGAGATCCGAGTATAAAAAAAATATAGTTTAAAAACACAACTACATGCGTTTCATTAGAATATTAAAGTAACAATTAGTAGTTAATATTTAAAATTAATTAAACATTATTAGATACATGATATAACTTAAAGTATGTATAACTAATTGTGTTAAGTGCTAAAACAATAACAAGATTTTTTAAACTTTCATCTTTCAATAACTTTTGTTTTAAAAAAGTTATTTTTTTAAACATCTTGTTTTAGAAGAAAAGAAGATTGTTTTTTTAACAAAGTCATTTTCTTTAAAAAGTTCTTTGTGTTAAAAAAACTTTATATTCATTACGTTTTATTAAAAAAGATTTTTAGTTAAAACGAAATATATTTTTAATTATTAATATATTTGTTTTCAAAATTGAAAAATATATAAATAATAGATCGATTAACTTGTCATGCCAGTGATATATATTAAAATAAGTGTAAGGAAATAACACATGATAAAATTATTTTACTTTATTAGAAGAGGTTAGATGGTAATATTATATATGGCTACAAAGTAGTGCTTTTTTATTAGAGAAAACTAATACCAAAGATAAATCATTCGACATGTCCTACAACAACGTTAAAACACACAATTATTTAAGAAAACACCACAAAAGATGGCAAGCAATCTTTAATCACAAGTCACCCAAAACGATTGGGGAACATGACATTGCTACCCAAATTATTGACCGGTTGTAATTTAGTAAAGCCACCTAATATATTTATTGTGTTTCCTCCTAAAAAGTCATGAAAATTGTGCCTATATGTTTTTAGTAGTATTAAAACTACTAGATAGTTTTTTTACGTGATAACATGACGAACACAAGATGTAAAATAAATAAATTAAAAAAACTATAGTAGTATTATATTTTAATTTAAGAGAATAAAATGCTTTTTAGAGAGGTCATTCATTTTTAAATTGGCGTCACTCGAACACACTTAACTTTAAAGTTTTCCTCTTATTCACAGCAAAAGCACCTAAAACACGTTAGTGATATTAGAGGTGAATTTTTTTTATAAACTCAACATCTTTTTTGTTTAAGAATAATGTGAAATTGGCCTAAAGTGTTACAATCACCCCCCCCCCCCACCCCCAACCACCCTCTCCCGTTTTGACTTATCGTCTTTGATGACGTTCGCCCCACCATCCCATCCATAGATGTGGGGTTTTCCTATGGTATCCCTATGAACAACACCAGAAACTCACCATCCTCGACGAGGTTTGCCCCACCGTCCCAAACGGCATAGGAGTGGTTTTGATACCATTTGTAACATCCAGCCTCTCATACTACTAATATTGTTCGTTTTTCCCACAAGTACCCAATATTGGATTGCTGTCACATGAGCACGTTAAATATGAAGTTCTCTTTTCATTTACGGCCAAAACACCCAAAACATGTTTGTAATATTAGAGGCAGGATATTCCTTATGAACCCAACATTTCTCATGTTTATACCCGATATGAGATTTACCTAAGATGTTACACACATGCTTCTAGATAGAGCACTTGGATACCTAAAGATTAAATATTATGGTTTGGTATATATATGATTAATCGACTCCCTGCTAAGGAAACTTTATGAAATAAGGTATAGATATTGCAAATATTATGTGTTTTTTTGTGTAAATCATATAGAATTCACGGATCACGTATTTGTGGATGTTATATTTTCGCATCCATTTGCATGTTTATTTCTACATGGATTGAGATTCCATTTTCAAACTCTTAATATTCATCTAATTTGTTCGTTGGTAGATTACTCAACTAGTCTAAAACCAAAAAAAACACGTTTTAGAGGCTATTTTGATCATTCATGGTGGTTATTTTGATGTTAGTGGTCATTAACAAGTTAGCTCTTAATTGTCATTAGAGAACTAGAGAAAAGTGTTTAGCCAACAAAACTCAATTCATTTAAGGACACAAAATTTGAGTTTAAAAGTTGGAAATTTGGATCAACAATCAGTAATTTAGACTAGAGTTTGTTAAAGCACAATTCCCAAGATTTCAACTTTTGATTAAAATAACAAAAAAGGGATAAAACTTTTAAGAGTATTCACAATACATTCTTCATCTTTATCTATATAATTATATTAAAAATTATTATTTTGTATCTCTAATTTTCAATTTTATTGTTATTTTTTTTCTCTCTTTCACTCATAACCACTTAAAATATATTAAATACATTATAGGATTTTGAACAGTTTTTCCAAAAATAAAAATTGAACAGTAAATTTCTCATATCCTTCACTCACAACGACTTATAATCAATGTTTTCAGATTCAGATCGAACGTTGAATCGAACGTCATACTGGTTCACTAATTGAATCAATCAGACCGGTGAACCAGATTTATGAACCGGACGAGTGTATAATTAGCTTTAATTTTTCAAAGATATTAAAACTTGAGTTTTTAAAGTATGACACTAATCTAACAACTTGAATAAAAAAACATATATAATTTGAACTATATATGTTCAAAACCATTACATGTTTTTTAAACCAAATAATTGGTATACACGATGAGTAAATGTAATACTATTATCAAAACCATTAATGATAGCAATACCGCTACTTTGCTTTAAAAGCAGAATTAATTACTTTTCAGTTACGTTTCACTACCATGAAGAATATGAATTCACTACTATGAAGAATATGAAAGGGGTATATCAAAAGTTTTCATCATATTTTCTAGTCTTTTACACATTTCTTCCCAGATCATCTTCTCCATCATATTTTTTTACATATTTTTTTCCCAGATCATCTGCTCTACTATATCCTTCACATCTCATTTGAGCAAAAATTATCATCTCTCGTTGTCTTCTTCACCATCTTCTTCACTATCTCATTTGAGCAAGAAAGTTCCACCCCTATTTGAAAAGTCGTCATTGAAATTGATAGAAGCTCCGATATTCACTCTTGTTGTACCGGTTTCGGCGTCCATGCAGTGGATCTGGCGTTGTTGAGAAGAACTGACATTTTCCGTTCAGATCTTCGACATTGATTTCCGATCTTTAGTGTTAGATTCGAGCCAACCGGTTCACCGAATCCCGGTTCAACCACCAAATCGCTTTTGACCTGCCGGTTTTTGAGATACAAAACGAACTAGTGTAGATCGGACTGCCGGCAGCACAAATCCCGGTCGGAATGCCCGGTCCGATCTGGGCACGAAAACATTGCTCTAAGACTCGCTCATTCACAGTGTTATTAATTCATATATATCAAGTCACCTATTAAGCTTGATGAGTTTAAATTGTAAGAAAATTAAAATTGACAATTCAACAAGTACCTTTATGTATAAGCAAACCTTTTAACTTAATCAAAACTTGCAATCACGTTCAAAACTCAAGTGCCAAAGCATAAACTATATTCTTAACATACCAATTATCTCTCTAAGCGATAATCTTCCATCCGAAAGCAAGCATAAAGAACCTAGTCACTCATCATTTTCATTATGCTTTCAATCTTGGAGAATAATTGTAGATGAGTTTGGGAGCATCGAAACACCAAAAAAGGCCTAAATTTTAACAATTTTCATTTGTAAGTTGTCTTAAAAAAACCAATTTAGTTTTTTTAGTTATTTAAATAGATTAAAACTTCCTTAAAGTCTGGTGCCAAAACTACAACCAGTGTATCATACACCTGATTTTTTTTCCAAATACGCTCATACATATGGTGGTTGATACGACAGTGACGTATGATACACCCACCCTAGCATATCATACGACAATCGGCTAATTTTTCTCCGTATTCATATCTTTTATTATCTTCACTTCTAGGCCAAGAACTTTGGGTTGTTTTGTTGGCTCTTAATAGTTATTAAGAGGTTACCTCTTAATGGTATATACTTCATAGCCTCTTAATGATTAAGAGATAAATATAGATGTTATTTATTTACCATTCAACATTAAGGTTTCATCTTAACCATTAAAAGGCTATGAACCATTAAGATGTAATCTCTTAGTGACCATTAAGAGCTAACCTATTAATGACCATTAAGATTCTACCAAATAGCCTCTCCATTGTTTTGCTTCCTTTGACTATCAAATATATTCCTTTTAGTTCCGAACACTTGTTAACATAACATAAACAAAGTAAGCATCTCCATAACAAAAATCATATAAAATGATGCATCTAAACATCATAAAATTCAAAGTATCAACATGTTATCAGTGAGAATCATGTGAGTTAGCTACATGGACCGGTTAATCGTACTAGGAGTTTGTAATGGACGCTAGTTTCTTTAATATGTTAGGGTTTATTAAGGAGGGTGGAAGTATTATCATTGATGGTTGGATCGAGTAAGGGTTTATAGAGGCGGGTGTGTATGTTATGTAATTTTCTAATAGGGATTTATGGAGTCATGATACATCATTTGAAGTGGTTGAGCTATGGTCTGAAATCCAGAATTGTCCCATGGTAAACATGGGTCAGTAGTGATAATAACACATGCGAAGATCTTAGTGGAGGAATTTGACTCGACAGGTAGCTAATGTGATTAAGAAGATGGATTTTCTTTTACAAATTTTATCTTGTTAATCATATCCAACTTTGATTATGCCTTCAGATATTCTCTCTTTTTATCATTCTCCTCCTTTTTCTCCTTTTTTTTCTTATCCTCCTCTTCATCTACATCCTCAACTATTCCATCTTTCTCATCCAACTCTGTGGTCTCAATCTTTTAAGCAGATGTCTTTGTACAGATAGGTTCGGCAGATACTTGCTTCTTTACCTCAAGGTTGCACTTAGAGGTATATCTGAAAGTGTATGTTAGTGAAGGTTCCACATAATTATAACCTAAACCTATCATGGCTTGATACAACATTTGGGTGTTTTTAGTAAGTGCAAGTAATTTTTCAAATTTTCAATTTGAATATTATATTTATCAGCATATGTTTTAGCTATGGCTAAACCATCTTGTGTTGATTTAATTCTACTCAAAAGATCTTTAATTTGGGTCTTTAAGTTGGTTTGAACATGTTTTAGTTGTGAAAAAATCTTTTCTAGCTCCATTATTTATTCTTTTTAAGTTTGATCATTTTTCTTAAAATTAGTTTTAAGAAAATTGATTGATTTAACATTTTTCATGAGATCCAAATTGTAATTTATGTACAAGTAACCTTAGTTATGCATTTAGGAGTACAACATCGTTCAGACGTTACCTGAGGTAAGGGTTGAGCTTCCAACCATTAATGCATTGTTGATGATTGTGACATCTTTCACTTGGAAGCTCTAATTAATCACCTCTTCTTCTCAGGCTACAATTGTTGTATTTTTGTGGCTGAATGAAGAGGAAGGGCTTTGATGAGTTGAGTGTTGTTTATAGTTTAATGAGCTTGGAGGAGATGGGTTAGACTTTGGTGCTTTGCGTTTCTTAGCAAAATGTCCCAGCTGGTTGTAGTTGAAACACTTTACCTTGCTTTTGTCAAAACCAAATCCTAATCTTCTTTACTTCAAGAGTTTTCTTCTGGTTATCTATTGAAACTCCTTGGCCTTGAAGAATATCATTGCTATATCATAGTTGATATCCATTTCTTCAAGATCATCTAGATTAATGCACTCCAGATATTTTTAAAGAGTTGAACGAAGTTGGTTTGGTCACTAATGAAAGCAAAGTTTGTGGGATAGGATTGTTAAAAGGATGATGAGGCTGGCTGATTTCATAAGTTTAATGATAGTGATAATTGAGATTCAGCGGTTGGAGATTCAGGGTAGGTAATCATAGGTGCTTGATGAGTCATCATGTGAGTTTGATTGACTTGGGAGTGGGAATGATAATGATTAGGCTCACGAATAAGGGCAATGAGAGTTGTTGACTTTTAGGGGTTTGAAGAACTGTCTAGTGATTATTCATCAACATCCATCTCTATTTGACAAGCACTAAGGATGCGGTATAACTTCTTAAGAGTCATTGCCTTTAGATTCTTAGTTTTTTATGGACACAATATAAACTGTCCATGTCTTTGATAAGGATCTTAAGAATTTTTTGAGAATAGTGTTATTCTCCATCTTCACTCTAGCTTCATTTAGCGAGTCTTGAGATCAAATATAGGTTGGACTCACCTTAGATTAGTTATATCTATATTACTTTGTAATAGGTCTAATGTTAGTTTACCTTTGTATGTAGTTCATTTTGCTTAGTTTTGCCGTCCAGCGAAACTGTGAGCGTAACTGTGGTTTCGTTCACAGTTGTAACATCCGCCTAAATTCAAATTATAAATCCAAAAGCCGAACCCATTTTAAACTTTCATGCCAAGAAAGTTCACTATCAAATTAATGTCATTAATTCTAATGAATCATATGAATTAGAAGTGAATTTTAATCTTTTAAAAAATGGGGTTATTTAATTTTTTTTACTATATTTTTTTATTTTATAAAGTAAAGAGTTATAAACTTATAAAGACTTAATTATCATATATGAGTCAAAGTTAAAAAGGAATAATTATATTTTTAAAGTTTCTACAAGACTTATAAAATATATAAGTTTATAAATAATTTGGGTTATTTTTAAATTAAGGCTTTAAAAGTTTAAGGGTTAAAATTGTAGATTTTAAAACTTGAATTAAAAAGGTTTGACATAAAATAATAACTAATAAAACTAGAGGGACCAAAAGTGTAATTAAAATAAAATACCTAAACCATCGCCCAAACCCCCCCTCACCGCCTGTTTTTCCGGCCACTACCTCCGGCCACAGTTCCGGCGGCTCCGGTGGCCATCAAATCACTCGAAACGTCCGATTTAAACACAATTAAACCATATTAACCCTTTCTTGACCCGTTTCGAACTCAATGAATGTTTCAATTCGAATCGTTAATCCTCTCGAATTGAAACCGAAACGTGTATTCAAAACACGAACTCGATCGACTTGAAACTGATCAAGTCATGCATTTACAAACGTGGGAAAATCTTCAAATCGATATTCTGGAACTTCTTGAACTCCCAATTTCGCCTGCAACACACACAAACATCACGTTCGATGCAAATGCACAACATAAACGTATAACTAGCGTTCGGCACCTTTAGAACCTTCTAACTAGAAATTAATAGAGGGGAATCGACCTAAGTCATCATACAAAGTTTTCCAAGTGGTCAATTGAATCAAACCATCAAGAATCGGTTCTGTTTGATGTCTCCACGATCGCACGTGTTTCCATTCTTGTTTCCTAACCAAACAAAACCAATCCACGTAATTAAGAGCATCTATATGCTCGGTTTTACTTGGCGAATCAAAGCCCTAACTTTAATTTCGTTAACAACTTCGAATTTACGGTCAATTTGATCCAAACCGATTCTAGGGTTCTTATGAAATTGGGGGATTTCTTGAAGTATTGCTTTTTAACAATTTAATACTAATTCTTAACGTGGCTGAGGCCTTTAGTTCACTCGTTAGTCACTTGTATCCCCACCATGAGGTCCCGGGTTCAAACTCGGGCACCCTCAAACAATTTTTAAGGCTTTTTAGCCCTTAAATTAATTATAGAAAATTTCTAATAAATAAACAAAATAGTCTTGTAAACTTTAAATATTTTTAAAGAGACCAAATAATTTTCTGTAATTTTTCTAAATTTAAATAATTAAAAATCTTTTCAAAAAAACATTTTAAAGATTATTCTTGGGTTATTTATATTAAAATGGATTTTAATAAATAATAAATTATTAGTGGTCCAAACATTTTCTTTAAATATTCATCGTTTAAATCACGTCATTTTAAATGGAGATTTCTTGAAACATTATAAATCAATATAATTTCTATTATTCTTTATTTTGGGTTTTAATATTATAAAACCTTTATAAATATTATTTAAAACGTTTAAAAACTTTGTAAAGGACTTTAAATAAGTTTATATTATTTTGCAAGTCATATAATTAAGTATTCAATAAATCATCATTATCAATTTTAAATAATTAATTTCTTATATTTAATTTTTATTTATTTAAATAAATTAAATTATTAAATCATTTATTATCGCTCTCAATCTCGATTAATTTATTTCCTCTTATTTAACCAAAACATAATCGTTTGTTTTATTTTACTTGATTTAATTATTAAAACCCCCAATTTCCAAATAAAACCTTAATTCATTTTACTCTTAAATCATATATTATCCTAATCCTAAGACATCAACTCTAGGTTAAATCGTAAAGGAATCGTTGGAACCATCTTATATTCTCATCGTTATCTTAATTGCAACTTTAGCACGTGAGTTTTCTAGGTGAGTATTTCTATACCCCTTTTTATATTTTTATACTTTGAGGTGAAACATGTTACATTATAAACTTTGCACTTGTAAACACGTTTGATTTTTGTAAACTTATGGCATTTCACCTGTATGTTATGGTTAGTTGACCTTTGTAGCTACCATGTAACGTCGAATATATGTACAATCATTAACTATTGCTAGCCTGGCGAGGTCATAGATCTATGGGCCTGACAAGCCTGCTTGGTTGATCCAATTACACTTAGCTAATCGTATATACTTGTAAACGTTTGAGACTTATAAAACTTTGTCAAGATTTGATTGTGCATTCTGTCTTACATCCCTAGTTACTTTGTTCTTTAACTTACAACATGAATTGCCATCTTTTATATACTTATGTATGAAAACTATGGAAAGCTCACCAACTTTCAAAGTTGACCTTTACTTTTTTAACATGTTTCAGGTTTCTTAATTGAAGATCTTCTTGTGTTCATATAGGACTTGGACCTAGACTAATTGAAAGACTTATATTATTTGTTGTATCTTGATTGTTATGTTATTATTTTATTTGTCTTGTAATGTTTAATGATTAATGATATTTAATATTATTTCAACTTAATTAGTTCCATGTGCTATGAACAATCGTTTCATATTCGTCCGCCCCGATGATTCCGCTGTCGGTCGGGGTGTGACAGATTAGTATCAAAGCCATGGTTATAGGGATTTAGGTTACTAGAAATAGAATGACCTAGACTATAACTAAGTACCTTTACACATGAGTCCTCTCGTGTATTTTATATGCTTAGATAGGTTTTTATGTGCCTTATGTGTTTATACTTGATTATGTGATTATATGCCTTATGTGTTTATGCTTATACCTTGAATCTTATCAATGCACACACGAACCTTAAATAATATTCTAAGGTCTTATGTGCCTAAATAAAATGGTATTCAAAATGATCTTTGAATCTTTATTCGTGGTTTTCAAGTCTCGTCAAAGTTTATGTCCTACAATTTGAAACATGTAATGTTGGAAGAGTGGGATGCCTGTATCTCGAGGTGTTCTGTCTAGGCAAGGTATTCATATAAATCCAAATCAACCGATGGATCCATTTACCTTACCTGGGAACCCTTGGGCTGAGTATCCGCTTATAGGTACGCATGTCTTTATTAAGGTTGTAGTTGACCTAATACTTTGATAAGTCAACATAATGTTTTTGGTTTGTAAACCGAACATTACACTCGAAACATCTTGTTATTTTGACTTGTTTCTTCATTGATTTTGTTCCCTTGAATCTTAAACTCATTATCCCATTTCTCTTAATAACCCTTAAAAACCATTCTAAATGTTTTCCCCTCAAAACCGCTCTTATCCTGAAAACCTATTACAATGATGCTCTCATTCCAATTAAATCTTTAATATTAACAAACACGACACTTGTATCAATGTTAAACTAATGAAACTTTGAAACCTCAACGAAATAGTAAACAATAATTGATCATCTAAGAACTCTGTTAAAGTTATCTTCTTGAGAAGCTCTTATGAATTCTATATCTTATCCAAAAGTGTCTTGACCATAATTTTTCATGTCGTCAAGCTAAGTCTTTTATTGATCTAAACTTGGTGTTGTACTCGTAACAAAACCTTCCTAATCATCTTGAACCGTTTAAAATACAAAAGTTTATCAACTAAAGTTCCAACCTAATGATCTTGTACCCTCGGTCAAGAAACACATGAAATCATGAATCATGAAATTGAACAAACTTAAGCATAGCAAAACATCATAGTTAAACTCATTAAATTTAAACGTTCCAAGTATCACTTGCGAATATAGCATAAAATCCAAGTCTCCTTATATCCTTGAAATTAGTCCTCTCGTGATTAAATTTCGGGACGAAATTTCTTAAAGTAGGGGAGACTGTAACATCCGCTTAAATTCAAATTATAAATCCAAAACCCGAACCCATTTTAAACTTTCATGCCAAGAAAGTTTACTATCAAATTAATGTCATTAATTCTAATGAATCATATGAATTAGAAGTGAAGTTTAATCTTTAAAAAACGGGGTTATTTAATTTTTTACTATATTTTTCTTATTTTACAAAGTAAGGCGTTATAAACTTATAAAGACTTAATTGTTATATATGAGTCAAAGTTAAAAAGGAATAATTATATTTTTAAAGTTTCCACAAGACGTATAAAATATATAAATTTATAAATAATTTGGGTTATTTTTATATTAAGGCTTTAAAAGTTTGAGGGTTAAAATTGTAGATTTTAAAACTAGAATTAAAAATGTTTGACATAAAATAATAACTAATGAAACTAGAGGGACCAAAAGTGTAATTAAACTAAAATACCCAAACCATCGCCCAAACCCCCCCTCACCGCCTGTTTTTCCGGCCATAGTTCTGGCGGCTCCAGTGGCCACCAAATCACCCGAAACGTCCGATTTAAACGCGATTAAACCATATTAACCCTCTCTTAACCCGTTTCGAACTCAATGAGCATTTCAATTCGAATTGTTAATCCTCTCGGATAGAAACCGAAACTTGTATTCAAAACATGAACTCGATCGACTTGAAACTGATCAAGTAATGCATTTACAAATGTGGGAAAATCTTCAAATCGATATTCTGGAACTTCTTGAACTCCCAATTTCACCTGCAACACACACAAACATCACGTTCGATGCAAATGCATAACATAAACTTGTATCTAGCATTCGGCACTTTAGAACCTTCTAACTAGAAATTAATAGAGGGGAATCGACCTTTATCATCATACGAAGCTCTCCAAGTGGTCAATCGAATCAAACCATTAAGAATCAGTTCTGTTTGATATCTCCACGATCGCACATGTTCCTGTTCTTGTTTCCTAACCAAACGAAACCAATCCGGGTAATTAAGAGCATCTATATGCTCGGTTTTACTTGGCGAATCAAAGCCCTAACTTTAATTTCGTTAACAACTTCGAATTCGTGGTCAATTTGATCTAAACCGATTCTAGGGTTCTTATGAAATTGGGGGATTTCTTGAAGTATTGTTTTTTAACAATTTAATACCAAATCTTAACGCGGCTGAGGCCTTTAGTTCACTGGTTAGTCGCTTGTATCCCCACCTTGAGGTCCCGGGTTTGAACCCGGGCACCCACAAACAATTTTTAAGGCTTTTTAGCCCTTAAATTAAATATAGAAAATTTCTAATAAAAAAAATAGTTTTGTAAACTTTAAATGTTTTTAAAGAGACCAAATAATTTTTTATAATTTTTCTAAATTTAAATAATTAAAAATCTTTTTAATAAAACATTTTAAAGATTATTCTTGGGTTATTTATATTAAAATGGATTTTAATAAATAATAAATTATTAGTGGTCCAAACATTTTCTTTAAATATTCATTGTTTAAATCACGTTATATTAAGTGGAGATTTCTTGAAACATTATAAATCAATATAATTTCTATTATTCTGTATATTGGGTTTTATATTATGAAACCTTTATTAAAAAGGTTTGACATAAAATAATTGTCAATGTTAAACTAATGAAACTTTAAAAAGGCTTTAAAAGTTTAAGAGTTAAAATTGTAGATTTTAAAACTTGAATTAAAAAGGTTCGACATAAAATAATTGTCACACCCCCGCTAAGAGAGGAAACACAGGGATGTAACGAGACGGAAATCGTCATAACACATGGTAAGCGATAGAGATGCAATAATAATAATGATGACAAGCGTGTCATGACGACACCCGACAATAAGGGGACTTGTGTCGTGTTTAGTCAGTATTCACGACAACATAGCCATAAGCATAAACATAATATAAGATAAACATAGATAATAACATTGTATGCAATTCCCACAACCCGGGAACAAGTTACAAAGTGTAATGTTGTTTGAAACAGATACAACAATTGTTTTCAAAATGACAAGTTTAGCCCGGAAATGCATCCTAGGGTCTCCACTAAGGCAGCACACCTAGAACCTCAGCTAGCATGATCACCTGAAAAAATATGCTCAAAATGGTCAACAAAATTTGTTGGTGAGCTCGCAGGTTTAAAAGTAAATAAGTAATTGATGCTGTATAAAGTTGTTGCTGAATACCGTGCATACGGTTATAAGTAAGCAAAATCACATGACAAGAGCTTTACAACCAAACCTAACAACGTACACAAAGAATCTTGTCGGAATATATTCACCCAAGGCCCGTTCCTGGATTTTGTTGGTACTAACTAGTATACCAACACGAGGGTGGGGGTGTCAACCTAGTAGTACTACCAATACCTATCCGTAGGTTCCCACACTGGAATTAAATGGTTGTAAAAGAACCACAAAGCAGACTCAAGCATGTATCAGATAAGTACCCACAAAACAGTAGCACGTCGATTCCAAGTATGTAAATTGTATGTATGTTGCACAGCATAGAAAACGGGCGAGCATACTTTTCCACCATGTTTGTAAATGTTTGTAAAGTAGTATAAGCATAAAAAAGGGGCCACGAGACTCGCTTGTTCAGTGGTAAGTATGAATGATCAAAGTTCCCAACAGTTGAATGTAATGAACAGTCAAACACCTATTGACAGTTATTGTTAAGCATTAATGATATGTATAAAGCATATAGTAATGTTTGGTTGGTTCGGGTTGTATCGGTTCGGTCGTGGGTAGCACACACATCAAGCGGACACAAGTATCAGATCTTATGTAGATCCAAGTACTAAGAGTAGTCGTCATTGCTTATGACATCCATATAAATATCCCATTGTTATAAAAGATAGCACTTGTTAAATATTTGTAGTTCCAAATGGGTTGTCGATAATTGCAAAATGTTAGGTTGATTTCAATTGAAATAGTATGTGCATGTTGATAGCGTTGACTTTAATCTTTGTGGTCAAGCAATGACACTTTTATGTTACCTTATCATCATCAGACGTTCAAGAGGAAATTCACACTTAACATCCTCAGTCACACAACAGGGCCAGACGCTCGACTCAACACTCCATTCGTACGAATCAACCTTCAATCGTACGAATCAGCTTCATTGGCACGATTGAACCCTCATTCGTACGACTGGCATTCAGTCGTACCACACAACACCCAATCACACGACTTAACCTCCATACGCACGAATCAACCTTCATTCGTACGAATCAGCTTCATTCATATGATTGAACCTTCATTCGTACGATTAGCCTTCAGTCGTGCGATACACACACAGTCGCATGCATTCATTCATTCGCATTGACTCAATCGCACACACATTCATCCGCATTGACTCAATCGCACACACACTCATCTGCATTGACTCAATCGCATGACATCCCTAGTCGCACGATTCAGTCGCCTGAAAGACACAGTCGCACGACTCACCCAGTCGCACGGCTCAGTCGCATGACAGACCCAGTCGCCTGAACTGTAGGTTCGCGACTGCTGAAGTGCAGAGCAGCCTTCGGCTGCACCAAGCACGGTTTTACACATCAAGAACTTCCAGAATCACACAACAAACACACACGAACGAGAAGCACACGCAGAAAGTCATCACACGCACCCACACGACCTCTTGTGTTCGAGTTGAACCGAACACCCGAAACCCTAGAAATGGACAGCTGTAAAACGAGCAAGAAATGGACAACCAAGGTCGTCTAACTGCAAGGATGGAGTAGACTAGGTTGTAGGTGAAGTCTAGACGACGAAAACGTGACCAAACGGGGCCTTTTTGGTGCTAAGATGAAGATGTGAAGTGGAGAAGAAGATGGTGAAGAAGAAATGGAGAGGATGAAGAAATGGCTAGGGATGGGGTTTTCATACCCATCCCAGGTTTGCAAAATGTCAATTTTAGTCCCTGCACTTAGCCCCCAAGTTTCCAAAGTTTGCTTCGGTTGAAAACGACTTTAGAATGTTTGCCATATTAATGTTAAAAGCGTGTTTTATGGTAATTGATGGCTTAAAATGGTTTTATTAATGACACTGGTTATAATTAAAAATGATATTTTGGTGATAATGGTGATGAAATTTATAAAAGGTTTATGCTTAGCACACGATCACGGAGAGAGTACAGGCACATGGGTAATAAAGCAAACATGATTCCTTAAAATAGGAGTTCATGAAGAAGAGGAAGAATAACTAAAATAATTCTATGGTTAATTATGTCGTTCGACGGATCTTAAGGTGACGGATGTCACAATAATAACTAATGAAACTAGACGGACCAAAAGTGTAATTAAACTAAAATACCCAAACCATCGCCCAAACCCCCCCCCCTCACCGCCTGTTTTTCCGGCCATAGTTCCGGCGGCTCCGGTGGCCACCAAATCACCCAAAACGTCCGATTTAAACGCAATTAAACCATATTAACCCTCTCTTAACCCGTTTCGAACTCAATGAACATTTCAATTCGAATTGTTAATCCTCTCGGATAGAAACCGAAACTTGTATTCAAAACATGAACTCGATCGACTTGAAACTGATCAAGTCATGCATTTACAAACGTGGGAAAATCTTCAAATCGATATTCTGGAACTTCTTGAACTCCTAATTTCGCCTGCAACACACACAAACATCACGTTCGATGCAAATGCATAACATAAACTTGTATCTAACGTTTAGCACCTTTAGAACCTTCTAACTAGAAATTATAGAGGGGAATTGACCTTTATCATCATACGAAGCTCTCCATGTGGTCAATCAAATCAAACCATCAAGAATCAGTTCTGTTTGATGTCTCCATGATCGCACATGTTCCTATTCTTGTTTCCTAACCAAACGAAACCAATCCAGTAATTAAGAGCATCTATATGCGCGGTTTTACTTGGCGAATCAAAGCCCTAACTTTAATTTCGTTAACAACTTCGAATTCGTGGTCAATTTGATCCAAACCGATTCTAGGGTTCTTATGAAATTGGGGGATTTCATGAAGTATTGCTTTTTAACAATTTAATACCAATTCTTAACGCGGCAAAGGCCTTTAGTTCACTGGTTAGTCACTTGTATCCCCACCTTGAGGTCCCGGGTTCAAACCCGGCACCCTCAAACAATTTTTAAGGCTTTTTAGCCCTTAACTTAATTATAGAAAATTTATAATAATAAAAAAAATAGTTTTGTAACTTTAAATATTTTTAAAGAGACCAAATATTTTTTATAATTTTTCTAAATTTAAATAATTAAAAATCTTTTTAATAAAACATTTTAAAGATTATTCTTGGGTTATTATATTAAAATGGATTTTAATAAATAATAAATTATTAGTGGTCCAAACATTTTCTTTAAATATTCATTGTTTAAATCACGTTATTTTAAATGGAGATTTCTTGAAACATTATAAATCAATATAATTTCTATTATTCTTTATTTTGGGTTTTAATATTATGAAACCTTTATAATGATTATTCAAAACGTTTAAAAACTTTGTAAAATGACTTTAAATAAGTTTATATTATTTTGCAAGTCATATAATTAAGTATTCAATAATCATCATTATCAATTTTAAATAATTAATTTCTAAATTAATTATTTTTTTCAACACATTATATTTAGTTTTATTTATTTAAATAAATTAAATTATTAAATCATTCATTATCGCTCTCAATCTCGATTAATTTATTCCTCTTATTTAACCAAAACATAATCGTTTGTTTTATTTTACTTGATTTAATTATTAAAACCCCCAATTTCCAAATAAAACCCTAATTCATTTTACTCTTAAATCATATATTATCCTAATCCTAAGACATCAACTTTTAGGTTAAATCGTATAGGAATCGTTGGAACCATCTTATATTCTCATCGTTATCTTAATTGCAACTTTAGCACGTGAGTTTTCTAGGTGAGTATATCTATACCCGTTTTTATATTTTTATACTTGGGGTGAAACATGTTACATTATAAACTTTGCACTTGTAAACACGTTTGATTCTTGTAAACTTATGACATTTCACCTGTATGTTATGGTTAATTGAAAGACTTATGTTATTGGTTGTATCTTGATTGTTATGTTATTATTTTATTTGTATTGTAATGATTAATGATTAATGATATTTAATATTATTTCAACTTAATTAGTTCCATGTGCTATGAACAATCGTTTCACATTCGTCCGCCCCGATGATTCCGCCCCCGGTCGGGGTGTGACAGATTGGTATCAAAGCCATGGTTATAGGGATTTAAGTTATTAAAAATGGAATGACCTAGACTATAATTAAGTACCTTTACACATGAGTCCTCTCATGTATTTCATATGCTTAGATAGGATTTTATGTGCCTTATGTGTTATACTTGATTATGTGATTATATGCCTTATGTGTTTATGCTTATACCCTGAATCTTATCAATGCACACACGAACCTTAAATCGTATTCTAAGGTCTTATATGCCTAAATCAAATGGTTTTCAAAATGAGCTTTGAATCTTTATTCGTGGTTTTCAAGTCTCGTCAAAGTTTGTGTCCTGCAATTTGAAACATGTAATGTTGGAAGAGTGGGATGCCTGTATCTCGAGGTGTTCTGTCTAGGCAAGGTATTCATATAAATCCAAATCAACCGATGGATCCGTTTACCTTAGCTGAGAACCCTTGGGGTGAGTATCCACTTATAGGTACGTATGTCTTCATTAAGGTTGTAGTTGACCTAATACTTTGATAAGTCAACGTAATGTTTTTGGTTTGTAAACCGAACGTTACACTCGAAACATCTTGTTATTTTGACTTGTTTCTTCATTGATTTTGTTCCCTTGAATCTTAAACTCATTATCCCATTTCTCTTAAAAACCTTTCTAAACACTTTCCCCTTAAAACCGCTCGTATCCTGAAAACCTATTACAATAATACTCTCATTCCAAATTAAATCTTTAATATTAACAAACACGACACTTATAGTTAAACTCATTGAGTTTAAACGTTCCAAGTGTTACTTGCAAATATGGCATAAAATCCAAGTCTCCCTATATCCTTGAAATTAGTCTTCTCGTGATTAAATTTCGGGACAAAATTTCTTAAAGTAGGGGAGACTGTAACATTCGCCTAAGTTCAAATTATAAATCCAAAATCCGAACCCATTTTAAACTTTCATGCCAAGAAAGTTCACTATTAAATTAATTTCATTAATTCTAATGAATCATATGAATTAGAAATGAAGTTTAATCTTTAAAAAAATGGGGTTATTTAATTTTTTTTACTATATTTCTTTTATTTTATAAAATAAAGAGTTATAAACTTATAAAGACTTAATTGTTATATATGAGTCAAAGTTAAAAAGGAATAATTATATTTTTAAAGTTTCCACAAGACGTATAAAATATATAAATTTATAAATAATTTGGGTTATTTTTAAATTAAGGCTTTAGAAGTTTAAGGGTTAAAATTGTAGATTTTAAAACTAGAATTAAAAATGTTTGACATAAAATAATACAAATGAAACTAGAGGGACAAAAAGTGTAAATAAACTAAAATACCCAAACCATCGCCCAACCCCTCCTCACCGCATGTTTTCCGGCCACAGTTCCCGCGGCTCCGGTGGCCACCAAATCACCCGAAACGTCCGATTTAAACGCAATTAAACCATATTATCCCTCTCTTGACCTGTTTCAAACTCAATGAATGTTTCAATTCGAATCGTTAATCCTCTCGAATAGAACCGAAACTTGTATTCAAAACACGAACTCGATCGACTTGAAACTGATCAAGTCATGCATTTACAAACGTGGGAAACTCTTCAAATCGATATTCTAGAACTTCTTGAACTCCTAATTTCGCCTGCAACACACACAAACATCACGTTCGATGCAAATGCATAACATAAACTTGTATCTAGCCTTTGGCACCTTTAGAACCTTCTAACTGGAAATTAATAGAGGGGAATCGACCTTCATCATCATACGAAGCTTTCCAAGTGGTCAATCGAATCAAACCATCAAGAATCGGTTCTGTTTGATGTCTCCACGATTGCACGTGTTCCTGTTCTTGTTTCCTAACCAAACAAAACCAATTGTAAGGCCCCGTTCCCGGGACGCTTACAGTTGGGTTCTCATCGCACATAAAACATATAATTACATTCGTCTTACAAATAGGTTGCAGTGGAAACATTCAAAAATGACATCACATTTCATTATAAAAACTTTTGGCAAATAATACATCATCAATGAGTTACAAAATACAATGTTGCATTATATTACAAAAGTGCGATGTAAATGGATGCCATCCCAAAAGAGCCGAGTAGCCACCCGTGCCATCCTCAACAACCATTACCTGCCAACTGGAAACACATAAAAGTCAGCGTTGCTGAATGAGTTCTAGTTTTGTAATAAAATGTACTTTTCTTTCGTAAACCCGTTCTTTACTTCCTTTCAAAATCATACTATACTTTACATTCGTTCGTGATCATACATCATACGTACACACAGATAATATCATCATTATCTTCTTTAATCTTTCATGCTTCATGTAACACCCGAATATTTATTATTTTGAAGCCGGTGAAGAAAGAAAAGAAAATAAAGTCCAAAAGTCGAAGGACCAAACTCGCCAACGAAGAAAAGTTGGGAAATGTGGTGATATTAGTAGGGAGAGGGCAGCGCACTCTCCCCACACACCCCACATTTCAGGTTCTTAGAGAGGAGAAGAGAGAAAAAGAGGAAAAGTGTTGGTTCGAGTCGGTTCGGGTCGCCAAAATTGTCGTGAAGCAAGCCGAATCGAAGCTCTTGTCGTTGTGCTCATTTATGTGAGTTCTAGGATCCCTCTTTTACATGTTTTTGAATTATTTTGGGGCTGGAACACATCTGAAAACCCTTTTTCGTGTTTTTGGGTGAAAATCCGTATGTATGCGTGTATGTATGTGTAGGACCCGTTTGGGGCTTGATTTCTTGCGTGGGTGTGCTTGTATAATGTTATGGTATGCATCCCTAAGGTTTAGGATGGTCTATTTAGGCTTAAAATGGGTTTAGATGAGTTTGGAGGCCGAAAACCCTCGGCTGCAGTCGGGATGAACTGCATTCTGCATCAGTTAGGGTTAGGCGACCGACTGGAGGCCGAATGGAGGCCATACGGCCTATTAGGGTGCGATTGGGGTCCATTCGCACGATTGGGGTTCATTCGCACGATTGAAGGGCCAGTCGCATGGGGGTCATGCGACTGAAGGTCCATTCGCACGACTGAAGGTCCATTCGCACGACTAAAGGTCCATTTGCACGACTGAAGGTCCAGTCGCATAGGTGTTCATCCGCATTGTCCATTCGCACGACTGGATGTTCATTCGCATAGGTGTTCATCCGTATTAGTTCATTTGCATGATGTTCAGTCGCATGGTGGCAATGCGACTGAAGGGTGTCCATACGCCCGAATAGGGCTGTTGTACCCGAGGAAGGTGTAGATTGACTTCTGACTTTCGGGGGAAAGTGCAGATGTAAGTTTTGATGTAAAGGTTCCCATAAGAGTTTGTAAGATGACGCTTGAGGTCTTAGAAAGCATGTTGGGCATGATGAGGATGATGATGGTATTGCAAGTTTATGTACATTATGTATGTATGGTGTTGCCCTGTATGATGATAATGATGACTGTGTGTGCTATGTTCCTAATATGATGTATGTTATCTTTCTTGTGGCCTTATGTGTCATGTTAATGAATAAATGAAGTATTATGTAACGTAAAGTGAAAGATAATGAAAGAGGAACATGATGATGAACGAAGTATTAATGAACGAATGAAACGTCTTGCACGCATCGGATGACGGGTCCTTCTTTGTGATTGGCTCTTAATGTAGAACCTCTACCGCTCACCCCTAGTACTGTGGCATACGTTTAGCTGTTCATTTGTTGACTTCGGCCCATTAGCTAAGACTGATGGTTACTCCTAGTACCGTGGCATACGTTTAGCTGTTCATTTGTTGACTTCGGCCCGGTAGCTACGACTAACCGGGGTGTAGCATATGGTATTGGTAAGGATGATGTCCGATGCGCAAGTAAAGTCATAATGAACGAATGAATGAATGAAGAAGATAATAATGATATTATCTATGTGTACGTACGATGTGTGATCATGTAAAAGTAACGAATGGTTTTATATGGAAGTAAAGTATGTTGTATTTATAAAACTAGAACTCACTCAGCAACGCTGACTTTGATGTGTTTCCAGTTGGCAGGTAATGTTTGCTGGGGATGGCACGGGCGACTACTCAGCTCTCTTGGGGATGGCATTCTTTTGATTAATGTTTTTGCAGTGTAATGCGAACAAACTATTTTGTAATGAATGTTGTATTAATTTGCAAAAGCATTTACATGGAAATGAAAGATTGTTTTAGTTTTCCGCTGCGATTTATGAAATACAAATGTAATTATACGTTTTGTGTGCGATGAGAACCCAGCTGTAAGCGTCCCGGAACGGGGCCTTACACTTCATTCTTTACTTTTCCCCTTCTATCAACCATAAACCTTACCCTTCTGTTCATGGTACTGGACCTAGGCTAATCATAGACCTTCTATAACGATGCATCGCACCTCGTGGTCACAACACTTAAGGTAAAGTTTGGGTTTACTATGCAATACCTTTCTGTTCATGGTTCTGGACCTAGGCCTGTCACAAACCTTCTATAACGGTACACATCACCTCATGGTCACAGTACCTAAGGTATGAATATAGGTGTACCATTGCCATATGTGATACCTTTTGGTTCATGGTTCTAGACCTAGGCCTATCATAGACCTTCTATAACGGTGCATCACACCTCGTGGTCACAGTACCTAAGGTATGCAGCAATAGTTCTATGCAAATGGTCAATCACAAAGAAAGACCCCGATGTACATACCATGCTTACCAGACTATCTTTACTTTCATTACTCGTTAATGCATGCATTCTTACTTCATGTTCCTCTTTTCTTTATCTTTCACTTTACGTTACATAATACTTTATTTATTCATTAACATCACACGTAAAGCCACAGGAAAGATAAACATACATCATAACAAGGAACATAACATATAGTCATCACATCATACCGCGTAACATCATACATACATAACATGCATAATCATGCAACATCATCATATCATGCCCAACATGCTCTCTAAGGCCTCAATCATCATCTTACATGAAATTACGTGAATCTTTTCATCAAAACTTACATCTGCACTTTCCCCTGAAAGTTAGAAGTCAAACTATACTTTCCTCGGGTGCAACAGCCCTATTCAGGCGTATGGACACCTTTTAGTCGCATGGCCTCCATGCGACTGAACATCATGCGAATGAGCCAACGCGGATGAACACTCATGTGACCCAATCGTGCGAATGGACTAATGTGGATGGACCTTATGTGAATGGGACTAACGCGGATGAGCACTTATGCGACTGGACCTTCAATCGCATGACCTCCATGCGACTGGACTTTCAATCGTGCGAATGGACCTTCAATCATGCAAATGGACCCCAATCGCACCCTATTCGGCCGTATGGCCTCCATTCAGCCTCCAGTCGGTCGCTAGCCCTAGCTGATGCAGAATGCAGTTCATCCCGACTGCAACCGAGGGTATTCGGCCTCCAAACTCATCTAAACCCATTTTAAGCCCAAATTGACCATCCTAAACCTTAGGGATGCATACCACAACACCATTCAAGCACACATAAACTCACAATCAAGACTTAAACGCATCATACGCATACACACACATACACACACATACACGAACGGGTCAAACATACACACACACAAAAACCCAATTTTCAGATGTGTTCCAGCCCCAAATCATTCAAAAACATTTAAAAGAGGGGTCCTAGAACTCACACAAGCGACCACAACGAGTAGAGCTTCGATTTGACTCGCTTCTCAATGATTTTGGCTACTCGAACCAACCCGAACCAACACTTTTCTCTTTTCTTTCTTTCTCTCTTCTCCTCTTTCTTTGGCTGATTTTGGTGGGTGTGGGGAGGGTAAAGGGTTGCCATCTCCCTTAAATACTCCCACTTTCCCAACGTTCTCTCGTTGGCGAGTTTGGTCCCTTGACTTTGGACTTTATTTATTTTTCTTCATTCGTCGGCTACAAAATGCATAAATAACCGGGTGTTACAATTCCACCCCCCTTAAATAGGTTTCGTCCCCGAAACCTGTTATTCCTCGAACAAGCATGGGTAATGGTGTTGTAACATTGTGTATTTTTGAGTTAATAAAAGTTAACGTCGTTAATTTCTTGTAAGGGCCATTATTGCCATTTATGAAACGTATGGTTACTTATGTTTAATTTATGGTTTGCCTTTAAAATTTTAATGTAAAAGACTATAACCTTGCTATTAAATTAAAATTATAATAATAATTGTAACAAGGATAATAATCATAATAGTTATAGCACTAACGATAATGACAATAATAACAATAATAATGAATAATATAATAACTATAATGTTAATAACATTAATAATAATAATTATTATTATTATAAAAGCTTTGAACTTAATAAATTAGTTAAAATTTTAAACTTAAATTGAGTTCAAGGGGTATTTATGTAATTTATAAACTTAAAATAGAAGTTTTGTACATAAAATAATAAATTGTAAAACTACAGGGGCTAGTTATGTAAAATTATAAAAACCCAAGCCTAACCCCCCCCCCCCAATCGCCTGAAATTCCGGCGGCCGTTCCGGCCATCGCCGGTGAGCTCCGGCGAGTTCGTTTATCCATTTTCAAACCATTTTAAGGCTAGTAAAAGGCACCAATCGAATCGTTTTAGTATCGCAAACTCGAACCTATGGTCTAACGGGTCACCACTTCGACATTAAAGGGTATTGAACCAAAAATTAACATCACAAATGGTTCATAACAGTTCAACGTACAAAATGTGCGGATTAACAAAATTAAACGATTAGAAACGTTCGAACAATCAATTACAAACTTAATACATCGTTTAAATTGAATCAAACCATTGATTAAACCGATTTTAGTAACCGAAATAATCGAACAGAACTTGAAGCTCGTTCGGCACTTTAACTAGCAAATCAAACCTATATAACAGGGGGCAAATACTCCTTTCGATCCCTTTAAACTCTCTGTAAACGCAATTCGTAAATCATTCACTCAAACAATCAATTGCTAATCACTTGTTCATCGTGAGTAACCGAGATGAGTTCAAGCTTAAGCACTACAATACGATCATAATCGGGTAAGTTTAATACATCAAACTACTCGATTACATGCGGGGATCAAAAGCCCTAAGGTTAATTGGGTTGAAACTCTTGAATCACTACTCAATTTGAGTCGATTGAATCTAGGGTTCATAAGATTTAGGGGTAGATTGTGTTTAATGTTTTTAACATTTTAAAAACCATCTTTAAACGCGGCTGAGGCCTTTGGTTCACAAGAAAGACACTCAACCTCTACAAGGGAGGTCCCTGGTTCGAATCTGAGGAGCCTCACCTATTCTTTTTTTGGCCTTTTTGGCCACCAAAATTTTAATAAAAATTTCTAAAAATTATAAAGGACTATTTTATAAGTTATGTTAATTTAAAACCACATAATAATTTTTCTGTAGATTATTTATAAAAACAATCTCATATTTTTATTTAATATCCTAAAGCTAATGTTAACTTATTTCTTTATAAAAAAAGAATTAACCTTTGAATACTAGTATAATTTATACAAATTATTATCTCAAACGTTGCCCTTAAATTATTTTTTTAATCTTGTTCATTTCATTTAGTTAGTTATAGAACTTTATTTTAAATTTTACAAATTTTACAAATTATTTATTATTGTTGCTCTTATTCATATCTCTATATAAAAATAAATATATTTCTTAGCATTTATTTCAAAAAAATATAATTGATATCCATTCGTTAAACATAATGTCTCAAATACCAAATTGAAACCCTAGTTCTCGTTTAACCATTAAAATTGTGTTTAAACTTAAAAATCTTGTAAATATACATTTTAGGTGCATTGTGAGGAACTACGTTGAAGTGACGTTTATTATTCTAATTAATCTTCAATTATATACTTATTGGCCAAGTGAGTATTTTCATACCCCTTTTTAGTTTATTTCACACTTTGGGGTGAAACATGTAACTTATAACTTTTGCACCTGTAAACTCGTTTGATTGTTGTAAACTAATGGCAATTACTTACATGTTGTGATTAGATGACCTTATAACTACCATGTAATGTCGATTATATGTACAATCATTAACTATTGCTAGCCTGGCGACGTCATAGATCTATGGGCGTGACAAGCCTGCTTGGTTGATCCAAGTACACTTTGCTAATCGTATATGCTTGTAAAAGTTTGAGACTTGTAAAACTTTGTCAAGGTTTGATTATGCATTCTGTCTTACATCCCTAGTTTACTTTGTTCTCTAACTTACAACATGAATTGCCATCTTTTATATACTTATGTATTGCAAACTATGGAAATCTCACCAACATTATTGTTGACCTTTTATTTTTAACATGTTTCAGGAAATACTCAAGCTTGATTTCTACTCTTTGAAGCTCACACATCTAGGAATGGACCTAGTTAAATAAGAAAATAAAAGACTTGTTACATGTTATGTTATGCTTTTAATTTCTTTGAGACTTATGATTGTAATAGTACAATTGGAACTTATGTTTAATATATATTTGGGTTATTAATAGCGTTATGTGGCTGTGAACGATCTTAACCCTCACACCTCGACATTTCCGCCGTCAAGGTTGGGGTGTGAAAGATTGGTATCAGAGCCTATAACTATAGGGATCTAGGTTATTAGAAATGGTGACCTAGACTATGGTATGCATGAACCTTATAGAATTATGATTCTATCTTGTAAATTATATAGTTTGCATGCTACATAATGCTATGCCCACTTATGTGCAATTTGATTCCTTAGCATAGGATTGTCTAAACATTGTTACTTGTCTCCCTAAACTTAACTTTGACTCTTTGACTCTCCCCGAACATGAAACCTCTTAATCTTATTCTCGACGTCACGTGGAATCTTATGCCTATGCTTATGACTTGGATATTTAGACGTTATGTCTAATGTATATAAATCTCATCAAGGTTTTGATTCCATGAACCTAAGAAATATTGTGTGACACATAGACACCTGTATCCTAGATTTCCTGGCAAAAGCCTTTGGGCTAAGGCAAGCATTTCGCATAAATCCTACGGGACTAGTCATGCTTACTTGGGGATTTCTGGGATGAGTGATAAACTATGGTCAATATACATAAGTTTCTAAGGCAATTGGGTCAAGTCACCTTGACGTGTCAACGTTTCCAAATGGTAATGCGTTACCAAATGGAATCATCCCGTGTGCCTTACAACCCTTAGTTTGTCCTTGTCTAAACTATTATTACTTGTTATCCTCATTCCCGTAACTAACTCATTTTTGTATATCCAGCATGTCTCATCACCATGGAAAGTGTGGAAGTTCCGACCGTAAACTAGCTGCAATGATCGCCCTTGCTAAACTTAATAGCACCCTAATGGCTAATAGCAACAACACCAATGGGAACAATAGCGGTGCTCATGGAGAGAATAGCAACAACCAAAACGGGAACAATCACACTTGCACTTTCAAACACTTCAACTCGTGCAAGCCCACTAGCTTTAGTGGAAAAGAAGGAGCCACTGGACTTCTCGAGTGGTTTGAAAGTATGGAGAACACATTCATTGTTCGCGAGTGCCCCGACGAGTTCAAGGTTCCCCATGCCACAAGTGTTCTTCAACAACGAGCACTAACATGGTAGAATAGTGAAAAGAGAAACCGTGGAACTGAGGTTGCAATGGCGTTGCCTCCGGAAGAATTTAAGGATATCATGATCCAAAAGTTCTGCCCGAGGAGCGAGTTGCAAAAGCTAGAGGAGGAGTTCTGGAACCTCAAACAAGATGGTGGGAATCACTTGGCTTATTACACCCGGCATCATGAGTTGAGTATGCTCCTACCACACATGGTGGACACCGTGCCCCGTAACATTAAGAAATTTATCAAGGGGGTACCACCTCAAATTCAAGATGCCGTGATGGATAGTAGGCCCACAACTTTGGAGGAGGCGATTACTATCACTGCACAGTTCACCGAGAATTATATAAGAGCTGGCACTATGTCGGCAAAGGGTTCCAAGTCTACTACGAAGGTGACACTCGAGGCAACAAAGGAGGTAAAGGCTGAGTCATCTTCTCAAAACAAAAAGCGTAAGTTCACCCCGACGCGCAACTACGCTGTGACCGCACCAATGCTCCTAAAAAACAAATGGTGGTTGCAAATCAAGCCCCTATGGCTAGAGCTTATGCTGGTCCATATCCCATGTGTAACACGTGCAAGTACCACCATGCGAGTAACATCCCATGCCGAGTCTGCTCGTTGTGTGGGAAGTATGGTCATTTGGTGGCTACTTGTCTTCGTGCGCCAAAAAACACTGCCATGCTTACCAACGAACCTGCTATAACTGTGGCGAGCCTGGTCATATTCGTCCGCAATGTCCTTACAATGCAGGAACTGTGCCACCGGCTCGTGGAAGGGCTTTCAACATCAACGCCAATCAAGCCCAAGCCAACAACGATGTGGTGAACGGTACATCGTTGAAATTCTTTTAATCATTTCTTGTCTTATAAAAATTCCTATCTGTGTTCATCATACCAATAATGGGTTATTACTAAACAGGTATGTATCTTGTAAATAATCATTATGCATCCGTTATTGTTTGATTCGGGTGAGGATAGGAGTTTCGTGTCCTTGGAATTCGAGCCTTTACTTTCTAAACCGCGTGTTAACCTGGAAAGATCTTTCACGGTCAAAGTCGCCGATGGAAAATCTATTGTCATTGATGTCGTAATACGCGATTGCACCTTAATCCTTAACGAACACGAGTTCTTCGTCGACCTTATTCCTATGCAATTGGGAAGCTTTGATGTTATTATTGGTATGGATTGGTTAGGCAAGCATCGTGCGGAAATTCAATGTTTCGAGAAGTATGTCTGAATTCCTTTACCGACTGGTGATACTTTGAAGGTCTTTGGGGAGAAATCATCCCAAAGACTCAAACTCATGTCTTGCATCAAGGCCCGCAAATGCTTAAGTAAAAACTACATGGCTTTCATGGCATATGTAGTTAATACGAAAGCCAAGGGTAAGGAGTTGAAAGACATTCCTGTTGTGCGGGACTTTCCCGAGGTTTGTCCCGAGGATCTTAAAGGATTACCTCCCGTGCGAGAGGTTGAGTTCAAGATTGACTTAATCCCTGGTGCGAACCCTGTGGCTAAATCACCTTATCTTCTTGCATCGTCTGAAATGCAAGAACTAGCTAGTCAATTGCAAGAGTTGACCGATAAGGGTTTTATTCGCCCTAGTTCATCACCGTGGGGTGCGCCTGTACTGTTTGTGAAGAAGAAGGATGGGTCGTTCCGTATGTGCATCGATTACCGAGAACTCAACAAACTTACTATCAAAAACTGATACCTCTCCCTTGAATCGATGATCTATTCAATCAACTTCAAGGAGCAACCCAATTCTCAAAGATCGATTTACACTCTGGGTATCATCAACTACGTGTTCATGATGATGACATTCCAAAGACCGCTTTTCATACTCGATATGGACATTACGAGTTCATGGTCATGCCTTTTGGCTTGACCAATGCACCTGTCATGTTCATGGATCTCATGAATCGAGTATGTAAACCGTATTTGGATAAGTTCGTGATCATGTTCATTGATGAATTCTTATTTATTCCAAGACAAACATCGATCACGAGACGCATTTGCGACAAGTTCTTGGACTTTTGAAGAAGGAGCAATTATACGCCAAGTTTTCCCAGTGTGAATTTTGGTTGGAGGAGGTTCAATTCTTAGGGCATGTGGTGAATAGCCAAGGAATTCACGTTGATCCTGCTAAAATTGAAGCCGTGAAGAATTGGTGTGTTCCCACAACCCCAACTGAGGTTCGTTCTTTTCTGGGCTTAGCGGGATATTACCGTAGGTTCATAGCGAATTTCTCGAAGATTGCTAAACCATTAATGACGCTAACCCAAAAGAATCGACTCTTTGAATGGGGACCGAGCAAGAAGAGGCTTTCGAGACGTTAAAACGCAAGTTGTGTAACGCTCCTATTCTTACACTTCCCGATGGAAATGATGACTTTACCGTGTATTGCGATGCTTCTAATCAAGGTCTTGGATGTTTTCTCATGCAACGAGGCAAAGTTATAGCATATGCGTCGAGGCAATTGAAAGTTCATGAAGTGAACTACACGACTCACAATCTTGAACTTGGTGTAGTGGTTTTTGCATTGAAGATTTGGCGACACTATCTATATGGGACGCAATGCATAGTGTACACCAATCATAAGATTCTCCATCACATGTTCAACCAAAAGGATCTCAACATGAGACAAAGACGTTGGATTGAGTTGATTAGCGACTACGACTGGGACATTCGCTATCACCCTGGAAGGCCGAATGTTGTAGCCGACGCGCTAAGCTGCAAGGTCCACAACAAGACTGTCTCGCTCCAAGAAATTCGAGATCGAAGGCAATGGTTTGATACGCTAGGAGAATTTGATACCGAGATTCATGTGGATGTCAACGAGGCTACTATCATGCTTTAAAACATAAGGATCAATAGTGACCTTGAGTTATGCATTCGCGAGGCTCAACAAGCGGCACTAACCGATGAAGGGAAATATGAAGATTTGATGCCTAACATTCGGTCACAACTGGAGACAAAACCGAATGGTATGTTGTATTTCTTGAATCGACTTTGGATCCCGAATCGTGATAACCTTCGACATTTCATTATGGACGAAGCTCATCAAACCCGATATTCCATTCATCCTGGCTCCGATAAGATGTACATGGACCTGTGTGGTCAATATTGGTGGCCTGGAATGAAAAAAGATATCGCGTCTTACGTTTCCAAGTGTCTCACGTGTGCAAGGGTCAAAGCCGAGCATCAACGACCAAGTGGTTTACTTGAGCAACCTGAAATCCCTATGTGGAAATGGGAACATATATCCATGGATTTCATAACCAAGTTACCTCGTACACCCCGTGGTCATGATAGTATATGGGTCATCGTCGACAGTTTGACCAAGACAACACATTTCATACCCATACGAGATACATACAAGGTTTCAAGATTAGCTCGCATCTATATTGATGAAATTGTGAGTCGTCATGGCGTGCCTTTACATATTATTTCCGATCGAGATGCTCGTTTCACTTCACACTTTTGGTCTTCGATGCAAGAACTCTTGGGTACTCAATTAGATTTAAGTACGGCTTACCATCCTCAAACCGATGGTCAAACCGAACGAACAATCCAAACCCTTGAGGATCTGCTACGTCTATGTGTCCTTGACTTTGGTGGTGATTGGGATACGCATTTACCGCTCGCGGAATTTTCGTATAACAATAGTTATCACTCAAGTATCAAGATGGCACCATTCGAGGCTTTGTATGGTCGTAAATGTCGTTCTCCGATCTGTTGGACTGACATTGGGGAAAATCTCATCACTGGTCCTGAACTTATTCAAGAAACGACTGAAAAAGTTTCCAAAATTCGAAATAACCTTGAGGTGGCTAGAAGTCGCCAAAAGAGTTTTGCCGATAAAAGACGCAAACCGTTGGAGTTTCAAGTCGACGGCATGGTTCTTCTTAAGGTCTCTCCATGGAAGGGTGTTGTACGTTTTGGGAAGAAGGGTATGTTAGCCCCATGTTTTGTAGGACCTTTCAAGATTTTGAAAAGAATTGGGAAAGTGGCTTACAAACTGGAGCTACCTTCTGAACTTAGCGGAGTTCATCCTGTCTTCCATGTCTCAAACTTGAGGAAGTGCCTAGCTGATGAAAATTTGCATGTTCCACTCGAGGAAATTCAAATAGATGAGTCATTGCATTTCGCTGAGAAGCCTGTTGAGATTATGGATCGAACCCTGAAAAAGACCCGAACAACTACCACACCGATCGTCAAAGTCCGTTGGGAAAACAAACGTGGAGCTGAGTTCACTTGGAGCGTGATGATCATATGAAGGAGAGATACCCGCATTTGTTCGCTTAGTTCATATTTTTTAATTTCGGGACAAAATTCTTTTAAGTTGGGAAGACTGTAACATTGTGTATTTTTGAGTTAATTAAAAGTTAACGTCGTTAATTTCTTGTAAGGGCCATTATTGCCATTTATGAAATTTATGGGTTACTTATGTTAATTCTTTGTTTGCCTTTAAAATTTTAATGTAAAAGACTATAACCTTGCTATTAAATTAAAATTATTATAATAATTGTAACAAGGATAATAATCATAATAATTATAACACTAATGATGGCAATAATAACAATAATAATGAATAATAATAATAACTATAATGTTAATAACATTAATAATAATAATAATTATTATTATAAAAGCTTTGAAATTAATAAATTAGTTAAAAATTTAAACTTAATTGAGTTCAAGGGGTATTTATGTAGATTTGTAAACTTACAATAGAAGTTTTGTACATAAAATAATAATTGTAAAACTACAGGAGCTAGTTATGTAAAATTATAAAAACCCAAGCCTAAACCCCCCCCTCCATCGCCCGAAATTCCGGCGGCCGTTCCGGCCATCGCCGGTGAGCTCCGACGAGTTTGTTTATCCATTTTCAAACCATTTTAAGGCTAGTAAAAGGCACCAATCGAATCGTTTTAGTATCGCAAACTCGAACCTATGGTCTAACGGGTCACCACTTCGACATTAAAGGGTATTGAACCAAAAATTAACATCACAAATGGTTCATAACAGTTCAACGTACAAAATGTGCGATTAACAAAATTAAATGATTAGAAACGTTCGAACAATCAATTACAAACTTAATACATCGTTAAATTGAATCAAACCATTGATTAAACGATTTTAGTAACCGAAATAATCGAACAGAACTTGAAGCTCGTTCGACACTTTAACTAGCAAATCAAACCTATATAACATGGGGCAAATACTCCTTTCGATCCCTTTAAACTCTCTATAAACGCAATTCGTAAATCATTCACTCAAACAATCAATTGCTAATCACTTGTTCATCGTGAGTAACCGAGACGAGTTCAAGCTTAAGCACTACAATACGATCATAATCGGGTAAGTTTAATACATCAAACTACTCGATTACATGCGGGGATCAAAAGCCCTAAGGTTAATTGGGTTGAAACTCTTGAATCACTACTCAATTTGAGTCGATTGAATCTAGGGTTCATAAGATTTAGGGGTAGATTGTGTTTAATGTTTTTAACATTTTAAAAACCATTTTTAAACGCGGCTGAGGCCTTTGGTTCACTAGAAAGACACTCAACCTCTACAAGGGAGGTCCCTGGTTCGAATCTGAGGAGCCTTACCTATTCTTTTTTTGGCCTTTTTGGCCACCAAAATTTTAATAAAAATTTCTAAAAATTATAAAGGACTATTTTATAAGTTATGTTAATTTAAAACCACATAATTTTTTCTGTAGATTATTTATAAAAACAATCTCATATTTTTATTTAATATCCTAAAGCTAATGTTAACTATTTCTTTATAAAAAAGAATTAACCTTTGAATACTAGTATAATTTATACAAATTATTATCTCAAACGTTGCCCTTAAATTATTGTTTTAATCTTGTTCATTTCATTAGTTAGTTATAGAACTTTATTTTAAATTTTACAAATTTTACAAATTATTTATTATTGTTGCTCTTATTCATATCTCTATATAAAAATAAATATATTTCTTAGCATTTATTTCAAGAAATATAATTGATATCCATTCGTTAAACATAATGTCTCAAATACCAAATTGAAACCCCAGTTCTCGTTTAACCATTAAAATTGTGTTTAAACTTAAAAATCTTGTAAATATACATTTTAGGTGCATTGTGAGGAACTACGTTGAAGTGACGTTTATTATTCTAATTAATCTTCAATTATATACTTATTGGCCAAGTGAGTATATTCATACCCCTTTTTAGTTTATTTCACACTTTGGGGTGAAACATGTAACTTATAACTTTTGCACCTGTAAACTCGTTTGATTGTTGTAAACTAATGGCAATTACTTACATGTTGTGATTAGATGACCTTTATAACTACCATGTAATGTCGATTATATGTACAATCATTAACTATTGCTAGCCTGGCGACGTCATAGATCTATGGGCGTGACAAGCCTGCTTGGTTGATCCAAGTACACTTTGCTAATCGTATATGCTTGTAAACGTTTGAGACTTGTAAAACTTTGTCAAGGTTTGATTGTGCATTCTATCTTACATCCCTAGTTTACTTTGTTCTCTAACTTACAACATGAATTTCCATCTTTTATATACTTATGTATTGCAAACTATGGAAATCTCACCAACATTATTGTTGACCTTTTATTTTTAACATGTTTCAGGAAATACTCAAGCTTGATTTCTACTCTTTGAAGCTCACACATCTAGGAATGGACCTAGTTAAATAAAGAAATAAAATGACTTGTTACATATTATGTTATGCTTTTAATTTTTTTGAGACTTATGATTGTAATAGTACAATTGGAACTTATGTTTAATATATATTGGGTATTAATAGCATTATGTGGCTGTGAACGATCTTAACCCTCACACCTCGATGTTTCCGCTATCAAGGTTGGGGTATGACAGTTGTCTCATTTCTTCCTCAGTCTCCCACGTTGACTCGGATACCTTCCTATGCTTCCACTGTACACGCACAAGAGGAACCACTTTATTTCTCAGCCTCTTCTCTTTTCGATCGATGATCGCCACTGGTTGCTCCATGTAATTGAGCCATTCGTCTACTTCGATATCTTCCAGTGGAACAATAACATCTTCATTTGCCAAG
This sequence comes from Flaveria trinervia, assembly GCA_025506515.1. Taxonomy (NCBI): domain Eukaryota; kingdom Viridiplantae; phylum Streptophyta; class Magnoliopsida; order Asterales; family Asteraceae; genus Flaveria; species Flaveria trinervia. Next base: position 84,442,025 of record CM046445.1, on the reverse strand, counting down.
CATTTTGTCAGATGTGATACATGGAATGTCAGGTGGATTCCACTTAACTCATCCGACAACTCCACTCTATAGGCCACCTCTCCTACTCGAGCAATGATTCGGAAAGAACATGTTACATAACGGACAGATTAAAACCACACTGTTTTAGGTGTGGTAAAGATGATCATGTAGTTAAGTATTGTCCTGAACTACATCATAGACATGTTAATAGGAATTCGTTTGGGAATAGATTGTCAAAAATAGTTAATAATTTCTTTTGTAAGAAACATGTCTCTCCTAAATCCAAAGTTGTTCAAACGTGGGTTCCCATTTCACCTAGTTAATCGTTCTTTGATATTTTTGCAGGAGTCATCCACTAAGGTCATAAACAGTGTATGGCATGTGGATAATGGTTGCCCCAGACATATGACGGGGCTCAAGGACTTATTGACCAATTATCGGATAATAAATGGAGTTTATGTTGCATTTGTTGGTGACAAGAAAGAAGGGAAAATGATCTGTCAAGGAGAAGTTTCCAATGGCTCTCTAACTTTAGAGAAAGTTAATTATGTAACTGAGCTTGCATTTAATCTGTTGAGTGTCTCTAAGATTTGTGATAAAGACATTCTGGTCTTGTTTAAGTCTAATGAATGTCTCTTTCTAAAATCTAAGATTGATATTCCAGATGAGATGGTACTCATGCGGGCTCCAAGAAAGAATGACACATATCTTCTTGATATGGTTCAAGGGAGTGAACGTCTACTGTCACCTATCTCTTGTCCAAAGCTTCCATTTCTAGGTCTCTCTTATGGCACCGCAGATTAGGCCATGTTAATTTCAAAATTATAAACAAATTAGTTAAAAACAATCTCTTTAGGAGACTACCTTTAAAAGATTTCTCTGTGATTGAAAAATGTATGGCATGTGCCAAAAGCAAACATCATAAGAAACCACATAAGCCAAAACTTGAAAATAGCATAACTAATCCTCTCGAGTTGTTACACACTAATTTGTTTGGCCCAATCAGTGTTAAATCAATTGCTAAAAAATCTTTGTCTTGTTATAACACATGATTTTTCTAGGTATTCTTGGGTAAGATTTCTACTTCACAAGGGAGAGGTTGCTGAGGAGTTGCAGAAGTTAATACTTTCAATCGAGACGATAAGCAAGAGGAAGGTTTTGGCGATCCGAAGTGACAACGACACTGAATTCAGGAATCAGATCTTTGATTCGTTCTGTGCTGCCGAGGGAAAATTAAGACAGTTTAGTGCTGCAAGGACGCCTCAACAGAATGGTGTGGCTGAACAAAAGAATCGCACCCTTATTGAAGCTGCCCGTACAATGCTGATTGAATTCTCCTTACCCATCATCTTTTGGGTTGAGGCGGTGTTGGAGCTGTAAAAGATAGTCTATATTATCAACACAGTGAAAATCAGCAAAAGTCAACGTCACGGTCAAAGTCAACAAAAGTCAAACCCGACACGTTCGAGATGAGGAACCGAGATGAGACGTTGAAGATTTAAATGAATATGAGTTTTATTGTAATAAATAAATTTTGTGTGAACAAAATATATTTTATCTTGTTTTTAGTCATTTTTATGTTTTGTATGTAATTTCCATTAATTAGCCTAAGTCAGACTATAAATAGGTTAATTTTCATTAGTGATGAATGGTTGCATGACCAATAGATTGAGGGATTATTTGTAAACACATATTTTGCAATCTAATTGAAGATCAAAGGGGTTTTGATTGTGATTATCATATTTTGATCCAATTCTTTATGATTCTATTCAAGTGTGATTATCCTGGAGCTACAATTTGGTATCAGAGCCATTTTGGATCAAATTTACTGAAGATTTGAATATTTTTAGAGAGAAAAGTTGAGTTTTTGGTTTTTTTGTTTAATATCATGTTTTCATCAATTTCGGATCAAATTTGAGTGTTATGATATGAAAATTGATTGAAGTTTGCTTGTTATTGGTTGGGAAAGCTCTGTTAATCATCAGGTTTCAAATCCATTGAGAGTTGGGCGATTTCAGATTGATTTCGTGTGGAAAAAGTTTTTCAGCTTCGTTCAACGAAATTACCAATTCATCCAGCAAAACTGCCTGTTCTTTTAGCGAAACTACAAGTGTTTACACTTTGTAGTTAATTTCAGCATCTCAGCGAAAGTAGTGATCTTGAACGAAAGTTCAAAAGTGCTTGTGTGCATATTACAAGCAAAATTGTTGTTGAAAGTATCTTTGAATGAAAGTTCAAGCTTGTTTTGTGCAAAATTGTCAGTGAAACTAAGCAATCTAAAGCATTTGGCTAGCGAAACTACTGCCGAAATTTCCAGCGAAACTACTGTCGGCTCAGCGAAACTAGTGTTCACAGCGAAACTAGCTCTGTGAAACTATAATTTCAGCGAAACTATCATTTCTTCAGCGAAATTCGAATGTTAAAGATGACTTTTTCCCCCTAGTTGGGATTCGAATTGAGTTCATCCCAATTAAAAAAAACAAGCTGACCTGGCAGCTTGACCCCAGTTGCTAAGA